>JAZKJV010008485.1:0-591751 GCA_037367405.1 Ottelia alismoides | reverse complement strand
TATCCGGACTTTGCGGACCCCTCGCTCGCTCCAGCTGGTCCATCTCCCTTTTATCAGGAGAATCCTCCTCCTATTTTTTCTGATTTTTGTACATATCCGCCCCAGCCACAGTATCACGACTCGGACTTTCACCCACCTCCATCCCCACCTGTATATTATCCGCCTCCACCTTCACATCCACCCGAGTTTGACCTGATGGAGTCACCTCCCTCGATCTCTATGAGTGATATCTTGAATCGGATGACAAAGCGCATTGATTTGTTGAATGATAATCTTGCTATCTTGAGGAACAATCAGATTAATGCTCCTTTCGTCGGGAATACGGCTTCACTTGTAGGTGATCATGGGAGCTTGCAATCGCCAAAAATACAAAAAAATGAGAAAAATTTAAAAATCCAAAAAGATTTCGGGAGACATTTGGTTGATCAAGATTTTGAGGAGAGAGTCCACTTGCCAGAACCTTGGACCACACACCCATTCACATCCAGTCCCACCTTTGACCCCGAGGATGCCGCTGTACAGACTGATCTTGGCATGCCTCGTGTATATGCTGATTCCGACTTCCTCCCTTCTATGGAGGAAGTCCAAAAATTCAAAAAGATGTTATCTGAACCCGAAGTGGTGGCTGCCATTCATGAGATTATCCGTGCCCCACTTCAGCAGGCCATGACCCAATTATCTGCTCCTCTTCCCAAGAAGAGAAAGCGGAGGAGCAGATCTGAGCGTCACATTCTGACCATGGCCACTGCCCTCGCCATCACACACCGTCCCATTCCCAAGAAGAAGAACACAGCTACACCTTTCATCACTTGCACCATCTCTGACTACACTTGTGATCGCACTCTTCTAGACGGCGGTGCTTCGATTAGCATCATACCTTCTCGCTGGTACAGTCTCTTCACCTAGGGCCTCTCAAGAAGACCAGGATGATCGTTCAGTTTGCTGATGGATCAATCAAGAGGCCGAAGGGTATCCTTGAAAACGCCGTCATTTCTATTCAGGGCACGAGCCACAATGTTGATTTTTGTCGTGTTGCCCATGGAGAACTCCACAGGGGAGCCATCTCCAATCATCCTGGGACGACCATTCCTCGCCTCTGCGAGGGTCGTTATTGACTATGGATCATGAGAGGTTCGCTTCCGTCCTGTTGACGGGAACGAAGTGTCGATCACCGCACCCACAGTTGACAAGAGACCTGCACCTGATACACCTCCACCGATTATAACTGACTCTAAGGCCCGTGACCGACCTGATGCTACTAGAGATACTTCCTTAGCGACCATTGATGAGACCCGACGGATTCCCCGAAAGGGGAGGAAATCGGAAAGCATAGACCTCGTAGTTCCTCCTCCTGGTGTGTGGCGATGTGTTGATGAGATCCAGAGTATTTATGTGATTGAACCATTTGATCAGGGGGCAGATACCAAGATAATTGAGGATGCTTATGAAGTTGCCCATTACTTTGAGAGACCTCATAAGGCAACAAATGACCCAGGTAAGACTAGACAGGACGGACCCGTTTTGACTACTTCCACTAATAAATCCGTTCCTGGCCCTTCACAGGTCAAGATGATTGAGGTCGGTTATGATGCTGCTATTTATTTTGATAAATTCAGACCTCTTGTTGAAGACAAGGATTCAGGTGAGAGTCTTGAGGACGATCTGAGTTCGTATACTTCCACTGATGATTTCGTGCCTTTTGATTTTGACCTGGACGAGGACTCGCAGGATGACTCCGATTACACTTCTTCCGAGGATGATGAGTTTGTCCCATTTCACTTTGACATCTGCGAGACTTCCAAGGCCGGACCTAGTCGTACTTCTTCCACTCACCCGTCTGTGCCTTCACACCATAGGACCACCAAGGGAGAACCTAGCCACACTGCTTCCATCGATCAGTTCGTCCCTTTCCGTTTTGATTCCACTGAGGGCCTTCACCGTGTCGACCCTGATCGGCCTCCGTCCACTGTGGACCCCGATGTCGACATACACCACACTAGATCTATCCCTCAGCGGTCTCGCAAGAAGGTCTGCTTTCCACCTTCTTGATCATGTGTACATCCACCTCTGTTGTACATTCTCCATTGTTCATCTTTCCATCTCCCGTTTTTGCTCGTCTACCCATTTCTCGTGTTTGCCTTGCTTAGGACGTACTTTGTCCTACGTATAGGAGGGGTAGACGAGTTGAGTGTTCATTCTTCGTTTCGTGTCATCACTCCTGTTGTTGCCTATACTTAGGGCTTCTTTTACCCTAAGTATAGGGGGAGTGACGTGTACATTCTCATGATCTCATTTCCAATCTCATCTCTTTTTCTTCTTTTCTTCCTTTCTTCTTTTCCTTTTCTATCTTCTTCATCTATCAAAAAGGTGCCGCCCTTGTAGACAGTTTTCCATACTTAGGACGTACTTTGTCCTAAGTATAGGGGGGCGTGCACCCCAAGCTTTTTCTATTCTTTTCGATCCTCTCCATTGTCTCCTCTTCTTGTCTATACTTAGGGATATCTTACCCTAAGTATAGGGGGAGACAACCTGAGTACGATCTGTTCATTCCCACCCTTGACCCTCCCTGCGTTGTGTACAGTCTGCTATACTTAGGATTATTTGATCCTAAGTATAGGGGTGACGGTCAACTTCGCATTCATTGATTCATTGATTCCTTCCTTCATTCTTTAGACTTGTCTATACTTAGTACGAGTTATGTCTTCTCTTTTCTCTCCGATCTATGAGGACATAGCTCAAGCTAAGTATAGGGGGGTCGTATATACTACGTATATACTTTAGCCATAACTCGTACTTTCGTATTTTCTTAATAATATGGCTAATAATTCTTTAAAATTCATTAAAAATCTTTAATAAAAAGATGTGGTTATTCCTCAAATTCTTTTTGTATTTACTGATTAATAAATCAGGTGAAAATGTTTTTTGCAAAATGTTTGAAAAATAGTTTGAAAATCTTCGTGAACATTTATTGAAAACTATTTTGAAAATATTTTGTTACACGTTTTCAACCTTTGTGTAAATTGTGTGGTTTGTAAAACTTCTTTTCTTTGTGTGAAATAAAATGTTTGGAAAATGATTTGCAAATGGTTTGAAAAATGGTTGCAAAAATGATTTGAAAAACCTATATATACTGTTTGAAAAGCCTTTGCAAAATGATTTTCAAATGTGTGTAAAATGTTTGTAAAAACTATTTTGGACTATAGTTTTCAAAAATTGCGTGTAAATTGTTTTCAAATAAGTTTGAGGAATATAAACATCACACCAAAATCCAGCTTATGTATATATGTATAAAATTGATCACTTACCCTTGTAAATCCGTAAAATCCACTTCTTGTATATAAAGAAGCACTCCCGTGTACATATTTTCACCTTGTTTTCAGCCAAAATCTTTTTGTTTTCAAAAATTCCCAAAAATATTTGCAAAATTAAAATCCA
Organism: Ottelia alismoides; assembly: GCA_037367405.1. NCBI lineage: Eukaryota > Viridiplantae > Streptophyta > Magnoliopsida > Alismatales > Hydrocharitaceae > Ottelia > Ottelia alismoides. The sequence continues at coordinate 588,316 of JAZKJV010008485.1, read as the reverse complement.
AAAACATTTGAAAAATCTTTTTGAAAAATACAAAAAAATGCATATGCATCACCATCATCTTTTCAAAATCCATAAAAAGTTCAAAATCTTTGAAAATTGCATCACAAAAATATTTTCTGCATTGCATTGCATAACATTCGCATTTTTCGGATTGAGTTTGATAGTTGAACAAGTCTAAGTAAAATCCGAAGATTGGAGCTTGATTGGACCTTATAACCTACCTAATAACAGGAACCTTATAGGAACTGGGTTTGAGGTACTTCAGGTCTAGTTGACTTAATTCTTTGAGGATCACGGGACTTGGTTCAATGGATTCTTGACTGCCTAAGTAGAGTATTTCGGAGCACACGCACGACTCTTGTTGATAATGACCTAACTTGGACACCTGCACCTTTCACATGGCTCAACTCAGTTGGAGTGGTGAGGGGATTGGATTTGCCGGTATGAGACGCACACAAGTGGAAACATTTGTCCTCCTCTAGGGAGGGAAGTGCACCCCAACCCGTCCAGTGATTAGGAAGTCTAAAGACAGGAGGCTGTGGGTTGCAATAAAGCTTCAAAAGAGGGATAGTCTACTGGCTCAAGAGGAAAAACTCCTTATGTAAATGCTGATGTGAATAGTATTCAAAAAAAAAAGAAAAAAAATGTGTTCAGGCATGTACAAAAATAAAAAGCCTGCAAGTATGTACAAAGTCAATAAGCAAGCTTGAGTTCCAAAGTCAAATATGTGAGCCTGCAGCAGGATGACTTGACTACACTGGTCTTGCATCCAAGGATAGGTAGCTACACCGGCTACCGTCCATTCTTCTCTTCACCCCCTCCACTTGAGCTGGTTGCCACTTGAACTTAGAAGGGAATACCCCGCTCCTCGAGGATGGAGTTGCTGGATTGGGGAATCATTGGGTTGTCGTACTGGAGAAGTCAGTTTCTTTGTCATTCTAGTTGGGGAGAGCCACCATCACTTACACTGTACAAGTCAGATTCATAGTCGTAAGAGTTTGCGTATGAGTTGAGATATTTCTGACCTGGCTATTGAGGAGACTTGAACAGAGTTTTGGGATTCTCAGGGACTGTTGGACTTCAAACACGGTTCTCAATAAGGTTCCGCCCGCACTAAAATTCCAAGGGTCCGACTTAAGCTCCAAACTTTGATTTTGCGAAGGCATGTTTGATCATTAAATTAAATCCAAGTTCTTCTTTTTCTTTTCTTTCTGTTTCTTTTTGCACTTATTGCATAAGTGTTTGCTAGGGACTAGCAAAGGTAAAGTATAGGGGGATGATGAATCCACATTTCATCATCTTTATTCTATCATTTTGGCACCAAAAACCCTAGCAAATGCCTGAAAATACCATTAAAATCATCATCTTAGCATCCATGCAGGCGCATTCAAACAGTGTATAAATTACTGTAATTAAGGCCAAAATTATAGAATAAATAAAGAAAAGAAAAAGAATAAAATATTGTAAATATTTTATGATCCAAAACCCCCGAGACCTAGGCATCTTGATGAATAGGTCGACAAGGAATAAAGTAGGGGGAGATAAGGTCAGAAATACCAATAAAATACCTATACATTCCTTTCATTCTTTATTCATTTTGGGACCTATTTTTGGTTCCACTTTTTATACATCAAATAAAGAAACTTTGTACATGAAAGTTGTAGATAATTTTATAAAGAAAAATACAAAATTGATTTCACAGAAAAATAATGTACAGATAAAAAGTTATGGTCTGAATAAGAATCCAAAATCCCAACTTCCCAGACCCGTATCTCACGATTGACAACTCCAAATGCAGCATACTCACCTTTAATTGTATATAGAAGAAAATAATCTAATTAATGGCGGTGGTTTCGCATTTGGCGGAGCTGCGGTTTGAAAGTTGACTTTTGGACCCTCATTGTATACTTGTAGCCGAAAATAGGTGGTCTTAAGTTCAACACAAAACGTGAACTCAGTCGGTGTGGTGACCACACTGAATTCGGACTAAAGTCAACAATTAACCCACACTAAAGATCAACGAATTTAGAACTAATGTGGAGCTAAAATTTATTTTTAACTCTACATAAAAGATGTATAGGTGCAAGTATGTAGAGAGTTCGAACACAGGGAGCAAGCAGGGTAATTCACAAAAATGTGCTCAAGTGTGTGTGTGTGTGTGATAAGTGTCTACACTAAGCAAGCAAGGAAAAGAATTTTTGTGGGTTTTTAATTTTTAATTTTTTTATTTAATTTTTAATTTTGTATTTTGATTTTTGATTTTCTGATTTTTATGTTTTATATTTTATATTTTTTTATTTCTTTTTCAATATTGGAGAATAAAGACAATATAATAAAAGGCAAGCTAAAATATTTATAAAAAATGTGCAAAAATAATTAAAAATTCAGAAATAAATTGTTTTTAATATTTTTTATGAATTTTTACTGTTTTTGTGATTTTTGGGGATTTTCAAGGTGTTTTTGGTATTTTTAAAAGCTGAAATAAGGCAAAACAGTGGAAATAGGGCTGGCTGTGGATAAAATGCAATTTAAAAATAGCAACCAGTACTCAAAATGTTTCACACTATTTTTCTAATGAAAAGAAAAAAATAAGGAATAAACAGAACCTGAATTTATAATTTTTGGAGTTTTCTACTATTTTTTATATTTTTTTGAAGTTTTTGAGTGTTTTTAATTTTTTAGTGTTTTTCTTTTGAGATTTTTAATGATTTTTGGACTGACACTAAAATAGAGAAAAATAGACACTAGGTGATTTTTTTGGAATTTTTGGAGGTGTTTTAATATTTTTTTGGTATTTTCTAAGCTAGACAGTGCACAAATAGCAAGTTTTTGATTTTTAATAAATATAAAAATAAAATAAAATCAAAAACTAAATATGTGGCGTTAAAGTACACATGTCCAGAAGCTTAAGTCTATTTTTGTGGAATTTTTGGGCTTGAAATGATCATTCAATTAAATATAACAAGCATCCAAGCATTAAAGGCCTGGCAGGGACCTTTATGCAAATATCTAAAACTATGGGGGCACGCTTACAAAATTTCCACGAAAATTTATACTAAATAAAATAGTTCCTGGAGTGAATGATAAAACCACAAGCCGCAGGGGCTTCCTTGCAAAAACTCCCAGGCTCACGTGAGTTACACGCGCGCCTGGGAGGGGCACGGATGTAATACTACAAAAGCTGGGGGCGTAGATGCAAAATGGCCAGAAAGATTACACGTGATCTAAATATTCTTGGACTGCTGACCAATACAAAAATGCCCGAGGGCCTATCTGCAAAACGGCCACGCTCCTCACGCGTACGGGCACGTGAGTTGACGTGGCCTAGGACCTATCTGTAAATACGTGAAAGCACGGGGGTTGGTTCGCAAATAATACACAAATTAAATAACAACAGATGAAGGATTATGTGCCAAATATTAAATACAAAACTCGCTGGGAAAGTTATGCAAAATACCCAGTCCATGGGCGCGATCCGAGGTCGTCCTATACCCGTTCGCTGCCAACGGCCACGATCAGATCAGCTGGGGGCGATCGACGGCTGCAGGCGAGGAAGATCCTACTGCAACTGTACGCCTGGAGCGCCGGCCTTTATCCAACGGCAGCAGAGGTGGGAGGAGGAACCGGGAAGAAGGTCCAGTTCGGCGATCTTCTACGAGCTCACCCTCCGACTTCCACCGATCTTGAAGCTCCCAAAAATGGCTGTGGCGCTTCCTGCAAGGAACCTCTATGTGCTGGTAGTCTCAGATCCGCCGGAGGAGCGTCGTAGCACGACCACGAAGGTGGCGGAGCGAAGTGCCTCAAAGTGTCTCCGACGAAGGGGCAAAATGACTCCAGGAGATTTAACGTTCACCGTCCTGCAACAAAAATGGTTACGGGGGTTGCGGGCAAAGTGCCGCAACCACCCAGAGGGCGAAAAGCGGAGGAAATGACGGAATGGAGGCTCACCGGAGCTCGCTCCGGTGAGGGGTCGAATGACGGGAACAGATGGATGAAGGATGAAGATAATGGTGGGGATCTAATTCTACGCCTACCAGAAACTAAGTAACCAAAAGAAAAAGAGAAGAAAACGTACCTCGAGCCCAGATCGGCGAGGTTTAATACCTCACGGCGGCGCAGCCGCCGGAGATGGCTGGGACGCGCCTCGGCCCTCCGCTGCACCTCGACGAGGTCAGGGATCGACCCCCTGTCACCGGGGATCCCTGGCTAACCTCGGATGTCTCAACAAAGGCCAAAATGCGGTCCAAGGATCAAAGGAAGAAGGTGGCGTCGTTTTTGAACATGCTGGACACGGCTCAAAGATTGAGGGAGAACGGGCTGCATCGAGGTCCTCTGCCCGAGGAAGAAAGTCAGCGAGGTAGCTGGGTCGTAGGGGCGCAGCTTTGCAGAAGAGCTCGACCCCAGAGGATGCAAGGGCAGCCCGCGAAAAACCCTAGAAAATGGGTGCTCGCTCATGTCCAGAAGACTAAGACCTGGGGTCAAGGAGTTGACCCCCGGTCAACGGATGGCGTGGCCTGATTGGGCCACGTCATCCGGAAAAAGACAAAATTTAAATAAATATCTTGTAAATCAAATTAAAAATAGAAAATGATTTAATTAATTTTAGGTTATTCAATAAAAAATGTTTATTATTTTATATAGTATTTTATTCTGATTTTTAATTATTTTTATGAGTTATATTTTTACAAGTTTGCTTTTATACCCCTATATAGGTATATTATCTATATACTTGAGTATTTTATTTTTATTTAGGTATTTTTATTTTTATTATTTTTTATTCTTATTTTATAAAATTATAAAATACTTTTATGTATACATATATATTTTTATTTTATTTTTCTGATGTAATTTGTATGATTAATAAAATACAAGCATGTTTTGTATAGGTATCTCTATAGGTAATGTATCTATGTATTTTATTTTCAAGTATTTTATTTTTGTTTTTATTTAGGTTTTTATTCTTATTTCAATGTACATAATTATTATAAGTATTATTTACAACATTATAAAAATATAAAAATATAAAAATAATAAATAAATAATAAATTGAATATTTTAATATGTACAAGTATACAATGAGGGTCCAAAAGTCAACTTTCAAACCGCAGCTCCGCCAAATGCGAAACCACCGCCATTAATTAGATTATTTTCTTCTATATACAATTAAAGGTGAGTATGCTGCATTTGGAGTTGTCAATTATGAGATACGGGTCTGGGAAGTTGGGATTTTGGATTCTTATTCAAACCATAACTTTTTATCTGTACATTATTTTTCTGTGAAATCAATTTTGTATTTTTCTTTATAAAATTATCTACAACTTTCATGTACAAAGTTTCTTTATTTGATGTATAAAAAGTGGAACCAAAAATAGGTCCCAAAATGAATAAAGAATGAAAGGAATGTATAGGTATTTTATTGGTATTTCTGACCTTATCTCCCCCTACTTTATTCCTTGTCGACCTATTCATCAAGATGCCTAGGTCTCGGGGGTTTTGGATCATAAAATATTTACAATATTTTATTCTTTTTCTTTTCTTTATTTATTCTATAATTTTGGCCTTAATTACAGTAATTTATACACTGTTTGAATGCGCCTGCATGGATGCTAAGATGATGATTTTAATGGTATTTTCAGGCATTTGCTAGGGTTTTTGGTGCCAAAATGATAGAATAAAGATGATGAAATGTGGATTCATCAGTTATCATCAATCAAATTCGGCTGAACTGAATCTGAATCTGGTTCCGTGCTACATGAAGGTAGGGTAAGATGAGTAGTACTCGCCACCAACTCAGAAGTAAGGGGAGTCGGATCGCCAAAGAAACACGGTAATTCAACCAAAGCTGCGTCCGACTCATCATCTATGTCCCATGATCGTTCCGAAGGGGATGGAACTGACAGATCCAGATGGATCTCTATGTCATCATGGGGATAGGTAGATGAATCTCTCACAAGATCATACAACACCTGGAAAACTGCATCATCCACTCTGCCCTTTCCAGATGAAAGGGACTCGCTCTGTCGTGAAGGAATCTGTCCCCAAATCCCAACTGTGTTAATCATACTGCAATCTGCCTCTGAAGATGAGTACTCTGTGCTGCTTTCCGAATCAGGTCGCTGACACTTGGTTTGCTTCATCTCAAGGTTCACTTCTCTGCCTGGAGAACGGAACTTCATCATTCCCCTACCATAATCGAAAGCTGCGCCTATGGTCCTAAGGAAGGGCCTCCCAAGAATGATCTGAGATTCTCTCCAATGATTGGGGGTCTCCATGTCCAAGACTGTGAAGTCAACCTGGTAGTTCTGCCCCTCAATCGAAATAATGACATTTTTTACTTCTCCCTTAGGTCTCTTCACTGAACGAACTGTAATTTGGAGTAAAGCTCTAGATTTGCGAAGTGGTCCCAACTCTGATTTCTGACATAATGATAAGGGAAATAAGTTGATCGAAGAATCGTTATCTAAGAGTGTGCATGCAAACACAATGTCGTCAATACGACTCTCCACATAGTGAGCACCCATGTCTCTCTTTTTCTTTGGTAAAGTCTGATTCTTGAGACAATAGGTTGTGGCTACTGATAAGACATGTGTCTTTATATTTCGGTTATCTTTCTTCCTGCTAACCCTTGTAGGTGTGCATCTCACCTTAAGGTATTTTTGGAATGCAGGATGGTTAGACACATATTCATCAAATGACACTTTAACTGTGACATTTTCTTTACAAAACCGTGCCATTTCGGGGGCATCTTTCTGAATCTTTTTGACGCGCTTTCCTGCCGTAAGAGCACGGGGGAAAGGGATTGAAGCTAGGGAAATAGAGGATTAAGAGTCTGAATCATGAACTGAAAGATCATTCTTTGCATTAACAGAAACAGAGTTTATCATACAAGAATCTTTTTGATGCAACATGGAATCGAAATCAAATCTATCTACTATAGGTTGTGGAATAGAAGATGGAGTGGTATCCGCCACAACCTGAGATGCAAGGTCCTCCGTAGACTCAGAAGAATATCCATGCTGACGATGCTGCTTACGTGCTCTCCTCCTCTCGGCTCCCTGAGTAGAAATCCTCGAATGGTGCTGATGGGACTCTGAAATATGATGCCTCTCCTCCTCGTCCTCTGAAGACTCCTCAGGTAAAGCTCTAGAGATGCCCCTCCTCGTGTCCCTCGTCCGGTCAGGTACGGTCACGGTCCTTCCGCTCCTGAGTGACATGTGGTTAGCCTCGTCACACGAAAGAATCTCATGTTCAGATCTAGGAGATGCTGAATAGTATACCTGACCAAAGTGCTGCTGAGAACTAGAACGGTTCAGGCTATTTGGTTTAGCCTGAACTTGGGCTGGGATAGATGTAGAGGGTGCAGTCTGCTCGTCTCACCATCTGGACAGGCGGTTGACATCCACCCGTAAGTCATGAATCTCGTTCCTGTAGGAGCGGAGCTCGTCGAGTATCTGCTGCTGTATATCCACAGGACTAGACGATGAAGGAAGTGGATAAGACTAGGAAGAAGAACGGGAAGACTGGCTCTGCTGGCCAGAGTACTGCCTCTGTCGCTGCTGCTGGGGTTGCTGGAATCCAGGGCTCTGCTGTGATGGAGGTGGTGCGGAGGTGAATGCGGTGTTGTGAAAGGTCGGGGGACGCTGGTAGGTCTGTTGATCTCCCGTACTTCCCTGCCTGGCAGGGTCCTGAGTATACCATACTCCATTCACCTCCCAAACCAGTGGAGGCTCCTCCTGAACTGTCTCTGCTAAAGGAGGTGGCTGCTGGAAAGAGTGGGCGTAGGATTGGTCCTGCTCCCACGGCTGGGGTTTCCCTGACACCAACTGCTCCTGAACATGGTGAACTCGGTATATAGGAGCAGAGGGTACAGTCACGGCATGTATCTTTATCTTAGATACCCTATCAGTCAACTCCTCCATTTGTTTTGGAATCTTGAAGATGCTCCGGTCCAATTCATCAATTCTCCTATCAATTCTCTCAACTACAGTAAGCTTGTCAGCAAGGAGTCCCATGCTAGGGATCACGTCCTGAGAGATATCGACTACAGTTGTTTTTCCCCCTCTAGATGAGAGTGAACTGGGGGATGGTGTATAGGCCCTGCTGGCTATCTATGAGCGGCTAGTTTCAACCATCTGCTCGAATACCATCCAGACGGTATCCGCTCCTCGTGATGTATAGCTTCCTCCATAGGAAGCGCTCACTAAACCCTGCATCTCAGGGTTGAGACCAGTGAAGAACGATTGGACCAAGATGTTGTCATCTAATCCATGACAGGGACACTTATATAGGATGTCCTTGAATCTTTCCCAAGCATCACAGAAGGCTTTGTGGGGTAACTGGGAAAAACTCGTAATACGCATCTTCATCATGTTAGTTCTACTCAATGGGTAGAACTTCTTCAGAAACAGGTCCTTGAACTGGGCATAATTGGTGACGGTGATTCCGAGATTCTTCACCCAGTAATCGGCTTTTCCACCCAAGGAAAATGGAAGGGATTTGAGCCTAATATAATCCTGGCTAACATTATTATGTTTGAGGTTAGCACAGATGAGCTCAAAATCCCTTAGGAATGCATATGGCTCCTCAGATGCATTCCCATCAAAATGTGGCAGCAGGTTCAGAAAGTGCGGCTTCAACTCAAAATCTACATTGGGTTCGATCGGACTCAAGTAGTTATGAATTTGATATTGTCCGGGGTTGTACGCCACATCCATTGGTGGTTCGACCCCAACATCAAGCTGTCCCAACTGAGCTCTCAGTAATGCATGTTGCTGCTCAGATGCAACTAATCGGGCTAGTATCATTCTCATCGGGTCTTCATGGTTCTCTTCTTCCTCTTCTTTCTTCTTTGAAGGCATTTTACTTGTGTCTTCTTTATGGCCTGCATCAGCAAGGTGTTCTGGATTAGAAGAGGATTTATGAATCAAGATATTCTCACCGAGGCGATGGTCTTCCTCGGTGAGGTGGGAAGAGAGAAATGGAATGGTTTGAGAGTAACCATCCCGAGAGTGAGTGATCCTGGGCTCAAGAGGGTCATGAGTCCAGGTTGGTCCAAGTTGCGCATGGACCTGTGAAGACGTACTTCTTGAAGGGTTCAACGAGAGATTCGCAAAGTCCGAATAAATATCCCCCCAATCGGCCATCTTCGATGTCAAAAGAACCGATTAGATCACGATAGTCAATGAGGCACTAGTTCTATGGCGTACGTAAATGTGTGGAGTGAACTCACACAATACAAACACAATTCAAACCCTCAATTTCACCAACTCAATACGTGATGGCCGTAAGGGTTCGGCCGAATTATCAGGTCAATTTTAGTTGGTGAGAATACAATCTTGGAAAGATTAACGAGCTGTTAGGTGCCCGTATTTTCCTACAGACTGGCCTGGTTCTTACGACTAGTTTGACCTACTTTCAGCCAGTATAGGAGTAAGTCCAGACCGTATAAATATGACTACCCGTTCCTTGAGGACTAACGCGTCCTCTAAACCTCCCACTCTGCTAAGGAAGTCCGGACCGTTTACCGGCTACCCGTATTCCTCACTGAAGAGTAGCTAATCGCCTAAAAATAAAGAACCAGTAGTAAGTAAGAAATCCAGGCTTGGCTCTATCCTAGGGTCGTCTCTCTCTCTCTCTCACTAGCAAGTAAAACAAACAATGCAGGCTTTATGCACCCGAGAACAAGGGTTCTTTTTATTCCAATTATTTAATTGACCTTCTCAATTCAGTCCCAATTTTAGAGTTAGATTATCACTTGAAATTTATATGAACACACAAGCACGTCTACCGTTCAGTCCCAATTTCTTTTTGACCTTAAGTTGTAAAACAAGAGAGGAATCGAAAATCAAAATGCAAATGAGAAACTATGATGCATGCTCAGAAGAAGGTAAACTTACAGTGAATCCCATCACTCTCCATGCGTTATGCAGAACAGAATTTGTAAATTTTACACTAAATGCATGCAGATCGAGAAAACCACACCTAAACAATATACTATTAGCGGGGAAGAATTGATTTAATTTGAGCTAAGTAGTACGTGTCTATGTGCGTCTCATTATGAATCTTATAAGATATGTGAATCTTCTAAGATATGTGTGGCCTAAATTACGATGGGCACAAACAAATTTGATGCTATACTACCGTGTGCCTAATCCTTAAGTTCGCCACTCTAGTCGAGACCCCACCCTCACCGGAGAGTGAAACAGGTCCCGACACACCACAAATAAAGTCCAAGTCTTTTTTTACACACGCGAGCTCTCAAACAAGAGCCGCTATAAAGGAGCAAGCTAAATAATTACAAAAATTTTTACAAAAATTCTCTCGAAGATAAAAGAATTATCCTCGCACTTCAGCAGTCGGCGCGCGTCACGTCCATCGACCTCCGATGCACTCCAAGTCCACCGGACCCTCGCAAGGAAAATAAGATTTGTATTAGAGAGATAAACAACAAATATATATAAAAATATGAAGAGAAATAATTGAAAGAAAAATGGAATAAATTACAAGTGGCTCGGGGGTCAGACTACCTGAGTAAGTGAAATCTAAATCCACATTTTCAAATTAGTCCCTAAGCCGTTTGCCTCCCTGGCAACGGTGCCATCTGACGAGTCACTAAATACGATATTTAATTCGGGCACGTTGTAGTACGTGTACTTAGCGATTCAGTCAGAACCGAGAGAAGAATCTCCGTGAAGAGTGTCTCGGCTTAATTTATATCCCGGCCAAGTCCGGGGTAGAACACAGGGAGGCAAAGGAACAACTTTGGGGTTAATTTGAAAATTTAAGATCTAGATTTCCAATTGTTTTTTTTAGAAATTTTTATGCAAAAAGAATGCAAATGCAAGTGAATCACGACACTAAGAAAGCATACAACAAGGCCAAATTAATTTTAATATCAAAATCAGTTTAATTTAGCCTAAATATATTTTTCCTAAAGTCCTAATTAAGTGAGGAAAACAAACCACATTGTTTTGTATTTTTAGGAATTAAAATGCAACAATTAAAAATGCACACTTTTAAGGGTATTTTCGTAATTTTTCACGCAAACAGTAAGTAAAATGAAAAATTTACTGGAATAAAAATATGATGCAAGGAAGCTACAGTAATATTTTTGGAATTTTTTGAGAAGTTATGAATTTTTTATGGATTTTTTTAATAAAAATAGAGTGACAGTGAGTAAATAATTCCTAATAAATCTACAATGTCAAATTAATCAGAGTGTCAATTATCCCAAAAAGAAATTTTCATATAGAATTCAGGAGATTTGAAATTTCACGAAAATGACGTTTGCGGATTTAATTAAAAATCAAATACTAAAAACACTCTACAATTTATTTCAGGCACAAGATCACTCCACTTTGGATGAAATTTGGATAGTATTTTAAGCACATTTCAAGGCATTATCTCAAATGTTTGTAGAATTATTAGAGCAACCGTGAGTTAGATATGAATTTAATAGCACAGAATGGGTAAAATGAACAGAATTTCTATTAGACATTTTTAATTAATTACCCACAACTCACAAAAATAAAATAAATATCCAAAAGATAGAGAATTAGTTGCTCAACATTAAAACATTTTTCATTGGATAAAAAGATGCTAAACAAGTATCCAAATTAACAGCCAAACATAGGGGTATCCGTGCAAATACAGAAACTATAAATACAATGCAACTTATGTACAGGGATGTTTTTGTAATTACAGAAACATGAGAAATATAATATGCAAATTTCACAATAGAAAATTAAAAAGAAATGGACCTTCTTCTTCCTCTGGCTTTTGCAGGTGAACCCAACTGAGAGGGGTGAGGTCGGCAACGGACTGACGCGGTGGAGGGGCGGAGGACCGCGCGCGCGGCAGCGCGGCGCTGCATGGCGTGGCGGGAGGCGTGAGGGCTGGAGGCGGCGGCGAGAGGGGACGCAACCAGTTAGGGCGTGGGGAAGGGGGCGCCGAGAGCCACCGCGGGGCGCGCTGCTAAGGCGGCACTACGGCGGAGGGGCAGGCGGTGCCGCGCTTGGCAGAGCGAGCGGTGATGACAGCGGAGGAGCACCGCTGAGGCGGCGGCAAGCGGCAATGCCTCTTGGATTGAGAGGAAAGGGGGAGGGGCGGCGGGCCTTGGCCTGCGGCTCCTCCTCTTTTTTTTTTTAATTTTTTTAATTTTTTTACTGTTTTGATTAAAAAAATGCTGTAATGAGAAATTTTTTTGTTTTAAATTTTTTATTTTTTTTAATTTTCTTTAGATAGGAAATATGTACACAAAAAGAATGGGGGAAAATGGTAGTGAGAGGATGACATGAACTAAACAAATGGGGACGTGGATGGTTATATGGTGTGATAAAAAAATGCAAAAATAACAAGATGATCAAATGAGAAGAAAAATTACCTACGATGGAGACGGTCGCCTATGATGTGCTCACGAGAGCACGTTCTTCGCTCGAATCGCCAGCGCACGATGAGCTCGAGCAGCGCGCGGTTGCGGCTGCGATGTTGGCAACAAAACCAACGGATCTCACCGGGGAGAGGGCTGTCGTCGCTCGACCGCGGTTGTGTCACTGTCACCGATTCAACTCTGGGAACTAGGCTCTCCTCACATAAAGATGGATCAAAGGCAAAAATGAGGAGAATGAGATGTATATAAAGAGGAAACAATGAGAAGTTATTAAGGTGGTGGAGTTGAATGGGAGGTTGTATTATTAATGGATTTGAATGGGAAGTTGAAAAAAATGGTGGAATAATGGAGTTGAATTGGTGGTTATTGTAGAGAATGGAAATTAAATAATAAATAAATAAATAAAGTAGGCTACTTTAAATACAATAAAATAAAAAGAGAAGAGAAATAGTGGAGAGTTTACAAAAGAATACATACAACATGCACATTTTTTTACTTTTTTTATATGTAATTTTTTTGTCTTTTAGTAAGAGATATTTACAACGGAAAAAATACAATAAAATAATATAAATAAAATACAACACAAGCATGATTTTTTTTCATATTTTTAGTATTTAAGAAATATACAATAAAAATTGAAGAAAGAATGAATATATACATGATATACAATGTACATCTAGGTCCCAAAACCCAACTTTTGCAAATGAGCTCCGATTTTAATGAAATAACTTTCATTGGATAGATAATTTTCTAACTTGAACTTTAAAAGTGAGTTTGATGAATTTGGAGTTCATACGAAGCATGAATTTGGCTTGGAAGTTGGACTTTACGGCTTTTTCTCTTTGGGATCTAGGAGCATTTATTCGAGGTAAAATTTGTTTTGTATTTTTGTATTTATATATATTTTTATAAACAAGTTAGAGAAAGAATTAGGCAAAAAGGAGTTGAAATGAAATTATTAAAAATACATGAAGTTTTGGGCTATTTACATGTATAAAACTCCTTTATTTTGCGGCTTTTTATTGTTAATTTATTTTATACCATCTAATATGAAGTCTTGGAATGCAGTCTGTGCTAGGGCCTACTCTGTCAACTGCTATTGGGTAACTTGGATAGATGCCAACAACTGTGCATTTACTTAATTCTGATCAGGCATCTGTCCTTGCTTTGGCTGAGGTGGCTGTTGACCCTTGCCCTTTCCTTGAGGAGCCATCTCAGGTGATGAGTCTGAGGAGTGAATTCTGGATTAGAATCCAGGGCTTGATTTGTCTTCTATCTGCAGAACGAGAGAATCCCCATCAGACCACTTGCAATTGAATTCTAGTCGCCATGATGGATATGGAATTAAGGTCAATTTCAGAATGTCGTGAATGAAAAAGGATGTAGACTGTAATCGACTTCCATTCACAACGGCGAAAGTGGGACAAGAGTGGTCCCGGTTTATTGGGTGGTCAAAAAGAAAGGTAGAAAACATGGAGTCTGGAGATCAATCTGCAGGGTCCGGATCGGGTTCTCGGGAATTACCTCGAATTAATGGCGAGGTCGAGTCCATGGAATCGATGTAGGTATCGACGGGATCTCGACTAAACCATCCATGGATCGCCCTCTCGAAGCAAGAGAGGAGTAGATGTTGGAAGATGGATACGAGGTCAACGAGGAATAAAATGGAGTGCAAAATAGTAGAAAGGCTCGAACTGAGCGGGGGTCAAAGGGAGAAAGACATAACAAAATTTTCGCAAGTGCGCAGGACTTGATCTTTGAACCTTAATATAGATCCACACAAACACAATACAAAATTAGCTTCAACAACTCACGCCATGTGAATCCATGAAGGTTCAGCTACTTATTATCTTTTCAGTTTTAGAGTTGTTATTTCAGGCATATCTTATAACAAGTCCTTAGCACGCTAACCCTATAGGAGAGAATACTGCCCGAATAGTATCCTGTACTTATCCTCCTCCTTTGTAACCTGTAGTCTGCACTTTTTGAGGTCCTTATAACCCTTCATGGATCCCTACTCAACCCTTTATGAACCCGGTACAATGATGATCCATTACGGATTTTAATTAAGGTCAAAGTTTATTTAGTAGTCCCCTTGTTTTAAATTTTTTGGTTTTTACTTTTTTTGAGACAGATTTCATACAAGCACCTAACATTTTTGTAGATTTTCATTTAAGTCCTAGGTGCTCAAAATCAGAGGGAGATAGCGAAAAAGCCATGCAAGTCGGTTCAATGACGGAAAGCTCACCATTGAACCTAATGATGCATGCTGAGTTAGAAGATTTACAATGTATCCCAGCTCTCTCCACGGTATGCAAAACAGAATTTTTAAACCTATCTACATGATGGTGTGCAATCGACAAAATCACCCTAAACAGTAGCTGCTATTAATCGTAAAGAACCAATTGCTAGTTATTCAGAAATGAGACCAATGTCCGATCTCTGATGCCTATCGATGCCTGCCACAACGGGTCCTGCACGCGCTGTATATGACCTCTAGTGGCACACGATCTCAGATATGAATTGATAGCATTATTAATTTGACTAGATCCATACGAAGAAGACTATATGAACATGCATTCTTATTAATGTGTGGACCTAGTTACATAGTCAAGCAGCTTATATTTAGGGGCTCCACGCACACAAAACAACGTAAAATAAGGCAGAAAACACAAAACAACGGAAAACAAAATAAAACAAGTCGATAAAACACGAAAAACTGCGACGAGGCCCCTAGGTGAACATACACCTGGGCACTGGACCTTTTTGTGAAGAGTAGAGGCCAAATTATATTACATGCCAAAATTTCTCTCTCACCATAAAATTACAATTTTTTTTCTTTCTAAGCTAATCCCTTCTCCTGCTTCCTTGGTGCTCTCTCCAACTGGTCAAAGAGAGAGATGACCAGCCTCCTCCATGCTCGGTTGCATCGGCGTCCTAGGAAACCGTCCTCGCGTGGCGGACCTCGCATCAAAGTTGCAAGAAAAATTGGCATTAGCATAAATAATCAAGCAAATAAATTTTACAGATATCAATGAATATTTACAAACAATATCATAGAATTAAATTGGCAAATGAAAGAATCAATAAATCAGATAATTATTTTACAAAAATGGCTGGCAAAAATAGGCTACGTTCATTGATCTCCGGCAACGGTGCCATCTAATAACTGAGAAAAATTAAAGGTCGTATTAATCCACAAGGCGGATCAATAGTCGATGCGTTGACTGCTCAATAAATCCCGGTTAATCAACAATTAGCCCACAATATTGAATAAAACAAATGAACCACAAAATTATGGAATTAATATTTATTTTCTCTACTTTAAAATGCATAGGGTATAAGCATGTAGAGGTCGAACCACAGAGAGCAAAATAGGAAGCCTATGGTTATCTATGTACAAGCAAGCCATTTGTGCAAATCATGCTTTTTGTGGGTTTTTAATTTTTATTTTATATTTTTAATTTTTGATTTTCTGATTTTATATTTTCTTTTTTATATTATATACATATTTTTAATGTTTTCTTTTTATATAACATAAGATATATACATATACAATAAGGGCAAGAGAGATAAAGTATTTATAAAAATAGGTAAAAATAAGCAAAATTCAGGAAATAAAATATTTTTTTACCTTTTATAATTTTTTAATGTTTTTGTAATTTTTTCTATATTTTTGCTAATTTTTATGTATTTTTAAGTCAAAAATATCGCAATAAATGGGATTAATACATAATCCGAACTTAACTTGGGTTTGAACAATAATAAATACATCTTAAAATTTCCCAAATTAATTTTAATAAATATATAATAATATATAGGTAATTATAAAACAGAAAAACATATTTTTGGTATTTTTGTGCCATTTTTACATTTTTATTGGATTTTGGAGCTTTCTATTTTTTTTAATTTTCTTTTTATTATTTTTAGGTTTTTTTGTTTTCTGGACTCAATGAGTATAAAAATATATCATATATAATTTTTTGGGAATTTTTCACTAAGTTTTTATATTTTTTGGTATTTTATAAATTAGATAGGGACTAATTAGGCTCCTTTTTAATTTTTAAAATTAGATAACAACAACAACAAAGCCTTTTCCCAAAATTAAGTAGGGTCGGCTACATGGATTCTTCGCCTCCATTCAGATCTATCTTGGGTCAATCTCGGACTTATATCCAAAAAACTAAGATCCCTTCGTATAGTCTCTTTCCAACACTTCTTGGGCCGTCCTCGCCCTCTCTTAGCCGGCTCAACATCCCAACACTCGCATCTCCTAACCGGTGCATCAGTTGACCTTCTTTGCAAATGACCAAACCATCTTAAGCAGTTTTCTTGCATCTTATCCTCGATCGGAGCTACACCAACTTTCTTTCTGATTGCATCATTCCGAATCCGATCTTTACGTGTATGTCCACACATCCATCTTAGCATTTTCATTTCTGCTACAACCATTCTCTGCACATGTCTATGGTTCAAAGGCCGACATTCAGAACCATAAAGCATAGCAGGTCTCACGGCTGCTTTGTAAAACTTTCCTTTAATTTTTAAAGGAATTTTCTTATCACAGAGAACAACGGAGGCTCCTCTCCACTTTAGCCAGCCTGCATTTATTCAATTAGTAACATCTCCATCAATTTCCCCATCATGTTGCAAAATAGATCCCAGATATCTAAAAGAATCTCTCTTCTGAATATTATCGTCACCAATCTTCACTCGATTCCTTCACCATTGCTTCCATCAAAGGTGCATTCCATATATTCCGTCTTAGCCCTACTTATACGAAAACCTTTAGTCTCCAATGCATGTCTCCAAACCTCAAGTTTCTCATTTACTCCATCTCTAGTCTCGTCAATCAACACAATATCATCAACAGATAATTTTAAAATTAGATAAAATGCAAAAATTGCTGATTAACTATATGCATGTGAAAATACATAGCATGAAGCATTTATACCTATTTTTTCGTATTTTTAAGAGCAATGTAGGTATTTTTAATAAATACATAAAGACTACAAAAATACATGTCTTAGCAGGGGCATTTTTGCAAATAAATAAAGTCCAGGGGGAGTCTGTGCAATTTAACCAAACGTTTTAAACGTGTATTTAACATTTCAGGGTTAAATTCCAATTTCAAAAATCGCCGGGGTTAATGTGTAAATAACCCACTACGTGGGACATCACATGACTACTAAGGCCGGGACCAACACACAAATAATCAAAGTTCAGGAGCCTGCGTACAAATTTCACAAAAATATAACATGTGCATTGCATTTTATTGGACCTTTTCTAAATACAAAAACCGCAGGGGTATCCCTGTAATTTTCCCACCTCACATGGGATAGCACGTGAGGTGATGTGGAATGGATCTTTTTGCAATTATAAGAAACTCAGGGGTCTTTTTTATAAAATTTCCACTTTATTTTTAATGCTATATTTAATTTATAGGACTAAATAATAAATAAAAAGGAGAGGGGTACGGGTGCAATTTACCCCTAAACATACGCACTGGCGGACGGCTAGATGCGATTCACTTGCCACGTGGCATCCATCCAACGGTCGATGACGGTTCACCGATGAGTGTTGAGGATTAGATCCAAGAGAAGGATCCAATGGTCGCAACGTAGCTCCATCGAATGGTCCTGATCAGAACTGGGCGCTCTACCTTGATCGGATGGCTGAGGAGTAGGTTGGAAGAACTGGGAAGGGGCTCGTCGTGGGCGAGCTTCGATCGGGCACGACAAGCTCCTCCGACCTCCTCCTGCGCCGCTGTGGGTCTCTTCACGTTCCTGGGAGCTCCCCTCGTCTGGAGATGTCTTCAAATGGGCTCTTGGAGGTCCGAGGAGGTCTAGCGAGCTCGGAGAAGAAAGGGACATCCACGAAGCTCGTGCCAGGTACAAATGAGCCCAGGAGGGCTTCTTTGATCGCCAAACCTGCACAAAAAGAATGGGCGGCTCGAGGTCTACGACATCGATGGGAGTTGAAGCTGATACATAATAAAAATGGTATGGGCGGCGAAGCTCCGGCAAGGGGAGGAGGTGAGCTTTAACTCGCAGAACCGGGAGGGTTCTGGTTGATCTGGGATGATCAGGAGATGGAGAATGCGAGAGGGAACGAAGTGGTGGTGAAAGACGGGTCGGAGCACATAGAGTTCCCGACGAAATCGTTTGTCGGAGCGGAGCTCCGGCGAACTTCGATTTAACTAATCTAAGCTAACCTGTACCCTAATCACTAAACTACTTACGAAAATGAAATGCAAAATAAAAACCTAGCTAACCAAGCAAGAAAAAGCAGCTCTTATACCTGGTGGAATACCAGGGAGCAGGGCTTTACCGGAGCGTCGCCGTGGGTGCATCCCCGCTTTCTCTGACCGATGCAAGCCTCCAGGAGCTTTCCCCTGTCACAAGGTACTTATCTAGACCGAAGGCTAGGGTGGATGAAGGGCTAAGGTTGACCAAATTTGGAAGAGGAGACAGAGCTCTTTATTTATAGACATGGTGATGCACCCTTATTGACCGAGGTGAATCAAATATTCGAACGTGTTTCTAGGTGATCCAAGAAGGTGGCGTTGATCTCTGATGATCAATTATCATTTTCTCTTTAGGATGCGAGATTGATAAATGGATGAGATGCCCATGAAAAATGGCGAAAAATGCGGGGTTTGATAGGTCGGTCACTTCAATCAGCAGAGGGGGAAGTTGACCGTGGTCAATATTTGACGCGCGGTGATTGGTCTAACCAGGCTCGCTACAGGACAAAACAGGCTGGAAATTCAAAAATAATTAATTTAAAAATAGTAAACGATTATATTATTTTTTGATTATAAAATAAAAATGTTTATTTTTTTATGTAGTATTTTATTATGATTTTTATTTATCTTTTCGTGTATTTTATTACAAGTTTATTTTAAATGGCTTATTTATAGGTATATTTACCTATATTTTATACAAATTTATTTCTATTTTGTATATTTTAGTTTATTATTTTATTCTATGATTTTATATATTTATAACTTATTTTTCTGAATATAAAAAGATTTTTATTTGATTTTTATGATGTTATTTGTACACTTTAATAAATAGGTATGTATATTATGCAGGTATCTTTATAGGTATTCTACCTGTGTTTTATGTATACTATTGTATTTTAATGTATTTTAGTGAATTTTATTTTAGTTTTACATTTTTAATAGAATGTGTATATTATTTACAATATTAGGAAATTATAAATGAATTAAAGAATGAAAGAATCTATTCCCCTTTTATTTATATACATATAGAAGCATTGGTCTTTTGTCTATGTATTTTACATAAACTTATATGATTTTTCTTCTTCTTTTTTTCTTTAGGGTTTTATTTTGATTTTAATATACACATGTGTTATAAATAATATTTACAAAATAATAAAAATATGAATTTGAAAAAATAATAAGTAATGAATAAATTGAATATTTTAATCAGTATTATGTACAATAGGGGCCCCAAAACCTAACTTCTACCCAATAACTCCTAAAAATAAAACCACCACCATTAAATAGCTTGTGAAAAGTTATATACAATAAGAGGTGATTTTGCTATGTTTTGAGTTTTTATTTAAAAGATATGGGACTGTGAAGTTTGGTTTCTGGCTTTTTATTCTGGGTATAAAATGTACATTGTATATTATTTTTGTACAAACTCAATTTTGTATTTTTAATTACATTATTATCTACAACTTTCATGTACAAAGTTTCTTCATTTGGTGAATAAATATTAAAGAATAAAATAGGTGTTAAAAATGCACAATTAATGAATGAATAAATGAGGTATTTATGGTATTTTTGGCCCTTGTCTCCCCCTACTTTATTCCTTGTCGACCAACTCCATTCTGGACTTGGTCTCGGGGTTAGGGTCATAAAATATTTTCAATATTTTATTCATTTTTCTTTTCTTCTATTTATTCTATAATTTTGGCCTTAAAAACTTTATTTTATGTATACTAAATACAATAAATAATGAATGCCATTATGTACAAATTAATGTTATTGATGAATCTCGAATTCATCAAGCTAAAATTGGTCAATTAGGATAGATTCCCCAAAATTCACATGCACTTAATCATTAACATAGCATTATTAGCATTCATACATGTGTTAATAATATTTGCATTTCATCATGCATAATTGTATTAAAAATCCCAAGTGTAAATTAGCCAAAAAAGACGCTAACTTCTCTTATTGTTAGTTAATTCATCCTAACAAAGATTAACCCCAAACCACCTCCATTGTATAGATATTATTAACCTTATTAAATAAAAAAATACAAAAAATTACTAATCCCAAAAAGTGTCAAATAATCCTAAAGTCTAATTTTACATCTGACGGACTAAAATGAGCATATCTCCCATATACAGTGTCCGATTTTGGTCTACTTACTTTTAAAATACTCCATTTTCAAATACCTTAAAAACAAGACCAATTTCATAAAATTCGGAGCTCATTTGTGAAAGTTGGGTTTTGGGCCTCTTTTGCGCATTTTGACTTTTTGCTTTTTTGACCTCAGTTTTTATGTACTTAATTAATCCTTTTAATTTTATTTCTTCTTCATTTGTGTTCTTTGATAAAAGTCTTATTAAGTGACATAAAAATCCAAATCCAGATTAAAACTAAAATCAAAGAAACTGACTGAGTCCAAGTGTCCGTTGTCGGTCTGTACAAAAATTGTGTGTTTCTTACTTTTATTTTATTTTCCTATTTTCGTATTTACTAAAAATCCAAAAAATTAGATTAGTATGTAATTAATTTTCTTATATTTTATCATATTTTTTCTATAATTTTTATCCTCTCTAAAGCCACCAAAAAAATACAAAATTCCAAAAACCCGGTTTTCTATACACATGGAGAACCACCAAAAATACCACTTCTCACAGATGACCTCTTTTACTCCCGGGTCCTTCATGAAAGTTGTAGATCTCAATGAGACGAACAACTTTTGTGAAGAAAATTTTTGATCCGAGGTCTCCTTCTATTTCTTTTCTATTTTTCTTTGCCCATGAATTTTGAAATTTTTTTGGGATGCCACGTGGCATCCCCAGGGCGTGCCACGTGGCACCCCCATCTGCAGAACCCCTCTCTCCTCGCGCACGTGCTACGCTCGTGCTGCCTGCCCCTTCCGCGTGCACGTGCGCAACACGTGCCGACCCCTTCTCCTTCTTCCACCTCCTGCCGTTACAGCCGTCTCCCCTAACCCAACGGCAGCCGCCCCCCTCCGCTCGCCCCGGCCATTACACATCCTGCCGTTACACCTGCCAACCCCCTATAAAGCCTTGCCGACCCCCCACCTTCGCAACCATCTGCCATTTCCCTGTAGAGCCAGTGACAGCGGCTCCTTCGTCCTCAGGTGCGATCCAAGGGGTGGATCTCCTCCTCCCTTTGCTACAACCTCAAGGAAGTTGCAAAGCTTCTTCGAGCCCTTCACCAACTCGAATCGAGGAGACAATAAAGCCCTCATTGAGGATATCAACCTCCAAGGGCCTCACCATCGCCCGAACCCTCGCTGTCCACCACCATCTATGCCGCTTCGCCCTTGTTCCATTTTGCTTGCAGGTCCAGGAGTTCATCGAGCTTCCTTTGCCGCCGTTGGTCGACACTTCGGCCACCGCCCATGCACAGAGCCCCGCTCCTCCGCCATTCACCCACGCACGCCGCCCCCGCTCCTCCGCCCGCTGCGGCTCGCCGGCATCAACCCCGAGCAATCGCCACCTCCGCTCCCACTGCCGTTCTGTCCCTACGAACAGTCACCGTTGGATCGGGCAGGAGGCCCTTGATCCAACGGCCCTGATCAGGCCACGATAACCCACCCGAGCCTCGGCCCCAGCCTCGAGGCTCGGGTGATCCGAAGCATCAGAAGCCTCCACATAGGCTCGGGTATCCGAGCCTGAGCCCCGCAACCTGACCCTCCACCTCGGAACCCCCGAACCTCCGATCCGCCTCCTAACCTCCTGAGGCACGTGCGAGGCACGTGCTTTGGGGGGGAAATTGCATCGAAGCCCCTGAATGTTCCTAAAATTACATATATAGCCCTGCATATGGGTAAATTGCAGAAGGACCCCACCGACTTTTAGAAATTACAGATAAGCCCCTCCAAGGACCATTTTGAAAGAAAAACTTTAATTTATTTACATTGTAGTCTTTGAAATTTCATTTCATCATATCTTTTCCATACGAACTCCGTTTTTTGCATACAATATGTCATTTTGAAGCTATTTTCATGCTCTACCAATTAGCATAAATTGTGGACAGATTCGAGGCTGTTTATTGATAATTCTTATTGAGGATATCTGTTGACATATGCAGGCTTATTTTGACATGTTTGTGCTTGAGAAATTAATGATAAATTTCTGTAGGAATTCATATGATGATTTTAAACCCTTGTAATCATTGTTGATTACTCTCAATAGTTTAGATTTCACAGGGGATTAATTTAGATCAATTCCTTTAAGATTATGTTCAACTATTCGAGGAATTGATTCAAAGACATTTTGAGGCCGGATATCTTGCTTCAAATTATTCTGAGTATCAATTTATAAATCTGAAGCAGTGAATGGGATCTATTTTGATTTGTGATTAATTTTGTGAAATTATTGATCACATTATTCGAGGATTTAGCACGTTTTAAATCACAGATCCTGGGCATATTCATTTCTATTTATTTTCCTTGCATAGCATCTTTATCATTACATTGTATATTTTCTTAACACAGAAATTAATTAAGCATTAATTAATTATTTAATTTGATTTAAAAACACACAACTAAAAATCATCGTTCCCTGTGTTCGACCTTGGTAAACTTACCAAGTAAAAATATTCCACAACATTCACAGATTGTGGTGTTTTGATCGACCGAAATTCGCCTACTATACTACAATTCATCATGACTAAAGAGGCGGATTTCACGTTCATCAAATGGCAACGTTGCCAAGGAACGACGAATTTTTAGGGTTTTAAATCATTTTTTGTAATTAATTTTTGTGAAATTAATTTTTGTGTCATTTTTTTCCTTTTACATTTTTTCCTTTTGCACTTTTTTCTTCTGATACTAACTGCACTCTCTTTCTTTGCAGATTATTCAGAGATAACTTTGGAATTTAAATCAATTACCTACGAAAAAGACGGTTTTTTATTTTAATTTTTGTGAGAGAGAGTTAGTATGGATTTAATTTTCCACATTATTCTCAGGGTCCCACTCTTTGAACCTTGTAATAGTTCAGACTGAATATTTCTGTGGTGTGTCGGGTCTGTTTCAACCCCTTCTGTGTGGTTGGGACCCGACTTGAGTGGCGTAGGACTTAGGCACATATACGATTGTTTCTTTATCATTGTTTGTGCTTGTAATTCTTAGGCCACACTTTCACTATTTAAACACACTGTAGATTGTTCAACATTAGTCAAAAATTGAAATCAATTCTTCCCGCTAATAGAACTATCTGCCTAGGGCGTTTTTCATCTGTGCATATCATTTAGTGTAATTTTAATTCCTTGTACTGCATTCCGCATGAAGAACGTGAGGATTCACTGTAAGTCTTTCTCTTGAGCATGCATCATTAATTTACGTTTGCATTGGCTTTTCTGATTCTCTTTTCTCAAGTTTTACAACTTAGGATTTAAAAGAATTGGGACTGCTCGTTAGGCGTGAATTTCTGTGCTCACATAAACTACAGTGATAACCTTAACTTAAAACTAGGACTGCTAATCAAGGCGATTGTAAATAAATTGACATAAAATTAATCTGTATTTGGTGGAGGGGAACCCAGTCATTGTTTGTAAGGACAAGATCACACACCTTAGGACAGATCCAAAAATCGAAATACTTCATTCAGACTACTGATTTTAAAAACAATTAGCTACTTTTCAGTAAGGATCTCGGATAGCTATTTACGATCCGACTTCCCTTAGCAGAGTAGGTGGTTTAGAGGACACCGCGGAAGGCTCCGTCCTCAAGTAACATGTGTAGCCATTTAAACGGTCCGTACTTACACCTATACTGGCTGAAAGTAGGTGCAACTAGTTGTATGAACTCGGGACAGTCTTTGTGAAATATTTCGGCACCTAACAGCTCCGCTTAATTTTCAAGATTGCTTTGTCACTATATTAAAATTGAAAAGATAAGCGGCCGAACCCTAACGTGCCTTCACCAATGTTGAGTGGGTGAATCGACGCGTTTGTTTTGTGTTTGATTTGTGTGCGTCAAAGACCTTGCAATCGCAAGCAAATCGTGGATCGCTAATCATTCCATCCCTCTTGAGAAGATGTCGGCACAGTGGTCTTCTTTTCCGATCTCCACGACCTTGTCCTGATATCTTTCTTCTCACACTCCTCAGGAGAATCTGATCTTCAATTCAAGTTCTCCTCAACCATCATTCTCTTCCCGCCCATACATCCCACCCTATGACCACACTTCTTCTTGGAATAGCCCTCTCTCACATTCTGAAAATCTTATGGACATGAGAGAGAGACCAGAATTGAGGATGAACAGTAGAGTAACCGATATTGACAGTAGAACACGATTTCCGGTTACTATGATCTCACAACCTCTTGAACCATCCCCTACTCAAGATGATTATCCTTTTGAGCACAATCAATTTTCCTTCGACAATTCACTAGAAAATCAAAGTCAAGGAAATATAACTCATGACCAGACCGTAATGTTTAGGAACAATCAATACTCTACTCGAGGTTACATGCCAGAATCACGACACATGGAGAATGATTATTCAATCACTAGTCATGAGATGTTTGAGGATGAGATTGCTCGGATTAATCATAGAGCAGACACTTTAACTGAGAGAATATATGATCTCATCCAGTCTATGCAAAATTCATAAGAAGTGAGGCCACCATCATGCGAACCACTGGATCATCATAATCAAGCACAACCACCGCTGATCTCTGACCCCCCGACTAACCATATTACAGAAAATACCAAAAAATTTGAAAAAATTGAAAATTCAAAAAATTTGGACAATTCTGAAAGGGAAGCATTTTGCAAGAGTATGATCTTAGAGCTTCCATTGATCAAAGCCATAGAATATGTGCCCGATCTTAAGAGATTTGTGAAGAGTCGACTGAACCCCAAAAAGACGGGCAAGAAACGATCCATGAATGAATATCATGCCATATCTATGGCTAGTTCTTTGGTGATGAATCATAAAATCAAAAGCCGCAAAGTCAAGCGGATGACTCGGATCACATGTGAAATTGAGGATTCAACATTCACTCATGTTCGGTTAGACGCCGACTCCACATTAAACATCCTCCCTAAGTCCGTCTTTGACCAAATCAAACTCGGACAACTCAAAAAGACTAGGGTGATCGTTCAATTACCCGATCGATCTACCAAAAGACCGCGTGGGATCGTTTCTGTCGTCGTAAATTTCTGAGGTAAAGAACATAAAGTGGACTTTATTGTCCTTGACATTGACCACCCCTGAAGGATGTCTGAGTCTCCTATCATTTTAGGAAAGCCGTTCTTAGCCTTTGCTAAGGCGATTGTCGATTGCGAGACTCAGGAAATCAAGTTCCCGAACTCCGACCACAATGAACAAACCCCCAATCACACGTCCTGCTCCGAGGAAAACCAACTTGAAACCGGTAATTATGATCAGGAGATAAAATTTTCACATTATCAGACATCTCCACATGACACACTGATACAAACCCTAGGAGAGTCACCTAAAAGACTGACTGTTGGACAAACTTCGGATTCTCACCACCCTATCACTGCTCCTAGGAAAAATCAAGATTTTGGAGCTTATGAGGAATTGGACCATATTATTGAAGATCACCACGATTATTTGAGTGGTCCAGTCTTTGAGTCGGCAGTAATTCATGAGATACTTGAACCATATAAGGAACAAACTCTGGAAACATCCGATGTCACCAAAATTCATGACCATCCGGAAGTGACATCAAAAACCCCAGCCATAAACCACAAAATCACCAGGAACAATCTCCCTCGACCGAAGCAGCACATGACCCTTCAAGAATTGATCAACTTTTACGGGGAGTCATCTGATGAGGAACTCACGAATGCCACATCGGTTACTCAAGACAGGGAGATGAAGACTGTCCAACTTCCTCCCAATACTTCCCAAGAAAAAAAACTGACAAAGAAAGTCACCTTTGACCTTAGACACCCGGTGATTTCTGAAGAGTCCTCGTCCGGTCCTGATGTGTTTCATCAGATAAGTGCAATAGGTACAGCTCTGATCCAAGGGCACTTACCTCTGATCGAGAAAAGTTGGAGATCCTCTGCAGACGACTACTATTCTCCTGAGGACGACTCCTATGATGGATGTTCTTCTTCATCGGCCCCCTCTTCATCACACTCCACATCTCTACACTATCTCCCTCCACACTCCCACAAGAAGGTCCGTCACAAACCTCCTTGATCTTGTACATCCGCATATCTACTCGGTTCCCCATATGTAATTATCCGATTATACTTAGGCTGACCTGTGCCTAAGTATAGGGGGACCGATGCCTTTGTTTATACAACACTTCTCTTCTTTTGTTTTTTGTCCCATCTATACTTAGTACGAGCTATGTCTCCATTTCACTTTGTGCCATGGGGACATAACACAAGCTAAGTATAGGGGGGGTGTGTTTGTATAAATTTTATCTACTTTATCCATAGCTCGTACTTTAATTGTTTTTATCTCATATCGGGGATGGGTACAAGTAGTGTGTATAATACCTATTTTTCAAAAAAAAACAAAAATAAAACACAAAAAAACCCAAAAAACCTTTTGCATTAAAAGAAAAAAATCATCACTCATGGTCTTGCATTTCATGCATTCCTTGGTTGATATATTCCTAACACATTCACCATCACTCAAGGCTTGAGGATTTTTGAGGACATTTGATTTTTGAGATCTTGAGATTCTGAGTTAGCCTGCCTTAGTCATTAGGGTTTTTAGAACTTAATAATCCACACTTCCCTAGTTTGAAAGATTTGAGCGCTATATTGCACTCTTCATCTCTACCTTTAAAAAGAATTTGATCAGCACAATCACTTTCACAACTGCATGATTGATGAGATGAGTTGAGTTATCACTTGAGGAACTAGGACTAGATATTTGAGTTTAGACCCGATTTAATGATATTCAAGGATGGGATAAAGTTAATGAAGGCTTCAGAAAACCTGAGTGTCAGCAAAAACCTAGCCAGTATGTGAACAAGTTCATATGCTATCTTTTTGATATTGACCTAAGTGCCAGGGTGTGTTGAAACTTAATGAAAATTGTTGATCAGTATGTGCCAACTTTTGATAAAAGCAGTGGAGCTAGCCAACAAAAGAAAATAAATAGAAATGTCAAAGAAAAACTCTATCATCCAAAGTCAAATTCTAAATGAGATTCCACCAATGGCGAGTGCTCCCAAACATTTTCAAAGTGTCTACTTGGACCAAGCACTAATTAGGACCAAGGAGTCAGACTGACACCACAAAAAGGGCTCTGCATCGTAAGCGATACAAGTCTGGGTGTCGAAGGTATCTTAGATACTCAAAAGAGACACACCCCGGTGTACTCCCAGAAAAACAAGTGCAGATGACTCCAAATTCTCTTGACGGACACATTGATCACCAAAATAAAAATATATTTGTGTGGAGTAATAAGGCACTCGAGAGGCACCTTGTTCCAATATAAGGTAGTGAAAATTAGACACAATCCTAGACCCTCCATCATCTGGCCGTCCATCTACACTTTCAAGTCTGATAAACTAATGAGACGGTTGACTGAAGCAAGAACAGACTTATTCCCTGGTGTTGAGGATTAGGTCTAGAGGAGAGTCTCTTGGATTAGAACTTTGGGTGATGTCTAGACTTGACTCTCATGAATGCAGTACACTAAAAATCATATCCTTATATTATATGTACAAACAGAGAGTCTAAAAATTAGAGAGGTTGGATTCCTTTTGATTAAAGCTTGATTGAGCCCAGAATTTTAGGATCACTCAAATTAAGGGTCTTCTATGAATTAAGCCTTGAAAATTCACATGCACAGTCAGGGATGTATTCAACTAAGTCATTCATTCGTGCTCGGGGAAGAGCATGGTCTAAGTATAGGGGTATGATGAATCTCGTATTCATCATGCTAAAATTGGTCAATTAGGCTCAATTCCCCAAAATTCACATGCACTTAATCATTAACAGAGCATTATTAACATTCATACATGTGTTCATAATATTTGCATTTCATCATGCATAATTGCATTAAAAATCCCAAGTGTAAATTAGCCCAAAAAGCCGCTAACTTCTCTTATTTTTAGTTAATTCATCCTAACTCTGATTAACCACAAACCACCTCCATTGTATAGATATTATTAACCTTATTAAATAAAAAATACAAAAAATTACTAACCCCAATAAGTGTCAAGTAATCCCAAAGTCTAATTTCACATCTAACGGACTAAAATGAGCATATCTCCCACATACAGTGTCCGATTTTGGTCTACTCACTTTTAAAGTACTCCATTTTCAAATACCTTCAAAACAAGACCAATTTCATAAAATTCGGAGCTCATTTGTGAAAGTTGGGTTTTAGGCCTCTTTTGCACATTTTGACTTTTTGCTATTTTAACCTCAGTTTTTATCTACTTAATTAACCCTTTTAATTTTATTTCTTCTTCATTTGTGTTCTTTGATGAATATTTTATTAAGCGACATAAAAATCCAAATCCAGATTAAAACTGAAATCAAAGAAACTGACTGAGTCCAAGTGTCCGTTGCCGGTCTGTACAAAAATTGTGTGTTTCTTACTTTTATTTTATTTTCCTATTTTCGTATTTATTAAAAATCCAAAAAATTAGATTCGTGTGTAATTAATTTTCTTGTATTTTATCGTATTTTTCTATAATTTTTATCGTCTCTAAAACCACCAAAAGAAATACAAAATCCCAAAAACCCGATTTTCTATACACATGGACAACCACCAAAAATACCACTTCTCACATATGACCTCTTTTACTAGATCCTTCATGAAAGTTGTAGATCTCGATGAGACGAACAACGTGAAGAAAATTTTTCGATCCGAGGTCTCCTTCTATTTCTTTTTTATTTTTTTACCCTTGAATTTTGAAATTGTTTTGGGATGCCACGTGGCAGCCCCAGGGCATGCCACGTGGCACCCCCAACTGCTGAACCCCTCTCTCCTCGCGCACGTGCTATGCAGGTGCCGCCTGCCCCTTCCGCGCGCACGTGCACATCACGTGCCGACCCCCTCTCCTTCTTCCACCTCCAGCCGTTACAACCGTTCTCCCCTAACCCAACGGCAGCCGCCCCCCCTCCGCTCGCTCCAGCCATTACACCTCCTGCCGTTACACCCGCCAACCCCCTATAAAGCCTCGCCGACCCCCCACCTTCGCAACCATCCGCCATTTCCCCTGTAGAGCCGGTGACAGCGGCTCCTTCGTCCTCAAGCGCGATCCAAGGGGTGGATCTCCTCCTCCCTTTGCTGCAACCTCAAGGAAGTTGCAAATCTTCTTCGAGACCTTCGCCAACTCAAATCGAGGCGACAATAAAGCTCTCATTGAGGACATCAGCCTCCAAGGGCCTCGCCATCGCCCGAACCCTCACTGTCCACCACCATCTACGCCGCTTCGCCCTTGTTCAATTTTGCTTGCAGGTCCAGGAGTTCATCGAGCTTTCTTCGCCGCCGTTGGTCGACACTTCATCCACCACCCACGCACGGAGCCCCGCTCCTCCACCGTTCGCCCACGCACGCCGCCCCTGCTCCTCCTCTCACTGTGGCTCGCCAGCATCAACCCCGGGCAACCGCCGCCTCCGCTCCCACCGCCGTTCCATCGCTACGAACAGTCACCGTTGGATCGGGCAGGAGTCCCTTGATCCAATGGACCTGATTAGGCCACAATAACCCACCCGAGCCTCAGCCCCAGCCTCGAGGCTCGGGTGATCTGAAGCATCGGAATCCTCCACGTAGGCTCGGGTATCCGAGCCTGAGCCCCGCAACCCGACCCTCCGCCTCGTCGCCGACCCTCTACCTCGGAACCCCCGAACCTCCGGTCCGCCTCCTAACCTCCTGAGGCACGTGCGAGGCACGTGTTTGGGGGGGGAAATTGCATCGAAGCCCCCGAAGGTTCCTGAAATTACATATATAGCCCCACCTGTGGGTAAATTGCAAAAGGACCCCACCGACTTTCAGAAATTGCAGATAAGCCCCTCTAGGGATTATTTTGAAAGAAAAACTTTATTTTATTTATATTTTAGTTCCTGAAATTTGATTTTATCATATTTTTTCCATATGAACTCCATTTTTTGCATAAAATATGTCAATTTGAAGCTATTTTCATGCTCTACCAATTAGCATAAATTGTGGACAGATTCAAGGGATTGATAATTCTTATTGATGATATCTGTTGACATACGATATCCTCAAGCCTTGAGTGAGTGTGAATGCGTCAGGAATAAACCAACAAAGAAAATCAAAATTCAATAATTAAGTTAAGCCGTGTCCCCAGCAACGACACCATTTGATGAACGCGAATTTACCTCTACAATAATGTGAAATTGTCGTAGTATAGGAGGCAAATTCGATTCAGCATAAACCACAGGCCTTTGAATGCTGTGGAGTATTTATACTTGGCAAGTCTACCAAGGTCATACACAAGGACACAGCTACTTCATCTATTTATCGAATTTGATCAATGAAGCATATTTGTGAAGTATTTCTCAATTACAGGTTTGCAAGATGCACTATGCTAATTATAATGTAACTCTACGATGCATGCAATTTTAAGTTGGGTTTTATTCAATTAAAAGTGATGAATGAGTGTTTATGCAAGGTTACATGTATGCCAAACAAAGGATTACAAAATACCCTAAAAATATGAGCATCATAATAGAAATAGAAATAAAGGTCGATCTAATCACAATATGAAGAGTACTCACCAAATCAGAGCAAGATCAAGGAGAGCAGAACCAACATTTATCACAAAAATTCACTTCATTTAAAATTATGTCGGAAGAGAAAATTAAATATGCCATGATATAGATGAGGAAACAAGGATCAAAACGACACTAAAATCATGAAATTTGGACCTACGACGCTCAAGTTATGCTAAAAACAATGCAGGGGCATAATTGTAATAAAAATGCAAGAAAATAAAAGGATAAATAATACATTTAGGTCCTCGGAGGGACCTAAATGTAAATATAGAAAACCGCTTGGGTCCTGATGTAATTTCTCCAATACGCGGGGGCCTTTATGCAAATATAGAAACCAGACAGGGCCTCCTTGTAAATAACCCAGGCGCGCACGTAAGGCACGCGCCTGGGGACCAAACTGTAATTTCATAAGACATCCGGGTCTGTCGTGCAATTTACCCAGGCCCCCACGTGCTGAGCATGCGATGGGACTAGGTTTGGGAGGTGTGGCTGCTTCGGTGCCATGTGGCACCACATAGAGGCTTGACTCGAGGTTTGGTGGACCCAAGCTTAGTGGTTCGTAGGAGAGGCTCGGGGCGCCACGTGCCTTCATCAGGTCAATCCGATCGAAATGATCGGACAATATCTGAAGCTTCTCCCTCTACCACTGGCTACCGGAGGAGGCGGGGATCCGACGACCATGACATAGATCCACCGGGCTCCAATCGCTCGCCTGAGTGCCTGAGAATAAAGCTGAGGGGTCCGCGAAGGAACTGACGAGCTGGCGATGCTCCAAGGGTGTCTTGAACGGCTGATCGATGGAGCTACACCGGCGGCAGAGATTGGAGTTGGAGCTCAGGTGCGATGTCCGACCATTGATGATGTGTGTACCTGTAGATGTTAGATGCGAATAGCCGAAGCATGAAGTGATGTGAAGTGATGAAGTGGAAGGCCGTGAGGTGACGGGAGGCGGTGGCCTGCATCTTCTTCTCCGGCGAGATGGAGTAGAAGGGGGTTGGAGCGGATGGGGTTGTGGAGTAGGGAGGAATGGTTAACGATGGCAAGGGTGGTGTGACGAAGGTGCTGGGATAATCAAATGGAAGTGGTAGATGTTGGGTTTGACAGGAAAAATAGGGGAAAATATGGTGAAAAATAGCAGAGGTGACCTGGAAGTCGGAGAGGATCCGACGGGGGAGGTGGCTTGGGCTAAGGGCCAAGAAGGTCCTCGAGTCTTCGCCCGATGAGGTCAACCAAGTCCTTAGAGCTCAGCGGTGCCAGAGCCAACCGCGACATAGCCGGAGGCTACGGATCACACCTGGGATGACCACCCATCGTGGCCTCGACGAAACCGCCCTCCACTGTCACCGGAGGGCGGAGGAAGCTAGGGCGGAGCCCCGTAGATGGTGGATGGCAATTGATGGTGGCGAGGCGAGGCTTTTATAGGATGGGTGTCGACGAGGCATTGTTGCAAGAGGAATGAAGGCGAAGGGGATTAATGGAGAGGGTTGATGGGGGCTACGCAAAGATGGCGGAAGAACAGGGGCGGTGGT
This sequence comes from Ottelia alismoides, assembly GCA_037367405.1. NCBI lineage: Eukaryota > Viridiplantae > Streptophyta > Magnoliopsida > Alismatales > Hydrocharitaceae > Ottelia > Ottelia alismoides. Next base: position 555,461 of record JAZKJV010008485.1, on the reverse strand, counting down.
GGAGGCGTTACGATAAGGAGAGAAGGTCGGGGGTGAGAGAAAAAATGGAAACGGGGTGCAGCAATGACGAGGTGTAACTGTGAGCTGGAGGTGGACGATGGCCAGTGGCCATTGGATCTAACGATCCAATGGCTAGGATGATAGCGTGGGCAGTCGGCTGCGATCAGATCCAGGGATCTGATCAAACGGCTGAGGTTAAAGCTGTGACGAGCGGTTATGATGGAGGAATAAGGAAGATCCAACGATCTAGTATGAAGGGATGACGTGGAGTCTGGTAGACCGTAGGATATGAACGGGATCACGGGGTTGAGGTGAGGGGCGACGTGGCACTATGATAGGCGTAGGATGAGGAGGGGATCAAGCGGTTGCGATTTAGGTGGGTTTGTGCGGTTAGGATCAGATCCAGTAATCTAGATCTGATGATTGTGGTTAAGGCGGCAATGGAGGGCTGAGATGGAGGCGGGGGCGAGTGGATCAGACGGCCCAGATGGGCGTCGGGTGGCGTGAGAAGAGGCGGGCCACGTGGTGGCTCCAGAGAGCGCCACGTGGCCTAATTAGAAAATTCAGAAATGTAAATACAAAGATAAATAAGGAATAAATATTTAGAGGCAAAATTAGGAAAAAGTCAAAACATGAAAGTTGCTCGTCTCGACGAGATCTACAACTTTCATGTTGGACAAAAGCCAAAAGAGGTCATTTGTAGAAAAAGTATTTGTGGGGGTATTTTTAAGGGGGATAAAAACACTGAATTTTAACTTTTGATTTGTTTTTGTATTTTTTAGTCTTTTTAAAGGTCAGTGAATTATGGATAATTAATCTATCTAATTTTTAGGGGTTTTTGATGATAAAATAATTACAAGAAAAATAAAGGAAATTAAATACAAATAATTAAGGGTTAATTATACACAATATCATACAAGATAAAAATAAAGAATTAAAGGTGATTTTTATTGATTTGTTTAAGCCAGGGTTTTAAGAAGTGGATTTTAGCATGACGAATATGAGATTCATCATACCCCTATACTTAAAACATGCTCGTCCTCAAGCATCTAAAGAATGAAGGAGTCAGATTAATTCCTGATAGTGCAAGTGAAGATTTCAAGGCTCAATTTTTCGAAGACCCTTAATTTAAGAGATCCTAAAATTCTGGGTTTATCCAAGCCTTAGTCAGAAGGAATCCAACTTCTCTAATTATCAGACTCTCTTTTTGTACATATAATAAAAGGATATGAATTAAGTGTAGTACATTTCATGAGAGTGGAGTTGAGGCATCACTCAAAGTTCCAGTCCCAAAGACTCTCCTTTAGACCTCATCCTCAATACTAGGGAATAAGTCTATTCTTGCTTCCGTCAACCGTTTCATTAGTTTGTCAGACTTGAAATGTAGATGGACGGCTAGATGATGGAGGGCATGGGATTGTATCTATTTTTCTCTCCCTCACATTGGAACAAGGGGCCTCTCGAGTGCCTTTTTACTCAACACATATATTTTTTTATATTGTTGATCAATGTGTCCGTCAAGAGAGTTGGAGTCGTCTGCACTTGTTTTTCTGGGAATACACCGGGGTGTGTCTTTTATGAGTATCTAAGATACCTTCGACACCCAGACTTGTATCGCTTACGATGCAGAGCACTTTTTATGGTGTCAGCCCGACTCCTTGGTCCTAATTAGCGCTTGGTCCAAGTGGACACTTTGAAAATGTTTGGGAGCGCTCGCCATTGGTGGAAGCTCTTTTGTAATTTGACTTTGGTATTTAGAGCTTTCTCTTGACATTTCTTTTCTTTTGTTGGCTAGCTCCACTGCTTTTACCAAAAGTTGGCGCACACTGATCAACAATTTCCATTAAGTTTCATCACACCCTGGCACATAGGTAAATATCAAAGAGATAGCATTTGAATCTTCTTCACATACTGGCTAGGGTTTTGCTGACACTCAGGTTTTCTGAAGCCTTCATTAACTTTATCCCATCCTCGAATATCATCAGATCGGATCTAAACTTAAATCTCTCGTCCTAGTGCCTCAAGTGATATCTCAACTCATCTCATCAATCATGCAGTTGTGGAAGTGACTGTGCTGATCATATTCTTTTGAAATAGAGATAAATAGTGCAATATAGCACTCAAATCTTTCAAACTAGGGAAGTGTGGATATTTAAGTTTTAAAAACCCTAATGACTAAGGCATGTTAACTAAGACTCTTGAGATCACAAAAATCCAGTGTCGTCAAAATCCTCAAGCCTTGAGTGAGTGTGAATGTGTCAGGAATACATCAACTCCTTGGTTAGTGATTTTTGTGTAATTTTTGACTTTTGCAGATTTTTCTATGGATTTTAATTTTTGATTTTTTTGAAAAGGAGTATTTACAAAAATTAATCCCTCAATTTTAAGAGAACAATTTTATAAGGATTATACAAAACTCAGTTCACAGGTTTACCAAAACCCAGCTCGAAAACAAAATTTTCAAAAAGATTTAAAAACACGAGCTAAGGCTAAAGTAAATATATGGTAATATGCGGTATACCCCCCTATACTTAAATTTTGCTATATTCTCATAGCAAAAGTGTCATGAAGCCATGGCTCGATCACATATAGGGTGATATAGCGGAACTGAGGAGGAGGATCCCCCTATACTTAGGTAAAAATTGATCTACGTACAAGAAGACAATACGAGGGGGGGGATGAGCAGGCAGGTCCCCCCTATACTTAGGCTACAAATAGCCTAAGCAAGGTCTGAGTTAGGTGGGGAGTGTCTGTACTATGATACAAGGGTGGAGGGGGGGGGGGGTTCGTGAAATACACACACACACACACACAGAGAGAGAGAGAGAGAGAAAGAGAGAGTGAAATATACAGAGGGAGGTGGGGGGTGAGTGTGTATCTGCAAGTGTGTGTGTGGGGGGGGAGGGGGGTAGATCATCAAGTGATCTATTTTTTTTATAACATGCAAAAACTGGAAATAAATATGCACATGCAAGTTTTTTTATCTTTACAGTATGCAATGCAGGCTGACTGATAAAGGATCCTAGAATTTCTTCACGAATTCTTTTGCGGCCTCTTCAGTGGAAGCTCCCGACTTCACGCCTCCATGAAGATCAAGCGTCCTCGATTTTCATGGGCCCTGCCACAAAAGAGAGAAGTTAGAAGAATTCCAAGGAATTTAAACAGCAGACATGATGCAAAAATGATGCATGAGATGAGGACCTGTAAATCTTGAAAATATTCGACAAAGAAAATCAAAATTCAATAATTAAGTTAAGTCGTGTCCCCGGCAACGGCGCCATTTGATGAACGTCAAATTTGCCTCTACAATAAAGTGAAATTGTCGTAGTATAGGAGGCAAATTCGGTTCAGCAAAAACCACATGCCTTTGAATGGTGTGGAGTATTTATACATGGCAAGTCTACCAAGGTTGTACACAAGGACACAACTACTGCATCTATTTATCGAATTTGATCAATGAAGCACATTTGTGAAGTATTTCTCAATTACAGGTTTGCAAGATGTACTATGCTAATTATAATGCAACACTATGATGCATGCAATTTTAAGTTGGTTTTTATGCAATTAAAAGTGATGAATGAGTGTTTATGCAAGGTTACATGTATGCCAAACAAAGGATTACCAAAATACCCTAAAAATATGAGCATCATAATAGAAATAGAAATAAAGGTCGATCTAATCACAATATGAAGAGTACTAATCAAATCAGAGCAAGATCTAGGAGAGCAGAACCAACATCTATCACAAAAATTCACTTCATTTAAAATGATGTCGGATGAGAAAATTAAACATGCCATGATATAGATGAGGAAACAAGGATCAAAACGATACTAAAATCATGCAATTTGGACCTATGATGCTCAAGTTATGCTAAAAACAATGCAGGGGCATAATTATAATAAAAAATGCAAGAAAATAAAAGGATAAATAATACATTTAGGTCTCTAGAGGGACCTAAATGTAAATATAGAAAACCACCTGGGTCCTAATGTAATTTCTCCAATGCGCGGGGACCTTTGTGCAAATATAGAAACCCGACAGGGCCTCCCTGTAAATAACTCCGGCGCGCATGTGAGGCACGCGCTTGGGGACCAAACTGTAATTTCATAAGACATCCGGGTCTGTCGTGCAATTTACCCAGACCCCCACGTGCTGAGCACGCGAGGGGACTAGGTTTGGGAGGCGTGGCTGCTTCGGGGCCACGCGACACCACATAGAGGCTTGACTCGAGGTTTGGTGGACCCGAGCTTAGAGGTTCGGAGGAGAGGCTCGGGGCGCCACGTGCCTTCATCAGGTCAGTTCGATCGAAACGATTGGACGATATCTGAAGCTTCTCCCTCCGCCGCTGGCTACCGGAGGAGGCGGGGATCCGACGACCATGCCATAGCTCCAACGGGCTCCAATCGCTCGCCTGAGGGTCTGAGAATAAAGACGAAGGGTCCGCGAAGGAGCTGATGAGCTGGCGATGCTCCAAGGGTGTCTTGAACGGCTGATCGATGGAGCTGCATCGGCGGCGGAGATTGGAGTTGGAGCTTAGGTGCGATGTCCGTCCATTGATGATGTGTGTACCTGCAGATGTTAGATGCGAATAGCCGAAGCGTGAAGTGATGTGAAGTGATGAAGTGGAAGGCCGTGAGGTGACGGGAGGCGGTGGCCTGCATCTTCTTCTCCGACGAGATGGAGTAGAAGGGGGTTGGAGCGGATGGGTTGTGGAGAAGGGAGGAATGGTCAGCGATGGCGAGGGTGGTGTGGCGAAGGTGCTAGAATAATCAAATGGAAGTGGTAGATGTTGGGTTTGACAGGAAAAATAGGGGAAAATATGGTGAAAAATAGCAGAGGTGATCTGGATGTCGGAGAGGATCCGGCGGGAGAGGTGGCTTGGGCTGAGGGCCAAGAAGGTCCTCGGGTCTTCGCCCGGTGAGGTCAGCCATGTCCTCGGAGCTTAGCGGTGGCAGAGCCAACCGCGACGTAGCCGGAGGCCACAGATCACACCTGAGACGGCCACCCATCGTGACCTCGACGAAACTGCCCTCCGCTGTCACCGGAGGGCGGAGGAAGCTAGGGTGGAGCCCCATAAATGGTGGATGGCGTTTGATGGTGGTGAGGTGAGGTTTTTATAGGAGGGTCAGAGGTTACGTGAGGACCAAGCGTTGTTGCAAGAGGAATGAAGGCGAAGGGGATTAATGGAGAGGGTTGATGGGGGTTTCATGAAGATGGCGGAAGAACAGGGGCGGTGATGGAGGCGTTACAACGAGGAGAAAAGGTCGGGAGTGAGAGCAAAAATGGAAAGGGAGTGTGACAATGACGAGGTGTAACAACGAGCTGGAGGTGGACGATGGCCAGTGGCCGTTGGATCTAAGGATCCAACGACTAGGATGATAGCGTGGGCAGTCGGCTGCGATCAGATCCAGGGATCTGATCGAACGGCTGAGGTTGGAGCGGTGACGAGCGGGTATGATGGAGGGATAAAGAAGATCCAACGATCTAGTATGAAGGGATGACGTGGAGTCTGGTAGATCGTAGGATATGAACGGGATCGGGCGGTTGAGGTGAGGGGCGACGTGGCACTATAATAGGCGTAGGATGAGGAGGGGATCGAGTGATTGAGATTTAGGCAGGTTTGTGTGGTTAGGATCAGATCTGGTAATCAGATCTGACGGTTGTGGTAAAGGCGGCAATGGAGGACTAAGATGGAGGCGGGGGCGAGTGGATCAGACGACCCAGATGGGCGCCGGGTGGCGTGAGAAGAGGCGAGTCACGTGGTGGCTCCAGAGAGCGGCACATGACCCAATTAGAAAATTCAGAAATGTAAATACAAAGATAAATAAGGAATAAATAGTTAGAGGCAAAATTAGGAAAAAGTCAAAACATGAAAGTTGCTCGTCTCGACGAGACCTACAACTTTTATGTTGGACAAAAAGCCAAAAGAGGTCATTTGTACAAAAAACATTTGTGGGGGTATTTTTAATGTAGATAAAAATACTGAATTTTAACTTTTGATTTGTTTTTTTATTTTTTAGCCTTTTTAAAGGTCAATTATGGATAATTAATCTATCTATTTTTAGGGGTTTTTGATGGTAAAATAATTACAAGAAAAATAAAGAAAATTAAATACAAATAATTAAGGGTTAATTATACACAATATCATACAAGATAAAAATAAAGAACTAAAGGTGATTTTTATTGATTTGTTTAAGCCAGGGTTTTAAGAAGTGGATTTTAGCATGATGAATACAAGATTCATCAATATGCAGGCTTATTTTGACATGTTTGTGCTTGAGAAATTAATGATAAATTTCTGCAGGAATTCGGATGATGATTTTAAACCCTTGTAATCATGGTTGATTACTCTCAATAGTTTAGATTTCACAGGGGATTAATTTAGATCAATTCCTCTAAGATTATGTCCAACTATTCGAGGAATTGATTCAAAGACATTTTGAGGCCGGATATCTTTCTTCAAATTATTCTGAGTATCAATTTATAAATCTGAAGCAGTGAATGGGATCTATTTTGATTTGTGATTAATTTTGTGAAAATATTGATCATATTATTCGAGGATTTAGAACGTTTTAAATCATAGATCCTGGGCATATTCATTTCTGTTTATTTTCCTTGCATAGCATATTCATCATACATTGTATATTTTCTCAACACAGAAATTAATTAAGTATTAATTAATTATTTAATTTGATTTAAAATCACGCAACTAAAAATCACCGTTCCCTGTATTCGACCTTGGTAAACTTACCAAGTAAAAATATTCCACAATATTCACAGATTGTGGTGTTTTTATCGATCGAAATTCGCCTCCTATACTACAATTCATCATGATTAAAGAAGCGGATTTCACGTTCATCAGTTATTTACATGCATTAGCTAGTGCTTTTAAGGCCAAAATGATAGAATAAAAGTGATGAAATGGAGATTCATCAGACATACATACTTGACCTAGGGGATATCATTATGGTACTGAATGATGTACTATATGCCCCAGGGATACGTCGGAATCTGATCTCTATCCCAGTGCTACTCAAGAAGGATTTCAAAGTCCGTTTTTATAATAAGCATGTATCTATAGGCAAGAATACGAAGGTCTATGCAATGGGAAAGTTTGTGCCCGAGCATGACCTGTTCTTTCTTCCTGTAATAAACTCTAGTGTATCAAAGAATGTCTCTTCTGAGTATTCCTTGTGTTGCTTGTCTGACTATGACTTGTGGCACATGAGACCGGGTCCAAGAAATTCTAAGATGGATCAATGATTAAGGAAAATCTGTTGCCTAAGATCACGGGTGTAAGGACATTGCCATGTGAACACTGTCTGACCGGTAAAATGACGAGAAGACCCATCTCAACCGGAATTCAGTCAACATAGTTACTAGGTATGATCCATTCGGACATATGTGGACCACTGAGCGTCAACAAACATAGAAATAAGGAATAGTTTATAATATTCATTGATGATTACTCAAAGTTCTCCTATGTCTATCTCTTAGGAAGAAAGTCGGAAGCACTTGAAACATTTAAGAGATATAAGGCGGAAGTGGAGACAAGATTGGGAAAACCAATCAAGACCCTTAGGACAGATAGAGGTGGAGAATATACCTCAAAGGAGTTCGAGGATTATTGCATTCAGTCGGACATTTGTAGGTAGACTACAATGTCTTATACATCACAACAGAATGGTGTAGCAGAAAGAAAGAATCGAACTTTGATGAATGCAGTAAGGTGTATGCTTTCATACTCAGGACTCTCCAAAAAATTCTGAAGAGAGGTAGTGTTGACTGCGAACTATATACATAACATGATTCTCACCAAGTCCGTAGAATCAACGCCATATGAAATATGGAATGGCAGAAAGCCCTAGTTGGGCCATCTCTAGAAATGAGGTTGTGTTGCACATGTTTAGGTACCGAGTCAGCTTAGGGACAAGCTAGACTTCACGACATTAAAGTGCAAGTTTATTGGATACAGTGAGAATTCTAAAGGATATAGGTTCTTCCATGAAACTAAAGGTCTGATCGAAAGTCATGATGTTACTTGTCATGATGTTACTTTCCTTGAAATTCATCAAGAAAAGGAGCATGAAGTAGAGGAAGAAGATCCTCTGATTGTCCTACAAGACAATGAAAACGACTTGAGCATTAGACAAGAACTTGGGGATGATATCGATCATCCAAATATAGAACTTGAACCTATAAAACATGATGATCCTTTAGAGGAAGTGGGTGGACCCACACAACCCATGAGTATAATCGGAAAAAAGAGACCCAGAACACGACCCGCATGTATAGAAGATTATCATTTCTATGGATGCAAGGCATCATGCTACACCGTAGATGAGGATGTCGTGGATTCTACAGATCCCATATCCTTTGATGAAGCTATGGCTTCGTCTGAGTCGGAATCATGGACAACTGCCATGAGGGACGAGTTGGACTCCAATCGAGCGGAATAATGTTCGGGAATTATGTGATTTGCCAGAAGGTAGGCAATCCATAGGATGTAAGTGGGTATTCAAGAAGAAGTACCAAGCCAATGGTACTGTTGATAAATACAAAACAAGATTGGTTGTTAAGGGTTATACTCAGCAAGTTGGAATAGATTTTCATGAAACCTACTCTCCAGTGGCTAAGTTTGCATACATTCGGATGATCTTGACCATAGTCGCATATATGGATTCGGAATTGTTCCAAATGGATGTCAAGATGGCCTTCCTTAATGGAAAATTAAAGGAGGAGATTTATATGAGACAACATGATGGCTCTCATGTTGAATGTCAGGGGAAAAGAGTTTACAAGTTAAGAAAGTCATTATATGGATTGAAGCAGTCTTCACGACAATGGTATCTCAAATTTATGAAAAAGTTATCCAATTTGGATTTGTCGCACATAAATTGGATAACCGTGTGTATGTCATGAAGAGTGGGAGCATGATTGCAATCATGTCATTGTATGTGGATGATATTCTGCTTGCACGTAATGACATACAAATACTCAGTGAAATCAAACATAAATTGAGCAATGAATTTGAGATGGACATGGACGAAGCATCCTATATTCTTGAAATTCAAATAACAAGAGACATGCACTCAAGGACATTGAGCCTTAGTCAGGAAAGATATTTGCATACTCTATTAAGGAGATTTGGAATGCAGAATAGCACTCCAGCTCCAACACCACTTGTTATGGGAAAGAGGCTCCGCAAGAGTCATTGTCCCGAAAAGGGGCAGAAACCTTTAGATGTACCATATGCACAAGCAGTAGGAAGTCTAATGTATGCAATGATGTGTACTAGGCTTGACTTAGCCTATCCAGTAAGCTTAGTCAGTAGATATCAAAGCAACCTCGGTCCAACACATTGGGAAGCAGTAAAGAGGATTCTTCGATATCTGAGGGACAATACATCTAAAACTTGTGTATCAAGCAGAATCGTTTGAATTGGTAGGATACTCTGATGCCGATTTCGGAGGGGATGTGGATGATAGAAAATCCACATCGGGTTACCTGTTCATGTTTGGTGGTGCAGTCGTTTCTTGCGGTAGCAAGAAACAAGGTTGTGTATATCGACATACACAGGAGGCTGAGTACATTGCACGTAGCATGGCCACCACTCATGTTGTGTGGATCAGACGTTTTCTAGAGAATCTAAACCTCGAATTGGTCAAAGGGCTAATTGAATGTACCGTGACAATCAAGCTGCAATAAGCTTGATCAATAGTGGGACTAATAGTTCTAAAGGAAAACACATTGAGATCCAATACAAGATATAGTGGGGAAACAAGAAATCACGATAACCTACATACCTACCAGTGACATGTTGGCTGATTCTCTAACCAAGGGAATAGCTGCAGGAACATACATTAAACATGTTGGTTTAATGGGACTCAGGAATGTTTGAGACAAGGAAGAGGTTTCATAGATAATGATCCTCACCGGATAAATCTCTATGTATATACTACACGAATAGTGGGAGTATATATGTTTTGACCACTTCGTTCAAGTGGGAGATGTAGAAGGCCCGCATGCGTGACCAGCGTGGTCAAACAATCGCCTCCAGCGGTTGCGGCGAGGTCGGGTCTTGAGGAAGACCGTAACAATCAGGCGTGGGGGAGGGGGCGGACTTGGCGAGGGGACGTTCACACCCCTATAGAGAGGGGATGATCATCTGAGAATCACCTTACCACAGGGAGCCCTCTCCCAATACCTGTCTCCACCCCTCTCTATATCTCTCAATGTCGTTCTCTCTCCTTCAACCAAATCGAAAAGGCGTACCTCAACGATTCCTATCAATACTGCTACGTGGTTCGCTGCCCGAGCTTTCTTACTATTAGATACTTGTTTTAGATAACATGTTGGATACTTGGCTTAATTGTAAGAATGTAATTGAGCATGCCAAAGCCCTGTTACATACTTGGCTAATGTAACTTGTGTTTTTTTAACGATTAATTAAATTCTTGAATGGACATCTTTTGGAGGTTCATCCCATCATTTTTTTAAAAAAATATTTATTTCATCATTCGACTAACTTTTCTTCTGATTGATTAAATAAAACTTTGAAGCCAAAACAACTGTGTCTGACTACTTTTGTCAAACTACACCTGACCATCAATCAATTAACCAAATCAGTCGACTAATCTTAATTTTTGTTGACTGATTAATCTTTCACTCGACCAATTTATATTCCACTTGACTACTTGTAATGGATAAAGTAGAATGCAATTTGTAAAAAGTATTTTTCTAGACTTATTTTCAATCGATTACTTTATTTTAGTTGACTAATTTATTTTTTCAATTGACTACATTTTCAACCAACCGAATTTTAGCATTTATACTCATTTTGATTCCCACATTCTTCTTTGTCTAACCATAATGCTCTTGATAGTTATATGTCTAATTGAAGTGGCTAGTGACCTAATTTCTGTCTTATAGAAGGAAAGACGCTACAACTACTCGATACAACAATCTTTTAGATCGTGTTCTTAGACATCGTGATGCAATTTATATCACATATGAATTGGACATGTATATTTATGGGATTTCATAGTTTTAACTTGTATATTCATAATAATACTATGTGCCGTAGGGCAAGATATGTTTTCAGATATTGCTATATAATTGCAGCCCAACTTTTCTTAGTGGATGCAAAACACTCATACTTTAGCACATGGTACAACAACTTCTAGCACGGCAGCAAGAACTGCTTAACTTAGGGAGGTGGTGAGCTAGTAACTACTCATTTCATTTATTAATTAAGTCTTCTAAAGTGAAGAATTCACTTCTACTCACTAAGACTCCATTCCATTCTTTATGAGTGATGACTACAACAATATTTTGCCATGTACTTTAATCATAAGCTCTCATTATTACATTTAGCTATGTAAGATCATTCTTTACTTACATTACATTGTACACATACTTAAATTGTACTCTTATTGCTATAATTAATTATTTGTGTAAACATTTTGTTGTAATAGTTAGGGATGTCCGTGTGTAAAAAACTTGTTGTAATACAGTTGAGCTGCTACATAAGGAGTCTAGTTAGTGGAAAGGACTAAATGATTTAGTTAGGTTGGTAGCCGAAGTCGGGAGACTCAGGTCAAAGTTTTTATCTGTACGGTTTCCAAGTTAAATTTTTGTGTCTTTGTGGTTGCATATTACTTTTATAATGGTCGGACATTGCTACAAATACTTTTATTTATTTGAGAACTTGTGTTTAACAACCTGAGCAGTTGACTGATCCAAGATCCTAAAACCACACACATACTCTCTACCTTTCATATATGGGTTTCTTCATTCCCTTTCTTTGTCTTTTGTTTACTTCTACCTTTAACATTATTCTTATCATATTTTTAGGCATTGGAATAAAGAGAGTCATGATTCTCATTTACAGTTTCCAACTTAAGTAAAACTAAAGTAGGAGATCTAAATGTAGTTGCATGCATTTGGTTAGGTCACTGGTTTCCTAGACCAAAAATCTACCATCTATGCCAAGATGAAGTGCCATTTCATATAAGTCAACGTTGGAATAAAGAGAGTCATGGAGCCTATTTTGTCATTTATTTGTTTTCTCATTTTGCATTATTGAACGTATATTTCATTCATACATTTTTTTTTGGAATTTTCAGATTATTTGCTAATTGCATTTACATCTCAATTTTTTATGTGTTTGCCTAATTATCCTCATTATAAATATCATCATACTATAAGAATTTCATGTGATTAATCAATTAACTAAGTGATTAGAAATTAACACATGCATAATCCATTCTCGGTGATCGACTACATATATCATTCTCCATTTCTATACATTAATTTATTTTACAAATGTTGTTGAATGAGTTCTTTTCATGTATAACGACAGACCAAAATTCTATATATTAAAATGTCACAAAGATGACTCATCCTTTGCATCGATGCATGTTAATAAAATATTAACATATCTAAAAGCAGCCAAGCCTATATATATGTTTAATATATAGTACTATATATAATCTAAATACACTATTTAATAATTAAAATTTATATGTTATGTATAATAGCCACTTCATATCTCAACAAAAAAATCAATATATATATATATATATGAGATCTAGTTACAATAATTAACTGTTAAGATTACATGATGTGCATAACCGGATACTGATATATCCGTATATGTCCATCATCATATCCATTTATAAACCGTCACATATATATAGTTTTTATTTTAGCATGTATGATATAGATAACGCTTTTTCTTTTTATTTTCTTTGCATATACGGATATGGATTTGGATACCTCTTTCATTTTTAGGATCTTAAAACGGATATGGTTATATATATTTCTAGTGCATACATATATGGATACAAATACATATTTGTATCTGCATATTTGTAACCCTATTTTAATCTACATCGATTTTAAATAGTATGCAGATACATATACATATGTCAAAATATGTATAAACAAATATGATAAGGGATTGGTACACATATCTATATAGTGTTACTTGTTTGAACATATTAAATCTAATGATATTACTTAATATCACATTAATAAATATATATTTCAATGATATGAAGGGTTTTGTAGGGATCTTTTTGTCAATATGATGTTTATAGATATTATTTATGTCCGATTATAAGTTTATATGGGTATTTTTTTGTAAAAAATACCTTCCCAATATTAGTTTCAATCAATTATGGAATTATTGGAAGCTCGCCTTATAAAATGAATTCGTTCCCACAAATCCAACCTCATAAATTGAAACTTCCATTAATGTTCTACATATCCTCCAAATTTCACTGAAATTTGATGTCATTTCCTATTCTATCTTAGTGGTTAAAAGATCAAGCAATATTTAAGCAACTTAAATCACCTTTAAAAGAGAATCAAACTTTTTATCATTGATATAAAATAGCAAATGATCTTGGATTTGAGCGAAATTTGGAGGATATGCATAACATTATTCGAAGATTCTATCTATAAGATTGGATTTTAAGAAACAAATTTGAAAAAAATAGCTACAACACCTCTTTTGTAACTCAAATTACAACGGAGGAACTCCTCCTCAAATATTAACAACTAAAATGACTAGATAAATTATATAAATAATATCTAAATAATTTACCCCCCTCCTTAAATAATTTAGCTCCCCAAGAAGAATTTTCTGGCTTCGTACCTGTCTAAAAGACCCAAAACTAAACTCAATAACTTCACCTTATGTACCAATATTGGGTGATAATTAATGATATATCTGAATACACTTAAAACTTAGATATCTTGTAATATGTACATGTTAAATATAATAAATATCAATATATCTTTGTTTCTTGCATCGATACAATGAGATATACCTATACAAGATACACACGTGGTGAATCAAGGCTCTGACATCCACCACTGTATTCTGTTATACATGTACACTTAAAGATTGTGAAAAACCGTATTCTACATTATACACACTTAGGTCTATTGGAACCTTCAAAGATCTTAGGGTGACGGTTATAAATAAGAAATGGACATAGGTCCTTTGTAAAGGGAAGGATGTGTTATAGGAAATAAATGTTTTTGGATTGGTGTATACCCTTTCTCATGATTGGTGTAAACGATTGAATATCTAAGAGCAAAAGTTCCTTAATAAATCTATATCTATACTATATACTAAAACGGGGTCTCGATCTGCATACTTGCCAACATTTCTACGTGGCCCGCTGCCTGAGAGTTCTTCCCCTCTCACATGCGCGCGTTCTCTCCCTCTCACTCCCCTCTCCCTCGCTCTCTCTCATTTCTTCCATGTGATTTCTTTCTCCGCTCTCTTCCTTTTCTCTCTCTTCCTCTCCCCAAAATATCATCCTCTATCCTTGACTAAAGAAGTGTTTTTATCAATAATTATTATCCCCATGCGTCTTTCTCTCTCATTTTCTCTCTAATCTCCATGTGAAATTCATCATATTCTTTTAATTTTTTTCAAAGTAATAAGATGTTAATATTTTATCAATTAGTTCAAAAGAATTATCCAATGTCCTACTAGAATTCAAACCTCAAAGATATATTTGCAAAAACTAAAAGCACTAATATTAGTTTAGATAACGAATATCTACTTTTTCCTCTGTTCATTTATAGTTTTATATTGTTAAATATAATTTCATTTATTTGTATTCGTTAATTATAATGATTTTAAACTTCTGAAATTATGTTTTTGTTGTGAAGTCACTATATTCTTATTAAATCATTAAAATAAACTAATAGTTTCTAATTAAATCATTAAAATAAACTAATAGTTGATACAATTTCATATGGATAAATATGATGCATAATATTATGGTCATTTATTGATAGGCAAGATAATATAACTATTATTCCCAATGGCTTTTGTCTTTCTCATGCTCTTATTTTCTTGTTTCTTTTCGTGTACATTTGTATTATCCTTTTTTTATACAATTACATCTTTTCTAAAAAATATTTTTGTAAAGGAACGAGTTATATTTATTTCATAAATTATTTTATATAAAGTATCCGATCCAATAGCCAAAAAGAATTCGTACGGTAAAGATATATTTGTAAAGACTAAAAGCCCCAACTTTTCTACTATTTATTTATGATATTATATTTTGAAATATATATATTTTAAGTAATTCAACAACTATAATCACAACATTCGAATTGAATCATTATACAGTAAAAAATTTTCTATAAACATCACAATAATTTTTTTGAAAAAGCTACAAAATGTGTTCAAAATTGATTTGATACCAAGTATCGACATCTAAAAAAGATCAATAAATTAAATTTACTATGTAGTCTGAAAATTTGAGAACAATATTAGATGAATAGGATAGATTACGGATGTCATTTCTCTATTTGCTTACAATCGAGGGTTTCAAATCAGTTGGAGTTATATGAAATAAGAGCATTTAATTCAATCATGTATGGAGGTTCTTAATCAACCATCATTACATGTGAAGTTTCATGGACTATTAATGTTAAGAAAAAACTATAACATCGAAATAGATGGTTAAATATGATTATGTAGCGACGTGTAGTTTGTTAGACTAGTAAATAGTAAAGACGAGGTTGTTACCATGTTATCTTATCATGAATGCCTACTAAGGAAATCTGGCCTTGGAGTACTCGGTACTCTAGAGTCAGCCTAAAATCCAAGGGAAGTCAAGATCAAAGAATGGTAATAATGGCAATGAAAGTGATTAATTAAATTGAATATATGGTAAAGAGTAAACATGTCAACATATTAATTGACTAATTGATGGGTGTTGCATATAATTCTGAAAAGGGGAAGTCTATACATTAGAGATAAGTTCCAACTTAATGTATATTTCAATTTAATGTACAGATTGATTAAGTGTTTTCTATGAAGCACTTCTAGAGTAATAAATGAAAAATACATTCGAACATATGTAGAACTATGGATGATTTGCATGTGAATGGTCTTGTGATCAAAGACGGACATAGGAATGGAATAATTATAGAATTGAAACTCCCTTTTGGAGTTTATCATGGTACATACAACAACAATAAAGCCTTTTCACACATTAAGTAGGATTGGCTATATGGATTCTTTGACTCCATTCAGATCTATCTCGGGTGATCATTCTCGAGCTTAGATCCAAAAAACTAAGATCATATCATATAGTCTCATTCCAACATTTCTTGGGCCTTCCTCACCCTCTCTTAGTCGGCTCGACATCTCAAAACTCGCATCTCCTAATCGGTGCATCAGTCGACCTTCTTTGCAAATGGTCAAACTACCTTAAGCGGTTTTCTCGTATCTTATCCTTGATCGTAGCTACACCAACTTTCAATCTTATTGCATCATTCCGTCGATCGGAGTTTGCCATGGTACATGAACATAAATATTAATCATGAATAAAAATTGGCGATGATATGCCATGTAGGAACAATTTAGTCCCTGCTTGAAGGAAAATGGTGGCACTATGGCTCTATAATTAGAATCAAAGATAATATGCCGCCATATGAATATTTCTTCTGATGATATTAGAGGAGTTAACATACTTGAGAATATGGCACAACTCTATGGTGTTGATGAATATTGGGTGGGTATAGGAAGATCATGTGGTTCCTTCATCTTCTTGAAAAAAGGAAACAAAAGGATACTCATGTTGTAGTATAAGATTATGGGCTCAAACTTTATCTTATTTAGCAGTCGTGTACTCGTTTTATGGCTTTTAGCAGGTAAGCTAAGGTTAACTGGTTGAAATTAGAGTACTGGTTATTACTTAAGTTTAGTTGCTTTAGTACATTGAAATAAAAATTTAAATGATGAGTTCCTGACTAAAGAAACACTATAAGGTGTCATTACCCCCCTAATCTACTCCATCTCTCTCTCATTTGGGTCCCACATTTCTCCTTTTTAAAAAATTAAATAAATCAATTTTACATCATCAATCCTATCAAAAAAATAATATATTATACCATCATATCATATAAAAATTATAAACTACTCCACTTCTACTCACTTTTCCAAACTTCAATACAACCACATCACAATAACTACTCATTTTTTCAAACTTCAGTACAATCATATCACAACAAACCCACTTCTAACCCACCCCAGTTTAACCCTCTATCCACACCAAAACTCAAAAACGGGGTACCCTCTACCAGTTTAACCCGTCTTAACCCGCTAACCAAACACACCCTAATACTTCTTGAGTACTAACGATGAATTGCATGTAGCATGGAACAATAATCTAGAGTAGAGTGCTCCTGATGGTGAAGAAACAACTAGAAATATGTAAAGAATACATATAAAGGAACATGAACATATCTCTCTACTCTTCAATTTTTACAATAGTTAGAATGTAGTTGCCTTTAGCCTGTTTTTAGTTGTACATAGATTTCCTTTCATTCCTACTCTTTTGATAAGCACATTTTTTTAATCATGACTTGATTTGAGTTTCTATAGTTTTCACCAAGATATAGTAAACAGCCTTCATTTGTAGTTTTTGTACTAATAGTTTAGTTTTTTAGCTTCTATAATTACATGTATACGTTGTTAGGTTTTTTATTTATCTTTAGCACTGTAATAAATATTGCGACCTTTGGACTTCATTAAAATATGATAAATATAAACGGGGGAAAATGAGTATACGATATTATTGGAATGTCTTATTCATTTGCATTTCACTATTTACATTCTAAATGTTAATCATAATATATGAATGCCTTCATTAGTAATTATCTAGATTCTTTGACAAGTTAGAGTAAGTTGAGCCATGCATTGATACTATCCGATGTCACTGAGATAGGCGATCACATAAATTATGATGATTACATATTAACAATTGTAAAAAAATATTGAAATACAAACACGTCAATCTAGCATGTGATTACTATTCTTATTTATTAATTAACTATCATAAAATAGGATTCATTACACATGCACCTTGATATAGCCTGTGTGATTTGCTTGATATGAATATGTCTTGCTTGCTCTTTACTTGTGATCCAACATGGAAAAAATAGTAGCAACATAAGTTTTCACATGTTATAATAAGAGACAGCTACCTAATGGGTACGTTGCCACCTTTGATAATAATTTTGAATTGTAATATTAGCATGGAGCAACTAATCAAACAAAATATATGACAACTAAGGCATTTTAATATTAAGTTTTTTTTTAAAATAATATTTAACATTTTTATTTTTGTTTTTTTTATTTTGATTTCGGAATTAAAATAGAAAAGAAGATTTTTTTGAAAACTTATACTTGATAGAATTACAGAGCATGAGTACTGATTTCATTTTATTTTCACTTTGTAATAATTATGGAACACCTCAACTTTAGTGTTGATTAGAATTATGGAATTCTTTTAAGCGGGTTAATTACTGCTCTTTTATGACTTCACTATTCACTATGCTTATGCGTAAGGATTTCGACTGAGTTGTCGTTTCCGCATTCAACTCAACATTTGATGTCATTACAATATTGACACATACAAAAAATATTTTGTCTTGATTTGCTTTATAAGCAAATAACTTCAATATATAAGTTTAGGATGGTTTGCACATAAAACAAATATACAAGGCATACAAAATTATTATACATTTATAATTAATTTTATAATTATATTTATATATCAAAATATAGGATTTGTACAACTACTCCTACAAAACTTTGCTAAATACGTGCTCACACATGTATTCTTTGTGTTTATACCAGAACCATTACAAACTTGCTCTGTCTTACAACACAACTCATGCCCTTAACCCATGTTAAGTTGATCTGCTATAGTTAATCTAACTAGTTGAAAAATCAACATTGGATTTTAGAGAAAGAAAAAGAAGGATCTCTTTCCTCTTACTCTCCCTCCTCCTACCTCTTCCGATATGTTATCTTCCTTCTATATGTATTCCAATGAGCCATCTCGTAGCGGTTGTCCCGATCCCCCCGGAGATGACCCCCACTCGCCTCCTCTTCCTCATTGTCTACGTCTCCTTGTACGAGCTCCTCCTCCCCCACCTCTCCCTCTTGCGCACCCTCCTGATCTGCTCTCCTCTGCGAGCGCCAATGGTCCCAAACCCTCCACCGCCCCAGCAATGCCACCCCTACTGCACACACACATCCCCGACCCTCTGCCGCCAACATCCGTTCAATGCTCGAGCTCCAGCTCTTGATCACTATCACCAATGTCACGTTTGCTGCTCAATCATGCACCTTCTAATCACCGCCATCTCCACTGTGTCCTAAGACATGGCCTCAAACAGATAAAAGAGAACCCCGTTACTATATCTCTACATCTAAGGTATGATTTGTTTTTTTACTCCGGGATTTTTAAATTGATGCTCGAGGAGCACACTGGTAGAATCATGAAAGAAAAGGGCAAGCTGAACACGGTGTCAAAGATTGCTTCATGTTATCCCTAGATAACCTGATTTACCATGCATTGCTAGGTTGGAATTCCATCACAAACCAATGTGACATCACATCACATTTCTCATTCCAACCCTCCTAACCATCTAAACAACTATTCACATGAGGTTACTTAATTCCTACTCAACCCAACCCAATTAACAAACATGCCTGAAGGTGGTCGTTGGAAGCATGGAATGAAATTTCGACAAAATTTTGTCGAAATATCGGTTTCGACGGGTCCGGGCTTTCAAAACTACTATATATATCGATATCCACGATTTCAAGCGAAATATCGCTAGATCTCGACGATATTTCGACTCAACTCGAGATATCGGCCGACATATGGAATCTTTCATTAAAAAATTCACCGATATGTCGAGATCTGCCGAAATTTCGATCGAAAGTACCCCATTTCGATCGAGTTCAGGCAGAAGCATCTCCTTCCTCTTCCAAGCTCTTCTTCCTTCGAGGTAAGCCAAATTAGGCTAATTCTTCTTCAAATTCATAAATTTTTTAAGGGGTTTCACTGTTAAGATGTTGATATAGCTTGCCATGGTGTTTATTTTGAGAGATTTCCCAAACATAGCTATAAATTTGGAGACGAAAAATAGGGCTTTTATGTTTTTATTGCACAATAGTGCCAGCTATGAACATGGTATCTCGGATCTGAAGTTAACATGAACTAAAACATAGTTGGAGAACATTTTGTTGGATCTATGTTACAGGAAATTGGGGCTTTTGAGGTTTAATGTGGAACGATAATGAGTTGGGGTATTATATATTCGGATCTTAAGTTTTGGAAGTAGAAATCATAATCAGGATTTTTTATTAATAAAATTTAAAAATATAGAAAATCCGAAAATCATTTGTTAAATATTTAGGTTTTTTTCATATTTTGTGTCACTTAGGTAGTCTTTCTTGAAAATGGTCTCCTAATTGGTAGATCTAAGACCCTAATGTATAGATCTAAGGTCCTTTTTCTGTAAATCGGAATAATAGGTGTTAGAAAAATTAAATATATAATAATTCTGAAATTTAAAACATAAAATAATTTGCATATTGATAAGCGGTCGCATTGTATGCCAACTTAATGATTGTTCTTGAATTTCCTCGCAGATTTCGACGATCATCACCATGGCACATTCTGGTTTCGGTTCTGGATCTGACAGTTCTGATGATCAGAGGTTTGATTTCAGTGGGGACATTAGCTGGAGGTATGCCTCCGCTCCTGATGGAAATAAGGAGAAGTCACAATGCAATTTTTGTGGGAAGAAGTTGGGAGGAGGCGGGATCACAAGGATGAAGTAACATCTTGTTGGCAACAACAAGAATGTTGCCAAGTGCACGCGTTGTCCCAAAGATGTGAGGGACAAGGTCAAGGCGATCTTGGATGGAAAGAAGGAAAAGGAGACAGAGAGGGTAAGAAGGGAAGAACAAATGAAGGAGTTCATATTCGAGAAAGAATTCAATGACGTCTCTGATTCAGACGACGATTTTGTGTACCCCGCCGACATTCAGACTGCAGCGGAGAGGAGGGCATATAGAAGGGCTACACAAGAATCATTGAGGAGCGAGTTCGAGAGGAGAGAACTCGGTGGTGCACGAGGCAGATTCTATGGTGCAGGTAGGAGTGGGAGTGGTTCTGGGAGACGCACCAGCACCACCACCCACCAAGAAACACAAGGGGAAGGGAATTAAGCCCTTCTTGACGAGGAGCGGATCCATGCAATACAAGGCAAGCAAGGATCCGAGGCAGAAAACGGTGAAGGGAATGTTCACCAATGCACGAGAAAGGGTGGGAAAAGCCATCAACAAGCTCTTCTTTGGGGAGAGCATTCCTGCCAACATTGCAGGAAGGCCATTTCTACAGCATGCCATTGATGAGATCGCTGCAGCGGGAACGGGAGTGAAGGCTCATACATCCTACGAGATCATGAACAAATATCTAGGGATGAAGAAAGATGAGATGAATGAGTACATCGTTGAGTTGAGGAGGAGATGGCCAGAGTACGGGGTGACATTGATGTGCGATGGGTGGACGAGCTACACGAGGAAGAAGATCATCAACTTCCTTGTCTACTGCGATGGGAAGACAATCATCTTGAAATCTGTTGATGCATCTGAGCATGTGAAGGACCACAGGTACCTTCTGAAGTTGATGAATGACGTTATAAAAGAGGTTGGGAAAGAGCACATTGTGCAAATTGTGACGGATAATGGCAACAACTTCAAGAAGGCTGGTGAAACAATAATGAAGTCCAACAACTATGGAATTTTTTGGACACCGTGTGCTGTGTATTGCAATGATTTGATCCTTAAGGATTTCAGCAAGAGGAAGCTCGTCTCAAGGGTGGTGGAGAAAGCACGAATGATCACCACATTCATTCACAACTACGGCAAAGTGCTGGCACTGATGAGGCGGATATGCAATAGGGAGTTGGTGAGGCCTGGTATCACATGCTTTGCAACTAATTTTATAGCTTTGCAAAGACTCAAACAACATAAGACATGTTTGAAAACCATGTGTTGCCAAGGTGAGTGGTTCGAGATACCTGAAGCTCGAACTGAAGGAGGACGGAAGGTGGAGATATTGATCAATGATATCTCCTTTTGGGATGACGTGACTCGGATCACGAGGATCATGGATCCAGTTGTTTCTGCATTGCGGATCGTGGATTGTGACAAGAAGCCCACCATGGGAGTCATCTACGAGGCAATGCGCTGCATGAGAGAGAAGGTCAGAGAAGCGGTTGGAAAGGGATCCAAAGCATGGTTGGACATCATAGACGAGCGATGGTCCAAGATGCTCTCACATCCTCTTCACAAGGTCGGTATGTATTATGTAAAAAAGGATTTTTTTTTTCATTTTTTAAATTTCTATAGATCTTTATAATATGAGTATTGAATATTGAGCTTGTTCATGACTTTGTGTGCAACTTATTACTTCAATCCTAAGTACCAGTACACGGATGGACTTGGTACAAATGCTAACCTTCTATCAGCCGTACAGATTGTGGTGGAGAAGCTCGTCAAGGGCGAGAAGTTACAGATCTTGTGCATGAACGAGGTAATCCCCAATTTCTAGCTAAATTTGGAGTCACAAGAAATTTTGTAAAGATGTATCATGACTTAAACCTATGTGTGCACTGTGCATGTTAAGTAATTCCGGGATGCGTTGGGTTCCTTCGGTCGGATTACTGCGGTAAATGGATGGGGCAATACTCTTCCTGGTAGGGACGAAGACAAATAAAACCATTACTTGTGTGTTCATTTATTCCTACTATTGATTTCTCTCTTTTTCTTTTTTTGCAGTCGAATGGTAGGTTGTTATACGGGATGGAAGCTCCTAACCTTCGAAGTGTGGAAGTGAAAGTGTTGTCTCAAACTGCATCTACTGGCGGTTGTGAGAGGAACTGGAGCACGTTCAATTTGATCCATTCCAAGAGACGGAACATGTTGGGAGAAAAGAAGCTCAATGACCTTTTCTACGTGCATTACAACTTGAGGCTGAAGTTGAAACATGCAAGGGAGGGACAAGACAAAGATGACTACATGGAACCTATTGATCTTGCATACATTTTCAAGATGCACGATGACGATGCTGATGAAGACGTCTCCAGAGGTGGATGGATTCCAATGGTACCCCCGTTCTCGATCAGCCAGGTGGAAGACCAAATGAGAACATAAGCCATCAAATGGGAGCAGACGTAGGTGACTATTTGGCAAGATCCGGACGGATTACAGACCCTGTTGGAGGGTTGGAGGGCGAGATTGATGCAGCTGTTGATGAAATTCTCTCGAGTAGCTCCAAATCCAAATCAAAGTCAAAGGATGATAGTGGAGATGATGATGATGATGTTGGTCGTGGTGGACCTGGTGGTGGTGGGGAGACAAACTCAGGTTGGTCAGGATGGAGTGGTCGTGGACCACAAGATGCCAGACTTGAAGAAGGGCTACATGCATGACGTGAATATATGGAGCGACAGCGGAACACACACGGACAATTTGTTCCAAATCCGAGTCCAGGGCCTACGGATTAAGAGTATGGTCGAGGCCATCGTCCAACCGATAGCTACATGGATGATTTGACATCATCTGTAGGTTCTTTGAGCTTCATGGACATTGACATCCCATATCGCGGAGGACCACCAAGTCCTTTAGGCGGATATGGATCGTCGCACGATGAGAGATCATTTGGCGTCTTCCCGGAATACTTTCATGCTCCTCCTCCAGGACCTCCTCCTCCTCCTCCTCAGTATGCACCTCCATCATATTCCTATGGTTACAGTGGGTATAGGGGATACAGTAGCTACAGCGGAGACAACTACCACGGTAGCCAACCAGAACCTAAGCAGAGCTAGGGCATCTTCTTTGGGGGTGACAACTACGGTTTCTTCCCTGAGTACACGTCAGTTGCTCCTTCTCCTCTGCAGAGATCTTCTCCTACTCCATCGTCATCGTCCCGAGGATCTCAGAGCAGTAGTTCGCAGCCTCTTCGTGCCACTCGTGATACTGGATCCAGTGCTGCTTATCCTCGTCTCAGGATGCTCATAGGCATCGATGACCACCAATACAGGCAGTATGTGATGGATTACAAGGCCATGTACTCGTACATGACATGGGAGAACTACTACGAGTTCATTGAATCTGCGATGTGTTATGAGAGACAACAAGGAAAGGAGGGGGGCATTCAGATCCACCGCGGAACTCTTGGTTCTGAACAAAACATGTCACCAGGTACTATATTTTGAACTTTTATTGCATTGATCATTAATATGCATGTTCTTAATAATTTTCACTTGTTGTAACTTGTAACTTGTAAGACTATTACTTTGTTTTATTATGTATTAACAATGTTACAACAATATCACCGATATGACCGATATGGTCGATATGACCGATATGTCTATATAAGGGGTATAGATGACCAATATGTGTAAAATAATTGTGTATTTGTATGTTATTTATTGTTCTAATAACTTGGAATATCGAAATTTACAATAAAATTGGGAAAAAATCGGATTTTTGAGCCTTTACCGACTTTTCCACCGAAATCGTCGACGAAATTTCGATTTTCCAGGTCGCCAAAACGAGATCAAAATCGAGATTTCGAACCTTGGTTGGAAATGAGGATGTTTGGAGAGAAGAAGAGTAGTATTTTGTAAATTTGAAAAAATCATCAAGGGTACATATGTCATTTTTTTACGGATAACATTTAATGTAAGCGCATAATGGATGGGTGTTAATGACATGTATAGTCCTGTAAAAGTTAGCAACTTTATAGGCGTCCTGGGGTAGATACCAAGAATAGACAGACGCGCGAGCAATTAACAAAGTTTATAGGAACGTGATATGCGATTCATACATTTATCCAGTTTAAAATGGATACAAATATGCATGACAAAATTAAATTAAAATGAGTAAGACATCAAACTAGATAGAGATATTTATATTCCTTTTTCCTCCTAATAATTAAAGTAAAAAGAGATACATGAACGATGTGATCATGATATAACTATCTGATATTCTTCCGCCGAAAACTTGTGATTTTTCACCATTCTGGATAATCGTAGATTCTTTTCCGGAAAATGGTCAGGTTAGTCTCATATTACCTTCACGAAATGGAGTACCTATTTTATTCCCCGCGACTTTAACTCTTGACTTGAGAAACTCAACGCCAAGAACTTGAGAACTAATTATTGTTACGAAAAGATTACGACAAATGGCAACGGAATATTTCTTGCAGAAATTACATATCTTTACAATGACGCCATGATTTGGAAGGAAGCAGGGTCGTTAGATACTTAGATAGGATCCATTTGACTGCAACTAATTATATACTAATTGTCACACCAAGTCACCAATCTCATGGCAAAGAAATATACCGACACACACATACAGCGAGCTGGAAAGAAATATACCATCTCTTTCAACATAAGAGATAGATAGATAGATAGATATGCATGACGAATCCCTCCCATCCATATCCCCCTGTTAGTCAGAACCCAATCCACCACGCAAGTGGTTCTCTTTACAGAACCACCAATCTAATCTCGTCTCTTCCGGTACCCATAGCCGCCTCAGCTTAGCTTCACCCAAACCCCGCTCTCACACCGATGGACCGCCGATCCTCCTCGGCTCCAACCACAAAAAACAAGTATATCGAGAAAACTCTATGACGATAATTTACAACAGTAACGGCCAAGAACCAACGAATCCTACAACACACCAGAGACCACATATTTGGTAAATCTACAGAACTAAAGAAATAAGCTAACAAGGAAGAGAAAGCATGTCATCTATCTTATAATATTATCAAAGTAACCTTAATAATGGGGTGGGTGTGGAGCTCTGGCACTGGGAGCCCATATCACATCCGAAAGGAGATGGCAACTGGATATGGGGTTCGCCCCACTCATCAGCTGCTGTTGTTGATGCTGCTGATGCTGAGTGCCACGTGACTGGCTCTGTTGATCCCCTTCGCCGCCGGACACCGACACGTCCTCTTCCACCGGCAGCCTGTGGAAACTCGGGCTCGCGAACGCTGCCGCCACCACCGTCACTGTCCCCGCCGCCACCAGCGGCCCCGCCACAGCCCCTCCGACGATCTGCCCTTGCGGCCCCGCCAGCGACACGGAGAAACCCCCTCCACCAGCCGCCGAGAACGACGGCGGAAATATTGTGGCGGATATGGAGAGTATCTCGAACCTCCCGTGGAACGTAAACGTGGCTGCACCGGGTTGCCGGAGGGTGACATTGGAGACGGGTCCCGTCCCGGCGAGGACGCTCAGACCGAGGTCGCGCCGGCGGGAGAAGCGGGAAAGAGCGTCGGCGACGTCGTGGCCCGCAGGGATCTCGAGGATGTGCGGGCGCATCACGTTGGGGGAGTCCGGTGCGTCGCGCGTGAACACCACAGGGGGCTTGGGCTTGTTCTTGGAGCCAGGGGGCCTCCCGCGTGGGCGGCGGACCACCTCGATGCTGGAGCCGTCGCCCGGCGGAGGTGGGGAGCTCTTCTTGGGCTTCTTGGGTTGGGAGGGGGCAAGGAGGAGGGGGGTGGCAGCTTCAGCGGGGGAGGATGGGCTGCTGCTTGGGTCTGAGGAGGAGTCCCGCCTGGAAGGATTGTGAAGTGGGTGTGGGTGGAACTTGGTGAAGATGTTGTTGCTGTTCATGTTTTCCCAACTCCAGCAGAAGGTAGAGGTGGGCGGGTGCTTCGTGCTTCTATCTTCTCCTCCGGTGTGTATATGCGTGTGCGAGTTGGAGGTTGGTGATGGGTCAAATTTGGAAGGATATCTATCGATGTTAGTGAGATAGACAGGGGGCGGAAGTAACTGGGAAGGCGTGTGAGAGGGGAGAGGGGGTCAGCACAGCAGTGATTGATATGAAATCCCTTGTGGGTTTTGGCTTGTCTGCTTCTGCTTCGTTGCTTTGTGCGTGTGTGTGTGGGCGGGCTTAGTGGGTTGCCGTTTTCGGCTCAAGGGAAGTTAATATGCAGACCTGACCTGACCCGTTGTTTATGTACGTACATTAATGTGAGACTTTTTATGGTACGTTTGGTTCGTCTGTTATCCAAGGGTGGATAATTTGATTTTGTGTTTGTGTGTTTGGTTGGTGGGTTAAGGGTTGAGAGGGTTTGTGTGATGTGATTGTATTGGAATTTGAAAAAGTTGGTAGTTATTATGACATGATTGTATTAAAATTTGAAAAAGTGGGTGGTTGTTGTGATGTGATTGTATTGAAGTTTGGAATAGTGAGTAGAAGTTGAGTATTTTATGATTTTGGACCCACTAGTGGGTTAAAAGTGGGGGTTTTGGGGGGTTACCCGCCCAAAGTGGGGGTAACCCCCCAACCAAACACACCCTTAGGGCATGTTCGGTAGGAGAATAAGCAGGAATAAGGATGGGGAATAAGGGGAATAAGGGTCTATTCTCCGTTCGGCTGGAGGATAGGAATAAGGAGAATAAGGTGAAATAACGGTAGGTAAGGTGGGATAAAGATAGGAATAAGATTGAAATAAGATGAAATAATGGGGAATAGTCGTACCACGGGGAACCGTGTTGGGGGCTTATTCCCCTTATTCCATTCCCCCTTATCCTCCAAACGAACAAGGCCTTAGAAGATCACGTCCAACAAGTCGCCATGCTCGTCTTGGGAGTTTTACAAGAAAAGAAGACTAAGGATGATGATGTATATAGACGTAGCTTATGAGAATTCAATGAATGCAGGTGATTGAATCTCCAAGTCCCCATATGACGAGGATGAAGTACACAAGAGTGGTCAAGAATCTTCTTCCGTCGTTACGGATGCAGGTAGTTGTGGCAAGGTTTGATCTTGCGGGAGATCATAACCATTAGTCGTGGGGTATGGGGAGACTGTGCGAGGGATATACACATCGTATAAATGTCGACTTCCTCTACAAGGGGAAGATACAACATGATCTCTCTGTTGGGGAATAATAGGGGTGCCCCTAAATCCCTTTCCTACAGCAAAGATGGCATACAACATATGTTCTCCACACGGGAACGAAATGGCAACAATGACAATCAATCACAAGCAACAACAACAAGCAATCACCAAAGGAGACAAGGATTTTTACGTGGAAACCCTTACTCGATATGAATAAGGAAAAAAAATCACGGGGCAAGACCGGCAACAGATCCACTACGGTCAAGATGAGCCAAAGGTTCTTTCGGTTTTGTTGCCCAACAAAACCGAGATACAAGCCACAAACACAACGATAGTTCTTCTACTAGTAACTAACTATCCCTAGGTATCTAGCAATAGCAAATGTGCTCTAAACCAAGAAGAATAGGTGGCTTCCCTGAAGGGCTCCCGGATGGAAACCCAAAACGACGGCTCGGCTCCTTGAGGTCGTTCCCAATGACCTCCTTACTCCCAAACTCGAGCTCACCCAAACCACTGCTTTCCAAGCCCAAGCTGCAGCTAGTGTCGACGGGAGAAGAGAGGAGGATCCCAGCTGCAACCTCCTTCTCTCTCGACCTCTCTCTCTTACGTGGAGGAAGATGGATTTCTACACAAAATCCTTTTGCTGCACACTCACGACTTGGAGGAAGACGAGGATTTCAAAACCCTTTTCTATTCTGGAATCGGGTGGTTCTGTGCTTCCTGAAATTGCTCAAAATTGGCAGCAAATGGGACTGCAACTTGCTGGGAAAATAGCAAGTATGTCCCTGCAAGAGGGGCCAAGGTGCAGCTCCCCCCAAGTTAGGGCTGGACTGCAAAACCCAACAACCTCCCCCTCCAACCCCAACGGGGAGTTGTTGTCCTATGATGGAGATCAAAAAGAAGTGACACCGCTCATCTCTCTACGGAGCTGAAGCTTGTCACGAGTGACTGCCTTGGTCAACATGTCTGAGGGGTTCTCATCAGTGTGAATCTTCTTCAACATGAGCTGCTTCTGTTCAATTGCATCCCTCAACCAATGATATCTCACATCAATGTGTTTTGTGCGAGCATGGTGCATGGTACTCTTGCTCTGATCTATAGCGCTCTGGCTGTCACAAAACACAACCGGATTACTGTCATTCAATCCAAACTCACCAAGAAAGCGTTGTAGCCACATCACTTCTTTCCCAACCTCTGCTGCTGCTATGTACTCTGCCTCGGTAGTCGAGAGAGCAACACATTTTTGTAGTTTGGATTGCCATGATATGGCTCACCATGCAAATGTGAAAACATAGCTTGATGTAGACTTTCTCTGATCCATGTCTCCTGCCATATTTGCATTAGTGTAGCCACATAGTTTGGGACCTGACCTCCCAAATACAAACACATACTTGAGGTCCCACTCATGTATCTCAAGATCGATTTCACGGACTCCCAATGGTCCTTCCCCGGATTGGACATGAATCTGCTCACCACGCCCACTTCATGGGCTATGTCAGGTCTAGTGTAAACCATTGCATACATGAGGCTCCCAACTACAGATTTGTATGGGATCTTGGACATCTCTGCTTTCTCCTCAGAAGTGGATGGACATGACTCTTTGGTTAGCTTGAAATGAGTGGCTAAAGGTATGCTGACAAGCTTGGCATTCTTCATGTTGAACCGCTCCAACACGCATTCAACATAGCTTTCTTGTGACAACCGCAACATGCACTTCTTCCTATCCCTTGTAATCTGCATCCCAAGGATGTGACTTGCCTTGCCAAAATCTTTCATCTCAAATTCTTTGGAGAGTTCTCTCTTGAGCTTTGCAATCAAGTTGGAATCATGACCTACAATCAACATATTATCCACATAGATCTAAAGAATGACGAACCTATCATTGGGAAGACGACGAACATATACACATGGATTGGCTATAGTCCTCTTGAAGCCTTTCTTTGCCATGAAAGAATCAAACTTCAAGTACCACTGTCTCAGAGTTTGCTTTAAGCCATAAAGACTCTTCCTCAACATGCAAACCATGTGCTATTTCCCTTTCTCTTGAAATCCCTGTGGCTACTCCATGTAGATCTCTTCTTTCAAATCACCGTGAAGAAATGCCGTCTTCACATCTATTTGTTCAAGCTCATGGTCCATGCTAGCAACAAGTCCTAACACCATTCTCACTGAATTCATCTTCACCATTGGGGAGAAGATCTCATCATAGTCCACTCCTTCCTTCTGGCTGAACCTTTTTACTACCAATCTAGCCTTGTACTTGACCTGCTTGCCTCCATCATCAAACTTTAGCTTGTAGACCCATTTGTTCTTCAAGTCTCTCTTTCCCTTAGGAAACTCAACAAGGTCAAAAGTGTAATTTTTCTTGAGATATAACATCTCTTCATTCATTGCATTACGCAAATGACCCTTGTCCTTGGGCATCTGTGCCTCCTCAAAGGTGTATGGTTCACCTGCATCTGTAAGCATCACATACCTGGAAGTGGGGTAACGTGATGATGGTTGGCATGTCCTCTCAGGTCTCCTGACCTGAGGCTCTACTGCATCTACATGTGGATGAGGCTGCTTCCCCCTACCCTAAGTCCCCTGGACATGCATCAATGGGGTCTGCATCTGGCTCATGCTGCTCTTGTTGCTCATCCTTTCCACCTGTACCATGTATTGGAGAGGGCTCCGTGTCCTCATCACTGTCATCATCTATGGAGATCTCATCTCCATCATCACTCTCAGTGCTGTCCTCTGTCAATGTCTGATTCTCATAAAAAATCACATCCTTGTGCCTAGTGACAGTCTTCTTTCTTGGATCCCAAAGACGGTATCCAAACTCCTGATCTTCATAACCAAGAAAGATACAAGGCACTGCCTTGTCATCCAACTACTTCCTCTGCTCTTTTGTTACCAATGCATAAGACTTGCATCCAAATACCCTCAAATGAGCATATGAGGGGTCCTTTCATGTCCAAGCACACTCTGGAATATGAAAGCCCAAGGGAACTGATGGAGATCGGTTGATCAAGTAACATGCGGTGTGAAGCACCTCATCCCAAAAGGTCTTGGGCAACTTCGCTGTCTTTAGCATATAACGAACTCTCTCAACAATGGTCCTGTTCATCTTTTCAGCAAGATCATTATGCGGGGGTGTACCTAGCTCTGTCCTCTCATACCTGATGCCGTGCTCTGCACAGTAGTCTTAAAAGAAAGGGAGGTGTACTCTCCCCCATTGTCTGTGCGCAAACATTTCAGCAATTTTCCTATTTCACGCTCAGCCATGGCATGGAATTTCTTGAAGCAATCAAACACCTGATCCTTCATCCTCAACACATACACCCACACCTTCCTAGATGCATCATCAATGAAGGTGACAAAATACCTTTTGCCTCCCAAAGAGGCTTTCCATAGGACCACAAACATCTGAGTGAACCAGCTGTAGAAGGTCTCTCTTCACCTTGGATCTGACTCTGTATGGTGTATTCCTGCTCTTCCCAACTTCACATGCATCACAAGGAGACAAAGTGATGTCATTGTGGTAGGGGATCAACTCTCTCTTGCTAAGAAGCTGCAAGCCCTTATGGCTCATATGCCCAAGTCGACGGTACAGGAAACCTGAAGTGTCCACCTCGCTAACATGCAAACTTCCATCCATGACCTTCACTCTAGTCAAGTAGAGTGTTTGACACAAACTGACTCTGGACATGATGAGAGAACCCTTGCTTATCTTGCATTTGCTGTCGTCGAACTTCAGATGGTAGTCTTCACTATCTAGCTATGAACCAAATATGACGCACATCAGGAACATGCCTCACATTCTGCAGAATCATTGAGGACCCAACATCAGTCTGAATCGAGATGGTACCCATGCCCACGATCTTAGAGTAACTTTCGTTACCCATCAAGACTCGTCCAGAATCACCCTTAGTGTAGGTGGTGAAGAACTCCCTGTGTGGAGTTACATGGTAGGAGGTGGTCGTATCAGTGTCCCACTCCAAATCACTCCCGACATGCAAACACTGATCCTGGATGGTAAGAATCACCTCATCTGCGCTATCATCTGCCACTACTACAGCTACATTCCCATCTTCATTTTTCTGATTTTTCTTGGCTCCAGCTTGCTCTCTCCTCCAAACTCTACAATCTCTCTTCCAATGACCGTGCTTCTGGTAATGGTGACACTTTCCTCTGCCCTTGAACTTGTATCTGGATTGCTGCCTCTCGTATGACTTTCCTCTGCCACTGGATCTTCCTCTCCTCTCAACTGCGTACACATGTGAAGAGGAGGATGTCTCTCCCGAAGAACGATGTCTGATCTCCTCATTCAGGAGACTACCCTCGACCATAGCTATGGTCAACTTGCTATCCTTCGCAGAGTTGCTCACAGTGACTACTAGAATCTCCCAACTGTTTGTAATGAGCCCAACAGGAGAAGTGCCACAGGAGAAGTGCCTGCAACTCATCATCAAGTGCCAATCCCATGGAAGTCAACTGATTGATGATGCTTTGGAAATCATTCAAATGCTCTGCCACTTTGGTCCCATCCCTGCATTTCAGGTTCACAAGCTTTCTAATCAAGAAAGTATTGTTAGTTGCGGTCTTCTGATCATAGATCTCGGACAACTTTTCCCACAACTCCTTTGCATTTGTCTCCTTAACAACACGATGGAATACATATATGTCAAGCCACTTCCGAATGGTCCCAATGGCCTTTCGGTTCAACTTTGTCCACTCACTTGCGGACATGCTTTCCGGCTTGGTGCTCTCTCCCTCCACCGGATTGTGGAGGTCCTTGCAATATAAGATGTCTTCCATCTTAGCTTTTCAAATATACCAATTACTGCTTGTGAGCTTAATCATTGTGCCCTCATCATCTTTTCTCACATTGCTCAACCTGAGCTCTGATACCACTTATTGGGGGATAAAAGGGGTGTCCCTAAATGTCTTTCCTGCAATAAAGATGGCACACAACAAATATGTTTCCCACACGAGAACGAAATACAATAGTGCCAATCAATCACAAGCAACCACAACAAGCAATCATTAAAGGAGACAAGGATTTTTACGTGGAAACCCTTACTTGATGTGAATAAGGGTAAAACCACGAGACAAGACCGACAACAAATCCAATACGGTCAAGATGAGCCAAAGGTTCTTTCGGTTTGTTGCCCAACAAAACAGAGATACAAGCCACAAGCACAACGATAGTTCTTCTACTAGTAGCTAACTATCCCTAGGTATGTAGCAATATCAAATGTGCTCTAAATCAAGAAGAATAAGTGGCTTCTCTG
Organism: Ottelia alismoides; assembly: GCA_037367405.1. Classification (NCBI taxonomy): domain Eukaryota; kingdom Viridiplantae; phylum Streptophyta; class Magnoliopsida; order Alismatales; family Hydrocharitaceae; genus Ottelia; species Ottelia alismoides. The sequence continues at coordinate 522,401 of JAZKJV010008485.1, read as the reverse complement.
AAGGGCTCCAGGATGGAGACCCAAAATGACGGCTCGACTCCTTGAGGTCGTTCCCAACGATCTCCTTGCTCCCAAACTTGAGGTCGCACAAACCACTGCTTTCCAAGCCCAAGCTGCAGCCCGTGTCGACAGGAGAAGAGAGGAGGATCCCGACTGCATCCTCCTTCTCTCTCGACCTCTCTCTCTCTCTTACATGGAGGAAGATGAGTTTCTACACAAAATCCTTTAGCTGCACACTCACGGCTTGGAGGAAGACGAGGGTTTCAAAATCCTTTTCTGTTCTGGAATTGGGTGGTTTTGTGCCTCCTGGAATTGGCTCAAAATTGGCAGCAAATGGGGCTGCAACTTGTTGGGAAAATAGCAAGTATGTCCCTACAAGAGGGGCCAAGGTGCAGCTCCCCCTCAAGTTGGGGCTGGACTGCAAAAACCCACACTCTCGCATTAGGGAGTCTTCCCTCAACCTATTCCCTCATCTCTCTCGTTCCTTCTCTCAGTTCCCTCTCATGAAAAATACGACAACGACGTACCTCGATCCTTCACTGGTATCAGAGCTTGTGTAGCAGTGCTCACTTCCTTGCCCCTCCATTGAGCTCCTCCAAATTGACTTGCGGATCACAATAGTTGCCATCTTTTTTTCTCATCAAGAAATCCTAGACGAAATGTTAGCCTTTTTTACCCAATTATGATTGGGGGAAGGGGAGGGAAGGGAAGGGACCACACATATTTTTGGTAATAAATAAATGATAAATTACAATCCTATTTTTTAAGTTAAATTTTCTCTCCAAATGGTAGCTTGTGCATCGTGCTTAAATATGGATTAAAAAAGAAAGGAGGTTATTCTTATTAACCATCTTTATTAAAATTGTTGTGGATCCTTGTTGATTTTTTTTTAAAAATTAAGTTTTCTACATTTTGTTTGCTTACTAAAATATAAAAGAAGAAGGGGATGGAGGTGCATGACGCTTTGGTGACTCCAAACTAAAAAAAAGATTTTTTCGGGGGCTCCTGTAGTATTGAATGTCTTTGTTTAAATAACGTATGGAGTTTTTTTTTGTTTTAGTTGTTCCAGTATAGTTGCCTCTATATCTTAGTATTAAAATAGGAAAATGACAGAGTATTTTTTTCATCCCCCATTCACAATTTTTTAAAAAGACGACTGATTTGTTTTAAATCTTCGTGATTTGTTTAATTTTTTCGTTTAAAATTTGTTGACATTTAATTGTCCATCAATTTTAGTTGGTAAAGAACTTTTGTTAGTAAAAAAACACAGGTTTTGGCTAGTCAATGACTTATGTTGGTATTGATTTGTTTTTTTCTAAAAATAAAAATTTCTCTTTATTGTTTAAGGTAGCACAATCTAAACCGATTCTCTACAAGGTTAAAATTGAATCTTGTTATGTTCCTCATTGTTTAACAAAAAAATTTATTATGGTATTTAAATCCCATCTTATACCAATATTATCTCTGGTTTGCTATTTGTTATTGATTGTGATTTCTCATAGTTAAAAATACCGTTTATTAACTATCATCAACCGTTAATGTAGTTATTTAAAACATAGTTGCATCTTACTCTTTCATCTATATCCAATGCATGAATTTTTTTATCTTTGCATATTCTTATTAAATTGCATAATCTCATAAATTTTTTTATTTCATTAAATCTAAAATGACAAGCAAAACCATTGCTACTGAGGTGAGGAAAATAAGTACCTTAACGATATTAATTATAAGTTGTCGAGTAGAAAGATCTAGTATGACCTACTACATGATATCATACACTCTATAATAGACAAACCCGAGCTTAACCCTATCTGAGAATCCAACCATGGAGAAAATTAGGTCCCGTAAATAATGGGAGAAAAAAGATAATAGGGTTAGGAGCTTTATACTGATCCACATGAAGTTGAATCTAATTCGAGTCTTCAAGACCTCTAATGAAGTACAACTCATGTAGAATGAATGAATCTGAAAGCGTCCTTGAGCACGTGAACAAGATGATCATGATGGCCAAAGACCTACCGGGTGCTGAAGATGCGATTCTGGAGAGGATGCAGATAGTGACCATTCTAAGAATTCTCACACCGTCATTCAACATGGTTGCCACAACCTTGAGGATGAACGACAACAACAAGAGTGTGGCGAGCCTACCTGCACGACCGACGATTGAGCAGGATCTCTCGAAATAAAAATCGAAAGTCTGATCTTTGAAGTTGAGGAGGAAGAAGAAGAAGAAGAAGAGGAAGAAGAAAAAGAAGCAAATGTGGTACATGCAAAGAGAAGACTAGGACATCCAAAGCAAATTTCAAGGGAAAAGGTGGGAAATACCCACATGGCTCATACTACGTTTGTGACAAATATGCCCATTTAAAGGTCAATTGCCCCAACAAAAAAAGCTAGGAAGTTCTAAAATACCTGAAAACAAAGGTAAGGAGAGAATTGAATTTGTGGATGTCGTGGAGTGCAATTATGCACTTGCGGATTGTAACGGGTGGTGGATTGACTTTGGTGGAACCCGCCACATTTACAAGACAAAGGAGGGGTTAATAGACTTCAAGGAGCTGAAGAAAGAAGAATATATGATCTTCATGGGGAACAACAACATCTACTTAGATGTCAAAGGTGTTGGGATGTACAGGCTTGACTAGGGCGATAATTTAATGGTACTTCAGGATGTACTATACTATCCAGGAATACATTGAAACCTCATATCTGTTCTAGTTCTGCTCAAAAAAGATTTTGAATTTTATTTTAAGCATGTATCCATATGAAAGAATAAAAAGGTCTATGCCACGAGCAAGTTTGTACATGAGCATGACCTATTCTCTCTTCCTATGATAAGTTCTAGTGAATTAATGAATGTAGCTTCTAAGTACTTTATTTATTATTTATTGGATTATGATTTATGGTACATGAGACTGGGTCATCTAAGAAATATCAAAATGGATCATATGATTAAATCTAATCTTTTGCATAAAGATTATGAGTGCAAGGACATTTCCCTATGAACATTGTCTGATCAGTAAAATGACGAAAAAATCATAAAAATAATGAAAAAAAGAATCTTTGATCACTTGCATCTCGCATTCTCTCCACTCATGTTGTCCTGCATTCTATATTTCCATGATTTTATCACCATGTGGGCAAGGCTCATGCTATGCATTCAGGGTGCATCGTATTTCATGCATGTCATTCCTATTTTATCCTTTTTTTAAAAACCAAATCCATTTAATTTCATGCATTCCATTTTGACATTGCTTTTTATTTTAAAAAATGTATCGCAATATTTTTCAAAAAAAAATTAAAAAATTTCAAAAAAATTTCTAATATTTTCGAAAAAACATCAATTTTGCTTATTTTTCAAAAATTTCAATTTTTTATATCCCCTAAATCCCATTAAATGTGCACAAAATATTATTTTTTTTAAAATAGTAATTTTTTAAAAATCTAAAAATATTTTTCTAATTTTCTCCCAACCTTGTAGATTTGAACCCTAGTTTTTACATGTTTTAGACTTGGACCAAGAAGTCCTTTATCCACTTAATTTCATAGGACTTCATTAGGTTTAAGTGTTATGTTTCTCAAGTATGTTTTAAACTTAATCCCTCAAATTCTACTAATTTTATGTGGTGACCAAAATATGTGTCTAAATAGATCATCTTGATAACACTCTTTTACTCTTGATTGATTTTTGAACAAACTGCACCTTACACCTTAGTTCAACTTAATTTTCTTGTACAAGGGATTGTTTCAATCTCTAGCAAGGGAAGGGAGTGACTCTGAATCTTTGGTTAAGCACAATTCAATGATCCAAGTTCAGGAATCATACCTACCCTATAAGTTAGGATCTGTCAGCAAACTTGCCTTGTACATGTATTTTGAATAAAATGTTTTTATATTTTTCATATTTTTCTACATTTCTTGTGATTTTTCAAATATTTTTTGCTAATTTTTAGGTTTTTTAAAGCCTAAAATATTCCAAAATAGTGACTAGTTAAATAGGTTGAATTGTTTTGAGATTTAAAAATACTAAATAAGTGCAAAAATTTTGAATACTTATTTTATTATATAATAGTATATGTAAATAAAATCAACAAATAGGAACTAATATTTTTGGAATTTTTGAAGAATTTTTGTATTTTTATAGGATTTTAGAGCTTTTTAATATTTTATCATTTGTCGTTTTTTATTTATATGAATTTATGGTCTGAAGCTATAAAGTACGATAATAAACAAAATATATATATTTGGAATTTTTCAAAAAGATTTATTAATTTTTTGGATTTTTAAACGTAAAAAAGAATAAAATCATGTTATTTTGAATTTTAATAAATAGCAAATGTGCGTAAAACACAAAACAAAACATGTAGCGTGAAATAGCATGCATCTAGGTACATTATCCTATTTTTACATAATTTTTATAGCATGGACGATGTTTATAAAAATTAGACAATCAAGTACAAAAGTATTTAAACTGGTAGGGGCAATTATAAAAAATGGCAAGGGTTAATATACAAATTTTCCTAAACTTTGCAATTTAAAATTATAAAAATAAGGGTGTATCCTTGTAATTGCCCACCTCACATGGGGTTCCACATGAGGTGAGTTGGCATGGACATTGATGTAAATACAAGAAGCGGTAAGGGATTCCATATAAAATGATCGCATTTATTTACACTTCAAATTATATTTACAAGGCTAAATACAAATAAAACAAAAAATGAGGGTTAGATATGCAGTTACCCCAGTTACCCCCACAAAAAGACACACGGGGTTGACGATTCTATTCTTCTTACTTGACACACGTCAGCTTCTCCTCGCGCGATGACGTTTCGACTGCAGACGGTTGAGATTAGATCCCTAGATGGGATTGGACAGTCATGAATATGCAAATCTGACAGCTGCTGCTCGCCTAGGCTTCTGGCCTTGATCGATGGCTAAGAGAGAGCTTGGAAGAACAAGGAAGAATCATGTTCCTCCCAAACTTGGGACCGATGCAACTCACACCTCCAATCTTCATTCTTACTAAGAAGGTGCTCTAATAAATCCTGGGGTGGTCCGCACCGAGTGGTGGTCTTAGAATGGTCTAGAGCCCATCGATGAGGCTTTGGCGTGGCTTGGAGCGTGGAGCTCTTTCTTATCATTGAATGGGGCTCAGATGCCCCCATTCCAGACCTGCAAGTTAGATGGGAAGATTCACAAGGAACGAGTGATCAGTCATAGGCCTTTATTACTGGGTTTCAAGGCGAGATGAGGGAAGGCGAAGGTGCTCCGGCGAAGGCAATAGACGGAGCACCGATGGACTGAACCTGGGGCAATTCATGTGGTATGATGTGTCAAGGAAATAGGGAATGCATCGAGAAACAATGTGAGGGTATCGAGGGAGTCATATACGGTCGAAAACATGGCAGAACGAAGATGGAGCTAGGAGCTCCAGTAATCAATTCGATTGGACTTTAAGCTAAACTACAAATATAATGATGAAATAAAATGTAGAAACATGAAGGCTAATACTAAATCTCTATAGAAACGAATAAAAAGGGTGCGGCTCATACCTGGAAACCAGGGAGCATAGGTGTCACCGAAGCTCCACCTTAAACCCCCTCCTCTCCTCCTTGCTCCGCTCCAGCACCGCAAGGAATTACCTTTTGTCACAAGTTGTTACGCTTGGCTGAGGGTAAGAGGGATCAAATCGAGGTAAGTAACTGGAGGGCTATATTTATATGCTGAAAATGGAGGATCTTGTGAATTGATTCAAGGACAATACGGAGGAGATCAATGGGATCTAAGTATCATGTGTAAATCATGGAGATCCCTTTTGCAAATTTCGTTCAAGGCTCAAAGCGAGTTGATCATTAGATCGTTAGGGGAAATGGAGAGATGCGGGTGGCTCGAGGTCCTGACAAAGGTTAGAGGCGTCAAAGGGCAAGTTGACTTGGGTCAACACAGGAATGAATCTGGTTGGTTCACGTGGACCAACCAGATCAATGCATGGCAAAAATACCTTGTAAAATGAATAATGATTATTAAATGAATTAGTTAATTTTAGTTTATAAAATAAAAAATGTTGATTATTTTTTGTAGTATTTTATTCCTGTTATATTTATGTTTATGAGGCTATTTATTATAAGTTATTATTTACATGTATATTATAGATATATTTACCTACATTATGTGTAGTTTTTTTGTATTTTATATTTTATTATTTATACACTTAATTTATATATTTATAAATTATTTAGATATATACAAATATATTTTACTATATTTTTTTGATGTTATTTGTATACTTAAATAAATAAATGTATTTATTATATAGGTATAAGTATAGGTAGTTCATCTATATATTTTATACACTTATTTATTTTAGTTTATTTTAATGGTTTTATTGTATTCTAAATATGTGCATATACTATAAATAACATTTACAAAATTATAAAATATAAAATTATGAAAAATACATAGAATAAATAAAATGAATATTTTATTCAGGTAGATTACACAATAGGGGCCCAAAACCTAACTTTTGCATCTTAACTCTAAATTAAATGAAACCACCGTCATTAAATAGCTAATAAAAAGTTATATAAATTAAAAGTGATTTTGATGTATTTTGAGTTTATTTGGAGCAGATATGTGTTTGGGAAATTTGAGTTTTAGCTTTTTATTCTGAGTCTAGAATGAAAATTTTATATTATTTAGGGAAAATAATGATATTTACATGAATTTAGTTAAGGAATGAATGACAAAATGAAAGAATAAATGTGATGAAAAGGGGATTCATCAATAGTGTGTCTCCCAACCAACACACAGTGGGATCGTGATCATTTAGTCTTCTACCTAGGGGAACCAAGGATGCATGCCCATCCGTATAGTTGCTAACTCCTACTACCCAATGCACCACGAGAACTCCATCTTTGTGCAAGGCAATCTCTTTGTGGCGTTCTACATCCATGGGAACACAAAGCTCACGGTAGAACTACATCTGCGACAACAATATCATCATAAGCATCAGATTCATCAAAGTACACAGATCCAGATATTGCTTGATCATAGAATATATTCTTTCACTCGTATTACTTTCCATGTGATGTCCCCTTATAATATATGAATTAGTGAACAAAATTCCATTTCATTCATCCAATAGGCAACTATTTAATCGCATTGACCACAAATTATATAACCTATAGATATCTATCATAATTATTATTCAATTCTTTCATTTAAAATATCAAAGGGTACCAACAGATAAGTATTTATCAACCATGCTATTTGGTCAATTGGTCAGTAATGATTGATCATACATATTGGCGGATTGATTAGTCTGATCAATGAGTCAAATGACCTGATTAATCAGCCTGATCAATTGGTTATTTATAATCTTCGATCATTCTGTAGACTGAGTTGGGATTACAGTTTCGTGTTAAAAATTTGTCACATATTTGAAAACTACATGCAGATGATCACCATTCTACCGGATCAATCTAATGTAAAAATCAATTTTTTACCCACCAGAATTCCTGAAAAACGAGGAAAATAACGATGATATGGTTTCGAAATACAGTTTGCATGCGATGAAAATGACTCCAAACAGACCCCGATGACTTATTTGTCCTCTTCGTGGCGACACCTTCCATTTGTGAATCAGACGTCGAAAAGTTGCTACTGTGGCGAAGTTTTGATGAGGGTCGGAACCCTCCAACACGGTTTAGGTGTCTAATGGTTAGAAGGTTTAACCACTTGGGTCTTAAATAGGCTCGGATCCAGATCCAAAAGACATAAACCAGCTTTTTCACGCGTAACTTTCTTATACAGACTTTGGTTTCGATGTTTTTAGGTTCATCGGAAAAGTCTCGAAAAGAAATAAAAGATTGGTAGATTTAGTGAAATTAGATACTTAGGATCTCACAACAAATATATATTCCTTTGAGATGATAAGTGAGGATTACAGAATTCGGATGATAGTAGATAGCCGGGTAGGCTCAATTGAGGGCGAGGGTTAGAAGGTTGGACATAAAAATATAGTAATAACATCGTAGACTGTGATGGCTGCAGGGTTGTGACTTTCGATTGTGATGCTAGCACACTGGTAGAACATGGAGTTTTGATGGTGACGATTGAAACAACTTGAACATTACAAGATATTTTATTCAAGATCTTAGCAATTGTTGAAGAAGAACTAGGGAATATATGGCAGTTTCTAGTATGATGCAATAATATATAAAAAAATACAGATGGGGACATTTATATGGGTGCAATATTTCTGATCTTAAATATGAGCTTAAATTTGTTAAATAATTGGTGAACTTTAGGAAAGTCGATCGAGCAATCGCAATAATAGGAAAGTGTAAAACAATAAATAATTGATTTGTTTTTTCCCATGTTGAGAAATTGTTGTGGTTGATTTTTCATCAATGGTGGAACAATCCAAATCATCTTTTACGGATATTCCAAAACAGATGTAACAACAACAATGTTTTTTTTCACATTAAGTAGGGTAGGTTACATGGATTCTTTGCCTTCATTGATATCTACCTTGGCTCATTCTTAGGCTTAGATCCAAAAAATTAAGATCCCTTCGTATAGTCTCATTCCAGTACTTTTTGGGCTTTTCTCGCCCTCTCTTAGGCGGCTCAACATCTCAAAACTTGCATCTCCTAACCGATGTATCAGTTGACTCCTTTGCAAATGACCAAACCACCTTAAATGGTTTTCTTGCATCTTATCTTCGATCGGAGCTAAACCGACTTTCCTTCTGATTGCACCATTCCAAATCTGATCTTTACGTGTCCACTGATCCACCTTAGTATTTTTATTTCCGTTATTATCATTCTTTTCACATGTCTATGGTTCGCATGCAACATTCAGATCTGTAGAGCATTTTCATTTATTAAATTATCATCTATTTTTATTTAAAGTAGATGATAATTTAATAAATGAGTATTAAGCCATTGGAAAGAAACCAAATACAATTTGAAGAAGATTTTCGCATTTAGCCATTGGAAAGAAAATCCTTGACTGCATTCGAATAGATGGCAACCTTTCACTCTGTTTTTATCTTCAGAAAGCTGTCGTCGCGAAGGTATTATCCTAGCAGTGGTTGCGTGGAACGGACAGGAAATAGAACCCACTGGAATCGGGAGTGGCTCCACACGCTGTCCAATGTCCATCCATAGGGACCAGCACATATGAACTCAACATCAAACAAACGAAGATGGGAGGGGGAGGGTACCCGGACCCAATCCACACCTAATCCAAACAGCGTTCTCCACTGCAAACCCACAGAGAGAGACAGCCTTGGTACCCTTTGATCCTCAACGCACAAGACAAAGCCCTTGACCTTAACCAAAAGAGGCATCAGCTGACCCACCAATGACCTCCCTCACCTTTATCTCCGTCTTCGACAATGGATAGAACGCAAACGTGGTTGAGGAGATCGGGTGACGCGGATTGCTTTGGGGTTGCACTCTGTACATGGTTATCTTCCTCTCCTCCTAGTTGACATGTTATGTCTACGTGCATGTCCCCGCGATTGCGAAAGGAAAGGCTCCATCTGTTGTAATCCGACGGCGACACATTTGAATTTTTCGGTGCCTTCTCTTTCTCCATTCTTAAATCTTAAGTATCTACTACGTTATATATCAGATTTTAGGAGGCATGTCTCTTTTTCCCTTTATCAACTGCCCTCTCTTTTTTTCCTGGTTTACGTCTTTAAGCAGTGTTGTATTATCACCCTATCAGAGCTAGAGCTGTACAAACATATCCGGGTCAGCATATATCCAATATGACTCGTTAATATTGATCCTAAATTACGGAATATCGGTTTCAAAATGCCTTGTCCGGATATCCCTTACGCTATAATGTGCTTCATAAAAAAAAACTCATGTGCAAAAACAAGTATCATTGCTCCCATTGATGTATAAATATGGAAGTGATTGTATATTATATAGATGTAGGTGTTACCTGACCTCCCATCCGGGAGAAGTAAAATATCTTTGGCTATCTGAAAGAAGGAAAATATCTTCTTGTTATCATTTGAACAACCTAAACTCCCATTTGGGAGAAACAAAATTCGAATGTTTCTCTATTATGGGAACTAACAAATATCTCCTTCAGATGGGGGAGTCGGCGTATGTCCTTACTTCATTACGTTGGAGAATGGAAGCAAGTGTTCCTTGATGGAACCCGATCCTCTGTTGTGGAGTCTGCTACAACAAACTTTGCAGTAGGGATGTGGACCGCTCGATCTTGATCGAGCGGCCCCTACCGAGTGAATTTGTGGGAACCACTCGATCAAGATCGTGCAGCCCACATCTCTAATGTTGAATCTGCAGCATACTCTGCAGCAGAGGATCCTCTCTAGTTCCTAACACCCTGTTTAATAAAGTTCAGTGCCTCGACGAGAAGGGGCATCTCCTACATGTAGTTGCGTTGTTATGGGATTCCCCTACACCTCGGGATTGTTCCTCTATACTGCCTTCTTGTGCGTGGGTTCGGTAAGCTTTTGGACTTCGAGACCCCGGACGTGCTTGACACGAACATTTCCCGTATCCCTCTGCATGCTTAAGTTCATGATCCGACCAACACTCATAGGCAGATCCTCCTCCCTTTTCGCAACTTGCAGCATGATGTCTCCTTTGTACCTGATCGGAACCTTTGAAGTCCTTCTCGAACCTTGGCACCCAAGATCTCATTTCGTCCGCACCGGAATCGGGTGAGAAGATGAGACATGAAAATTTCTTCTATCCAAAAACAAATATATCAAGTGTTCCTCTAGAGACTCGCATTCTCAACATGGGGGGTCACCGATGCCACGCTTCGCCATTTGCGGAGCCCGAGACATCATGTGTTCGACGGCCTACCTGCCAAGGCCTGTTATGGGAAATTGGATTGACGACGTCCAAGATAAATCCACCTTGGTTCATTCAAAAGGCTCGGACAATTTCCAGATCGCGACGGAAAAGATGGACATTACAACCACCAAATCAAAGGAGGGAGAGGGAATCTCGAGCCACTCCCTGGAATTGCACTCGCCACCAACTGCTAAAACCATGGGTATGACTTTTTGCGAATCTTCACACCATAACATCTTATGGGATTGGGTTTGACATAAACCCTATATTGCTTGGTCATACTGCCCCGCTTTTCTTTTGCAACGATTGTGTCTTGCTGCTAATTCTTTCTTGATATGTTATCCATCAATACAATCCATATCCACAAAAATCATATGTGTCCATATATACATATTACATCACATGTATCTCATAGAAACTTAAAGTACATCAAAGCGGTAAAATCTAGCTACAAGCGGAATTTAAACAAACATTCGATGGAACCACTCCAAAGCCGTTCCATCAAAATCACACGAACATTAGGCTTATCTCTTGAAGTGTCATTGTGATCTTCTAGTCTTTAAGCAAAGAGATCTCTTATCTCAAGTTCTATCCGGCGGAGGCAACACTTACGAGCGTGAGGATGAGCCTCATGACTCTCGCAATCCATGAATATTATCGAAGTCGTAAAGCTCTGGATCTCGTTGTATGAGATCCTTCTCCTTCTTCAAAGCACGGAGCACTAAAGAAGCAGAACCTCTACGTGAGATTGATTGAATCGATCTAGCAACATGACAACAATTCGACGACTTCCATGTACTCCAAAGGCCAAGAGGACAACTGTATAGAGATGGAGAGAGAGAGTGGATGTCTGGTGTAGAGAGAGAGGTTGATACAACAATTGCATTCCTTAAGAGATCCAGGGATGCTCTCTCTTTTACATCACATGGGATGGTGGAGAAGCACTCCTAAAAATAATCAATGGTCGAGATTAAATATAATCTTTCAAGATTACATTGTGATCCATGCACGATTAGGATTAGGAGTTGATAAATCAATTATCAATTCATGCTCCAACAATTAATCTCAAAATTCTTCTCTCGTACATAAAGTGGAAAGGAGAGAGACTCCTTTCAAAAATGTGGAAAGGAGAAAACCTCCTTCCACATTTGGTGTTGTCCACCTTGAAAGTAGACAAAGACTTTCTCTCTCCAATCAATATTTTGATGTAATCTTTAGATCACATCTTTATTCATAGAATTATTTTATCAACAAAATACCACCAAATAATCTGCGTGTCTGTGAAAATTGCAAATAAACCATTGATATTTATGAATCATATTCATCCATCCAAAACTAAATGTAAATCATATTTACATTTAATTTGCACATTGTGAATTCAATTCACATTAATATTAATATTATGAATCCTATTCACAATTAAATTCTTTATAATAATAATATGGATCGCATCCACATTATTTATGATTACAAGATAATTAAATCCAATTTAAATGCCTCGGATGTCTCTCTACACATATCCAATAATATGAATCATATTCACATTATTCGTGACTATTAAATCTAATTTAATTACTAGTTTTTATCTTTATTTTCAATACTCAGAATCGTCTAATGGAACCATTTTTGAACTATTGTAAGGATAGTGTGCCTTCTCCATTATTTGAAAATAAGGACAGTGATTGTATTAGCCATGTATAGTGATTTGGAATAAGAGATCTAATCTCGTTTCTAGACCTAAATGATCTTTTATATATGTGTGATCATGTCAGAATTGATGCCCAATCTTTTCATTGCATCTAAATTTAATTCAAATCAATATACAACATTTGGATGAGATTGGATAACAAGACTACTGAGTTGAGTCACTAAAATCCAAACATGTTTCAATTCCTTGAGAATGGAAGCGTAATAGTATATAATCATTTAATATCACATCAACCTCGAGTATTCTCGATACATGTACATCCTGCATACTGGAAGTCTTTGATTAAACCTGAAGTTGTGATCCCGTTTTGGATTATCTCATTCATGATTTTATCAGTAAGTTTCCCGTTCTATCATTGGGATGGATATCGATCATATGCTTTCCAAAAGCATCTATCATACCTTTGAATCATATCTTGTTTACAAAATAAGATAACCAATGATTTCGGTTTATACCAATATCTCATGAGTAAGCTCATGTCTTCGATTCAGTAATGAACTTGTATGATCCCTTAGAGAGATCATATTATTCATGTACCATAATACGTACACCAGCACATTGATGTATAGACCTTAACTAGGTCATCAACCTTATCGTCTGTCTAAATTTACATACTTAGACATATAGTAATACATATGTCTCCATCAGAGGATGTGTGCATATACGTGACATCATACGACATAGGTCTTAGTTATGTTGATCTCGTTAAGTCAACTCTTTCATTTAACTCAATCGACACCCCCGAATCTATATCCCTATAGAGAGGACATGCATCAAGATGCCGGCCTTTGGAGTAAAGGATTGTCATCTCCTTCTCAAACTGGAGATCTCTTCTTGATAATTACTTAATGGCACGGTTGAGTCCTCAATCTAACTTTTTAGATATTTAACCATGCACCAGGTTCTATGATCCAACCTTTCGATCAATAGATGTATGATATCAAGATGGCCATTGTACATAAGTCTATTTGTACCAAGGGACCTATTATGCAAATTAGTTATTCTTCATTTCAGATTATGTAGTGATCTGCAATAACTTTTATCAAATAATGTCCTGACATGGGCTCACATGTATCTCACTAGACCAAAGAGCCAACCCACAATCATGTGTTAATCATAAGTCATATAGACAAATAACTTAGTCAGTTGACTAGCTACTCTATCCCGAGCGACTATGCCAAGTCCTTTTATAGACTTGCATATCCCCTAGTAGCAATGCTCGCATCTGATGTGAATGTTGCATCTTATGCACCCAATACTCAATCTTGTTAAAACGCTTATAGTGCCTTACATCTTGCTAATTTTAGCCTTTGGCACCACAACTCAATGACTATTATAATCAGTAAGGGATTTCTTTTATCCTTATCAAAATCCCTTATGCTTTGAGATCTCTATCTCCTTTAGACAAAGACCCAGTCCTAAGTCATCTAAGGTATTTGTAGACGCGACCTTGATATTACTACCTTAAATTCTTAAGTCCTTTTAATATAAGACTTCCATATCGCTATCTCTAAAGTCTTGTTTCTTTCAAGATTTAATTATTACTACAATAAAGTTTTTTATCTACTTATGTAGGATCAATAACAATTTGCTACTCCCACTGCATGGTAGAGATTTGGTTTTCGTACATATCATGGCATACATTGCTTACCATAAATGATCCACAAGGGCATGCAGTTATACCATTCACATACTCAACATTTGAGGTGTTATGTCTTTAAATAGTTCATAACCATATCTTAAGGGAATGACGCTTCCTTGGAATTTTCCTATGTGGAATTTGTTCAAGATGCACCCCTAATTTGATGATCCCAAAGCCCTATTTTCTTTGCTTCTGAACAACTTTAAAACTAAGATCTAAGAGGCAACCTTAAGATATTGTATCTTAAAGGTATGGGATAACCTTATTATAAAACACTTATTATCATCATTATATCATTATAAATGATTATGATTTCATCTACATTTAGCATAATAAACAAAATGACACTCCCACTAAGCTTCACATGGTACATCAAGATTCTAAATGAAATCATAACTTTTATATTTTTTTTCAAATATGATGTTCCAACTACGAAAAGCTTTGTTTGAGTCCATAGATGGAGTTCTTTAGCTTGCACACTTTGACACCTTCGACTATGAAGCTCAGGGGATACTTCATATAAATTCTCTCATTGAGGTGCCCATTGAGGAATGCATTCTTGACTTCCATCTTCTAGATGTCATAATCGAGTTGTGTAGCTATAGTTAGCATAATTCTGATGGGTATAAGCATAGTCACCGGAGGGCAAGTCTCATCGCAAGTGATGTCCTTTCTCTATGTCTAGCTCTTGGCTACGAGTCATGCTTTGAAGGTCATCACCTTCTCATCAAATTTCGTCGTTCTCTTGAAGATACATTTACATCCAATGGATTCGACCCCTTTTGGTGGATCCTCGAGGATCCATGCATAACATTTGTGCATGAAGTCTATTGTAGACTTTATTGCTAACATCCATCTTTCCACAATTACTGTTATCCCCAAACCCTCCTTTACTCTCCTCTAATTCTCCCCCTAAAACTCCACCGAGAAAGTCTTCAAACCCCTCTAAGATCTCCAATCGAAGGAGCCCTCAAGCTGCTGCTACAACTTTGCAGCAATTACTGTTGCTGGAGCAGGTCCCTACTGCTGCCCATAGCTGCAGATGCAGCCACTCTAAAGGCATCCATAGCTGTTGCCTCTGACTTCCTAAAATTTTACTGTTGTTGCTGCTTCAAACAGTAGTTGAAAGAACCCATTTCAAGGGCAGTTGTTGCTGCAATTGAGGCCTGAAAGCTGCTCCCAGCAACCCCCTTACTGCTACAAATCCAAGCAACCAGAAGCCTATAGCAGCCCTCTTGCAACCATTTGCTACATGCAAGGATTGGTCTCCAATTTGGAGACCCAAAAGAGGTACAAATCCCCCACCTCTAGTTGCCATTCATACTCATATACATCTGATTTCTGCAAAGTTTAACTCATGATTTTAACAATGATAAAAATTTAGAATCCTATAAATAATAATATGCATATATTGCTAATGGTAATTTGAGGAAAATTGAGGGTTTTTGCATGTATTATCTCATAATCTCAGATATGGATATTAGCTCCAGAATCTATGTTCTAAAGGATGAAAAGTTGAAGGGTTATTTCCCAATATTAGGGGTTTTAGTGTAAATTAAATCAAGTTTCAATAGATCCATAATCTATGTTTTAACAAATTAAATTTGGAGGGTTTTAGTGTAAATTAAACCCTAATTTCAGATCTGTTCAATAGCTCCACAATCCATATTTTAACAACTTAAATTTGGGAATTTTAGTGTAAATTAAACACAAGTTTCAGATCTATTCAATTGCTCCATAATCCATTTTTTAACAACTTAAATTTGAGGATATTATTATTAAATCCAAGTTTCAGATCTGTTCAATAGCTCTATAATCCGTGTTTTAACTACTTAAATTTGGGGATTTTAGTGTAAATTAAACCCAAGCTTCGGATATGTTCAGTAGCTCCATAATCCATGTTTTAACTAAATTGGGAAGTTTTAGTGTAAAATAAACCCAAGTTTAGATATATTCAATAGCTTCATAATCCATGTTTTAACAACTAAAATTTGGGGATTTTAGTGTAAATTAAATCCAAGTTTCAAATATGTTCAATAGCTCCATAATCCATGTTTTAACAACTTAAATTGGGAGTTTTTGTGTAAATTAAACCCAAGTTTCAGATATGTTCAATAGCTCCATAATCCATGTTTTAACAACTTAAATTTGGGGATTTTTGTTTAAATTAAAATCGAGTTTTAAGATTTGTTCAATAGCTTCAAAATCCTTATTTTAACAACTTAAATTTGGGGGTTTTAGTGTAAATTAAACCCAAGTTTTAGATCTGTTCAATAGCTCCATAGTAAACCCAAGTTTCAAATATGTTCAATAACTCCATAATCCATGTTTTAACAACTGTGACATCTGTCTGCGGATCCAGATTACCCATTTACACAACACTCGTAGTATTACATTCGATATCGGTAGCATTAGTTTATTGAAATTTAGAGGAAATTTTTCGCTTTTCGAAATGGCATTCATAATGTAACCATCAAATAGAAATAACAGTGTCATCAAATTTACATTTGCATTAATTTCCATATAATTTACATGTAACAATTAGGAAATTACAATGTATAGAAGCATCCCAAAAATGTGACAGAAGAAAAGGAAAACAGTACATTACCTTGAACAAAATCTAAACATGTGTAACGTAAACAGAAACTGTGAAACTCAGAGCCAAGCTGTCAGTCTACTATGATGCAGACGCCTTGCCTGTCATACATGATTGGTACAAGAGAATGTCAACAATTGTTGAATACAATCCAACATATTAAAAAAATAGTATGCAATTCAGTGGTTTCAAAAGAAAGCAAGTAGATAGGTATTGAAATTTAAATTTAACAAGCTACTTGCATAAAAGTGGGTTTTCAAGCTATTATGTATGCAAATCCCCTGATCACTCATCACCTCATAACTTTTCATATATATATATATATATATATATATATATATATATCATTTCCATATTTTAATTAATGACACATATGTAGGTTATTATCTTTTTATCACTTAGAGATAATGTAGATGGATTTTGATATCGAGGATAATGAGTCTCTGATATGATCTTCATTTATGTCTAATTTCTCAAGTCTAGTGGATAGCATGTGGTCTTGATCTAAGTGTGACCTCACACTATGACTCTAAAGCGTGAAGAATATCTTAAGGTTGGGATGTCTCCGTAGGCATGCGGTGGAGTATAATGCATCCTAATTAAGTTCCCAACACGTCCACTAGCTCTCCTGACATCTGTAGCAGTAGTTCTAAGATTATGATAGATGATGGTTAATGATTTTTGTACCAAGCTCAACTGTAACCAAACTCAACGGTCGCCAACTCAACTGTAACCAACCTCAACTCCAGCTGCCAACAATCTTTTCATTGTAAAAATCTATAGGAGAAACAATAACCAAGACTCAAGCGGTAAGGAAGCATCATAAGAGACTCTTCAGTCTCCCTCTCTAAATGGAAGTGTGGTCCAGTAGGGGGTTAGGCCTACTCCAAAACTATGAGACGGTTGGAAAGACTCCAAAAAAATCACTCCAAAAATCAGTACGACTGGTATCTACAAACGAGCTCGTAAGAAAACCAAGATCGAGGGTCCCCTAGCCTAGGCATCCTAAGAACATAGGGACAGTGAAACTATTCAAAGACCTGGATCCCAATGAAGCGTAAAAACACCGCGAGCTCGCGTAAAAATCGTAAAAAATACTGGGATCCTAGACCCGGACACTTGGTAGTTGTTACCCTAACAGGGCTTCCTATCTCCTGCCTATTTGAGGGCCATCGTGCGCTCACACAGTCAGGTGTAAGGGTCACTAAGATCGACACGATTAACTGTTGTCACTTGTTCACAACTACAAGATCATAGTGAGATATATTATGCAATGTCACCAGTGTTGTTGAAAAATCATGGTACACCAATCTACAAAGCAAGTACTAATGGGGCGAGATTTGTATTCCTTGGCCCAAGCCGATTATCATCATCCATCTTCATATTCTCTATTACATATATTGATCTACTATAAATTGTTTTGTTAAAGTCAAAATTTGTAAAAGTTTTCATATATATATATATACATATATGTCTCCGTAGGTAAAAAAATTATAAAAATTTAGATTCATATTATTTATCTATGTCAATGATCTATGATATAACTTTGGACAGAAAAGAAACTCTTTCTTAACCTTCTCCGGACATTTTTTTACATAAAGAAAGGGATGAAGACTAATAGAATTAGGAACATCCCAATTGTATATTAAGATGTTGATGAATATGCATTTCATTATCTTTATTCATTTATTTTAGCTTAAAATCCCTTCTTAAACACCTGTAAATAACAATAAATCCTTCTTTTTATTCTTCCTTATTCTTTTGTAAATTTTGTGTAAATGTCATTGTTCTTATCCTAAAATAAATAAAGAAAGAAATAAAAGAAAATTAAAGAAAATAAAGACTGTATATGTGCAATAAATACATGCTGACTCTAACTTCGAGTTAAAGTCAAGACTTCACCTGATCGACAAGGAATAAATTAGGAAGAGATAAGGCCTAGTGTAGAAAAATAACGAAAATCAAATCTCATTCATTCATTAGTCATCTTCATGTACAAATTGCACATATATCACTTATTTTGTATACAAACCTTCTACTATTTTATTTATCACTCTATTCATCTCAAATAAAATTATTTTCTTTTTGAAAATTGTTGATAAAAATAAGTTGTACTCCTTAAAAAAGCTCAAAAATCATGAAAAAAATGCCAGGTCTAGGTAGTTACCTACACCTCTGGGTGTAGGCTCCCAACTCCCATATATAATAGAGGGAAAAAGGAGTATGCTCCCTGAGTGTAGCCAACTTACATGCTCCTACCTCTTTTCCCTTGTATTTTTTTCTGAAATAAAACCTATTGGAATTTAGATCACAATATGTCGCCATGGTGTCATTCAAAATTCGACTTCATTTGATACTTCTATCCCCTCCATCAAGACTGACAAATTTTAACGATCTCAGAAGTGCTGAAATTGACCCCCTTCAGATGGATGGCATATGAGTCTCTATTTCTGATAAAATTGAAATGACATGTTAGGGGGATATAGCGATAAATATATATATATATATATATATTCCAAAAAAGTAAAAAATGGAGGAATGATAAAGGTGGATGCAACTCGTTGGCTACACCCAGGGTGTAGCCCCATTTAACCCATATATATAGGGAGCTAAGAGCCTACACTCGGGGGTGTAGGTAACTACCTACACTCGATATTTTTTCTCATTATTTTCGGATTTTTTGAAGGAAACCTTAGGGGGATTTTCTTAATATATTGAGGGGAATATGTGTTTCAAGTTTCATGCAAAACAAACATTCCTAATATATTCATCTAGAATGGGTCAATTTCAGCAATTCTGAGACCGTTAAAATCTGATAGTCTTGATGGAGACGATAGAAGTCTTGAATTAAGTTGATTTTGAAATGACACCATTGTGATATATAGTGATCTAATTCCCAAAAAGTTTATTTCAAAAAATCAAAAAAAAATTGAAAAAAAAAGAGCTGGTGTGGATGTGTGCGTGGGTGTGTGTGTGGGTCGGTGTGTTGTATGTGTGTGTGTGTGGGTGTGTGTGGGGAGGGTGTGGATGGATGTGGGTGTGCATGTGCATGTGTGGAGAAACTTCAAATGATGCAGGATCTCACCATATATATTGTGAGTCAATCTCAATTTGAGAATCTTTCTAATGTAATTTTACAAAATTATTAGGGTTTTTACTAAATTGTCATTGGCCTTTACAATCTTAGAAGGCCGAGCTCATTTGAAAAGTCCCATATATAGACGCATGCATGCACGTGCACACACATGCGTGCACAGACACACACACTCTTTAAATGGTAGCATCATAAAAAGGTTGGACAAACTATGATCGTGTGTTTTTGACAAATTATGCTGGTATGTTTCGATTTGAAATTAAACAACAAAAGGATTTCTCCAGAAGTTTGATCTAGAGTTACGGGCCGATAACAGATCTTTATGATTAAAGGCAGAAGAGAGAGGATCGCCAGGTAGACTAACCGCTCGTTATAATCAATCTTGTGCGTGCAGCCAACCTAAGCAATTGCTTTTACAGGGATTTGTTGGAGATCCTCAGATGTGGCATGGATGGCTCTGGTGTCTGCGTCAGGTCCGTAGCAGCAAGATCCGAAAGTCTGCACTCATGGCGGGAACAATCATTAACATGTTACATACTAGATTTTAGAAGCCAAGGCAAAAGAGATTTATTTTCTAGTGAAACACCAAACATCTGTGACAAATATGCTTTCTATCCGCCAAAGTAGCAAACATGCAACATGCGACAGCATCCCAACCTTGGCGTTCAAAGAATTCCTATTCACTGTGCTTCACTCGCTGCATCGAAATGGGAAAAAGACAATATTCACCAATACATAATGGCGTAACCTGCATATATAAGATGGCAGTTAAGAGAAACAACTAACAAGTCTTGGCTACTTGCAGAATCAAAATCATTTACAGAAAAAGTTCATGATCTGTAAATTAAAAATATGGATGTTCGCATAAAAACAAGATATCCAGGCTCTTGCCAAGACCACTCTCCTTCGTCAACTCCTAGCTCACCGCCCGGATATAGTGCAAGTTGGCGACTCTCGGTGAGGGTCAAGAAACAAGACCTTGTCGTATCGTTATCTGGTTGACTGAGATATTTTAATCAATAGAGTGAAGGACTTCCTCGCGAAATACAGGGAAAATGAGAAGTCAGAGCCATTGACTGATGGAGTTTCAGAGCCGTTGAGGCAGTTCTAGTAGAAGGCAAGTAGTCGATTAGATTTGAGAAGCTTTATATAGTTACTTTTTTATTATTTCTGAAATTGATTTTTGATTTTTTATTAATTGAACTTTATAAAGAAATGCAGGTGGAAGGAAGGCATTCGCTTCAACTTAGTGCCCATCATCCCTATAGCGATCCCAAACAAAAAGTGGCTTAGAAAGCGGAACCGGTTGAGCACAATTTTTTCCTCTAAACTAAAAGATAAAAAAACAAGAAATGAAATAAATAATCCAAAAAGATGCCTTGTTTTCTTTTATTTGTGCATGTATATTATTATCCTTGTAATATATGAACCATTAAGAAAGTCCTTACAAGACTGGAGTGAACTTATTCAAACTATAAAAGTTGTACAAATTTGAAAGCATCAGTGCATGTGGATATATGCATGTATACACGTCACATACATACATGGCCGAACCTATGTGTACTATAAGGGAGGCTCGTGCCTCCTCTAATATTTGTGACTCCTTATTATCCTCAGCACCCTAAACTTTTAATAACCTAAATCCTTTACAATTGATAACCAGCATTTTTCTAGCATGCCCCCCACCCCCTTCCTCCATTCACATCGGTGCACCTCCCTCGATTTCTATCTATGCATTTCACCATGTAACCCTCTTCAATCCTTGAGTATCCACGCTACACCCGAAGAACCACCATGCCTCCGCACAACCTTTTTCCCATCTTCATACGGTTATATGTTCTCATACATCACAGTTCATTTAACTGCTCCATGTACCATAGAGATTTCTGAGAGAGATTCAGTTCCAAATCATATTTTTGTCTCATAAATAAAGAAATTTATGATAATTTAAGTTGTTTAGCATCAGTTCATGATTCCTCTAACATGGAATCATGGGTCTGTTATATACACGTGTGCAAAGATATACATGCATGTATACACACTTAAATTCGCATACATACATATGTCAATACCATGCCCCAAAATGTCAATTTCGTTGGCATTTCGCTAGATTTGAAAAAATATCAATGACATGACATGTCGATATTTCGCCTAAGTTAGCGAAAAATGGGGGAAATGCACACAAATTTTGATTTTATAGGAAACTAAGGTTTCCATTTTTTTAATAAATAACATAGAAATATACACTTATTTGCTAGAACATCGGTCATACAATAATGACATCTACACTGCACGTGTTATAGCATGATAGGCTGATATGCGGAACATTAAGGCATGCAATTAAAATTTCGAAGATTAGTCATGACCAGGGAAGTTAAAATAATAATTCAAATATAACTCAAAGTTCACAAGGTACAAAAAGAACAAAGCACAAAAACTCATAGACATACCTACTACTAAGAAACTCAGGAGAATCAGAAGAACCAAAAAGAGTGTTTGTGTGGATCTGATTGTCCTGTTTGCTCTCCTACATATATTCTTCTCATTTGGAATCTGTTGAGATATACTTTATATTTTCCCATTTCATGTATTTTTATTTCTTTTCATCTCTATGATGTAATTTGCTCAACAATTTTTATTTCTTTTCATCTCTACTATGTAATTTACTCAATGGGAATTCTCTCTATATAAGAGAACACTAAGGCCTCCTGATAAAGCAATTCAGTATTCTCTTTCTACATGGTATCAAAGTGACGGTCGTAGATTGGAACTCTGGTACTCTCGCACCCTAATCCCCACTTTCGTCCCTTCTATCTCTCTTTATTGACTCCCATCGCTGGTGGTCTAGCCCCACTGTCAGGACTCCCCAGTGCAGTTGCCTCAGGTCCAACACCATCGCCAGTGTTCCAGCAACGTCAGCGGGTCCCACGACTCCCTAATGCCACCGTCGAAGGGCCCCTGCTGGCCCTTTTTCGATGCCAGATACCATGGGGGTTGGGGAAGAGGGGGTCGTGCAACATCCCCTGTCATAAAAAGAGCCCTGGATGGCATCGCCTTGATATGTGTGGTCTGATTTTGTCAACAAATGCCAAGATTTTGGGTCATTTTTGTAAAATCACTTTTGTGCGCCTTAATGCAACCCCTTGGTTGATGGAAACGGTTTTATGAGTCTATATATAACCGATTCCTCATATGATCAGGTAGACGCACTCTGATTTGTCTAGCCCCATTCAAAAACTGTTTATTTTTCTTTATCTGGAGTCCAGGCCCACCGTGAAGATGGATGGGCCCAATTACAAGCTATGGTCCAAGCAGTTTATGACCTTGATGCAGTGCAATAACCAGGAGCACACTCTGACGCAACCAGAGCTAACTGATAAGACTGGAGCAAGTACTTCATGGAAGCAGGATGATGCGTATGCGTGTATTTGGCTCTTTGGGGCTCTTACTACGGAGATAGCCAATGATATTCTAAATCAACCCCTACCAAAGCAATATGGGATAATATGGTTGCCACATATGGTCGGGCAAAGAATGAGACTAAGATCCTCTAATTGTAGTTTGACATTTTCACGGTCAAACAGAATGGTCATCCTCGACACAGCTACTATCCTCCCTTCGGCATGTTCGAGAAGCTTCACAACTTCATGTCAATGACTACATCTACTAAGCAGCAGATGGCATACAAAATACCACAAGTTGGAGTTTTGTTAGCTGTCCTAGACCCTAAGTATGAGGCAGCACACACCAATTTCTCACAGGTGCAGCTATACCTCCTATGGAGGAGACTTACATCCGTCTTATCAAGATCACAACCCCATCTACTGCACTACACAGACCCTCCTCAGCGATGGCTGCATCTTCGCGGTAGGGGGAGGTCCTCCTCAGTCGAAGGGCATGGTGCCCATGGCAAAAGAGGTGAACGTCAGTGTGGTCCATGCACGTACTATAATTGGCCTTGTCATTCTGAAGAGACATGGAAGCATGGATATTCCACGTTTTCTTGTGTGACCGAGAAGGTTGAGCCTATTGCCACTTCTGCTCCAACAGATCAGAAGTTGGATGATGTTGTCTCTAGCCTGAGGGAAATGGTGACTCTCGTTGCTCCCACGACTAGTGCACCTACAGGTCCTTCAGATGCTGCAACCATTGCCAGAGTCTCTTATAGCTCCTTAGGCATAGCCTATGTTCTTACCACTTGTCACAGGATAGATATGACAGAGTGGACCATGAATTCTAGTGCATCTCATCATTTGTGGAGATGGAGCTCAGTTTGCTTCATACATATCTAAGCATCCAGGCAGAGAAGTTGTCATTAAAGATGGGACTCATTCCCGTAATACAGGACATGGGGAGATATGTTTGATGTCGTCTAAGCGCCTGCAGAATGTGCAACGTGTAACATATTTTTTTATGAATTTATTATCTATTAGTCAAATCACTAAGGACTTGTATTGTTGTGTCATTTTTGACCCCTCTTCTCATGTGTTTCAGGACATACTTACGAGAAGGGTGATTGGATGCGGTCATGAGCAAGGGGTCTCTACAAAGTTACAAACTGGTCCAGTCTCCATATGTCGGTGCTTCTTCTATATCCATTGAATCAGGCATTTACATTTTGACCACGTTCCTCTGCATAAGTTGTGTCATGTCCTTCCACATATATCCCCGTGGTCCACATTCCAGTGCAGGGCTTGCCAGCTTGGGAAGCATCACCGGTCTTCTTTTTATGGTTGTTAGAGTCGTCAATCGTAGTAGTAGTAGTAGTAGCAATAGTTTATTTGAGTTAATTCATTTTGACATTTGAGGTCCTAGTTGTGTTCCTTACCATCAGGGATGCATGTTTTATCTCATCTTTGTGGATGATTTTTCTAGATTGTCATGGATTTTTCTTTTTAAAACCAAGTATGAAACAGTCTGTCATTCAATCAAATCATTAGTGAAATAAAGAATATTTTTCTTGTCATTGTTAAGTATGCTTTCTCTGACAATGCCTTAGAATTCAACGTTTTACAGCTTTCTTCGTTCTTCAGGACTCTTGGCATTACATACCAGACTTTGGGTGTGTAACTTCTCAGGAACGGTGTTGTTGAATGCACTTTAGTGGGAAGCATGACCTTATTCAAAGCCATGCGCCCCACTCTTTCTGGAGTAATGTGATTCTCACTGCTTGTTATTTGGTGAATCGTATGACATCCTCTGTGTTAGGAGAGAGGATTTCCTTCTCGATCGCATTTCCCAAGAAAGAACTTTTCTCTCTTACACCATGTGTATTTGATCATGTGGCATCCGTTCACCATCGGACTCTTGGTAGTGACAAGCTCTTCCCCAGAGTTGTCAAATGTGTTTTTGTTGGCTACTCGTGAACCCAAAAAGGGTATAGATGTTCTGATCCTATTCGATGGAAGTACTATGTCAACATTGATGTCACCTTTTTCGAGTTGCTCATGTATTTTTCTCCTACAGATGAGAGGTTGATTCTGTCTAACTCTGGAGAGGAGGTCTACATGCCTCCTCCCATGGCCTCAAATTCCAGCGAAATTCTACGAATTTCTCTGATATTTCTGTTTCTTCAGGTCGACGAAATCGAAACGCTACCTTTTTCCCGGGATTTTAGCGAAATATCGATGAAATATCAACGAAATTCCAACAAAATTGCTTGTCGTATTGATGAAACAACAAAATTAAGGGAGTTTATTCTTCGCTTTCATCGAAGTTTGCCTATGTTGATGATTTTTCACCTATTTCTTCATTGATGTGTTGAGTTCTTAGAGAGTTTATATTGTTTGAAGAAGTTTCTTTAGTTAGTTCCAAAATTTTAGGTCTAAAAATCCAAACTAAATCAGTTAGAAACAAACTTCCAGAATTAATTTCAAGTTATAACTAAAGAGCTTTATATTTTTTTCTTTAATTATATATATATATATATATGTTTTATTTAGTAGTTATTGCATGTGCCACCTCATTCTTGCTGAAGTGATTATTATAATGGCTTTTGCTTCCAATTTAGTACCTAATTTGACTCTACGTAGCATGTTGCTACTAAATATCAGCATGTGGTGATTATGACCATAATACTACTAAAAACTTATATGCCCACTTCCATTTTAAAAATAAATGTGCATTTCTATTCTATTCGTTGATTTAAGAACATTTAAAACTTTAATTTTTTTGAAAAAAATAGTCATTTTCGATATTCCCGACGATTTCAACAAAATTTCTTCAAAATTCTCCGAAATTTCTCTTTCTGGACTCTTAGAGAAATGAAATCAAAATTTAAGGCCTTGCCTCCTCCTACGCCACCACCACCTCGACCACTACCACCTCCTCCTACTGTGGATGTTCCTCCACCCCCACCTCCTGGTACTTTGGCTCAGTTTTTTGTCACCTTTTTACATTCGTAGGCTACCTTCTGTATCCCATCCCTGCTCATGAGACTTCTCCATTTTCCAGCATGTCCTAGGTATGTTCTGAGCATTTTGTATCTACTAATAGCACTGGTGATTTGTCTATACAGCTACTTTAAAGGACGAGCATGTGCCTTCTAAGGAGGCTACAGGTTACAGATGGTACAAATGATCTTGATGTGCCAACTGCTCTACGAAAGCAGAGGTGTATATGTGTCATATATCCTTTCACTAATTAGGTTTCTTTAAGGCATCTTTCAGGGGATTTCAGAAGGTTTTTCGTAGGTCTAAGATATCCTACGGACACATTAGGAGGCATGTGAGACAGTCAGTGGTGTCTTGCTATGGAAGATGAGATGACCATGCTATAGTCATGTGGCATTTGGGACTCAGTTATTGCCCTTCTAGGGCTTCTGCGGTTCGATACAAATGTTTTTACAGTGAAGCATCATGCAGATGGCAGCGTTGATTACTACAAGGATAGGCTTGTGACTCATGGGTTCACCTAGACTTATGAGGTGGAGTATCAAGATATGTTCTCTCTTGTGACACATCATTCTACACTCGGGATCCTTCTTTCAGTTGCAATGGTACATGACTGGTCCTTATCCCAGCTTGATGTGAAGAATGCATTTCTATATGATAATCTGTAGGAGGAAGTCTACATGCAGCAGCCACCCAGGTTTGTTGCCGAGGGGGAATTTGCAGACTTCGTAAGGTTATTATTGGCCTTAAGCAAAGTCCCCGAGCATGATTCCAGAAGCTCTCGGACTTGATAGAACAGAACAACAAAGTTTCACTAGATTGATTGCGGATCATTCACTATTTGTTCAAGGGACTTAGATAGGTACAGTTGTTATAACGGTCTATATTGATGATATCAATGTTACAGGAGATGATGTGCAGGATATTATTGCATTTAAGGAGTTCCTTGGACAGCAGTTTGTCACTAAGGACCTTGGCAATTTATGATACTTCCAAGGGCCTGAGTACGTCGGGAACCAGCAGGGTCTTGTGATGACCCAAAGGAAGTACGTTAGTGATCTTCTCTCTGAGACAATCATGGCATATTGTAGTACACCCATGGATCCTAGCACGGAGTTAGGGAATTTATAGGGAAGCTTCTATATGTGATCATTACCATGCCGAACATTTCCTTTGCCATGAGAGAAGTTAGCCAGTTTATGCAACTGCAGAGATAGGCACATATAGATGTGATTCACATGATTTTAGGATATCTGAAAACATCTCCAGGTATATGATTGTTATTAGGCAAAGGGACATCCCTCACCATTACAACATGCGCAGATGTAGATAATGCAAGATGTCCCAATGATAGGAAATCTACTTCGGCTTTTGCAGTATTCATAAAGAGCTCCTTTATGTCATGGAAGAGAAAGAAGCAGACTGAGGCTGCCAGGTGCAGAGTCAGAGTACAGAGTCATGGTGCAAGGAAAACCTGAGATGATGTAGGTCAGATTCGTTTTGACTGACCTAGCTATTAATACGCCTCTTCTCATGCATTTAGAATGCGACAACCAGGCTGCTATTTTCATTACAACAATCCTGCCTTCCATGGGAGAACCAAACACATTGAGGTAGATCGTTACTACACTTGTGACAAGATTCAAAAGGGCTCTAACCAAAGGACCGTAGATGTTTTCACCACGGCTCCTAACCAAAGGACCATTTCAAAGGTGTTGTTCCAAGCTGAACATGATTAACATATATGGTCCATCTTATAGATGAGTATTGAGATATTTTTATCTTTTCTTATTTCATGTATTTTTATTTCTTTTCATCTCTATCATGTAATTTACCCAACTCACTATATAAGAGAACCCTAGGGTCTCTTGATAATGCAATTCAAAAAAAACTTTCAACAGGATCTATATTCCACATAATTGTCCTATGTCATACATGGCCTTGTAGTCCATGACATGATGCATATATATGCAGGTCTTTGACATGTGTAAGGAAACCAATACAGTGATATTTTTTCCTGTATGAGGTGCAATCGTGAGGTCGACAAGAAAAATGTGTCTTCATAACCACATGAGAAGTTAATGGAATAGGAGAGGGCATTTGTAGAAGTTGAGTTGGAGGTGCTACATGTAAAAGGAGAAATTTGAAAAAAAATCACATATCAGGTGCCATATCACGCACCACTCTTTGACTGGAGCAATATCACCATAATCACCAAGTATGTGATGTCACGCCCGACCATCGAGACAGACAAGACAAGCACGTTGGACCTACAGTAATTCCCAAGATCTCTGATACTCATCAAACCAACTCATGCACACTAGATTAACATTTGAAATTGTTGAGAAGAGGAACGAATGAAATGTTTATTCCATAGAGCTAGGGTCTCTTATATAGAGAGAAAATCCTAGAGAGTACAAGGGTTACAGAACCCGAAGGGTCACTGGGGGTTACAGAACTTGAAGGGTCACAGAGGGTTACGGAACCCGAAGGGTCACTGGGGGTTACAGCATGGCCTCAAATTTCAGCGAAATTCAGTCGAATTTCTGTCGAATATCGATATCCAGTCGAAACCGAAATTCGACCGAAATGACCGAAATGACCGAAATATGGGGGTCCTAGTACAAAAATGACCGAAATGACCGAAATTTCGGTCGAAATTCCACCGAAATTCCATCGAAAATCTGTTTTGGTCGATACCGAAATGGTGACCGAAACCGACATTTAAGGCCTTGGGTTACAGAACCCGAAAGGTACAAACATAAATGTAAATATAATAACTCTAACATAATCACCAAGTATGTGATGTCACGCCCGACCATCGAGACAGACAAGACAAGCACGTTGGACCTACAGTAATTCCCAAGATCTCTGATACTCATCAAACCAACTCATGCACACTAGATTAACATTTGAAATTGTTGAGAAGAGGAACGAATGAAATGTTTATTCCATAGAGCTAGGGTCTCTTATATAGAGAGAAAATCCTAGAGAGTACAAGGGTTACAGAACCCGAAGGGTCACTGGGGTTACAAAACTTGAAGGGTCACAGAGGGTTACGGAACTCGAAGGGTCACTGGGGGTTACAGAACCCGAAAGGTTACAAACATAAATGTAAATATAATAATTCTAACACTCCCCCTCAAGCTAGAGCTGAGAAAGGTGCAACTTGTAATAAAAAGAAAAGTATACACAACATCTTCACACGATGCATCATAAGAACATATGCTCGCTGCTGATAGAAGACCTCGCTCGAGGACGGGCTGCGGCTTTCAGGTCACCGGAATGTATCTCTGCCATGCATGTAGAATCGTTGCGATATCAGGTCACTGGAACGTATCTCTGTCGTGCATGCAGGTCACCGGAACATATCTCTGTCGTGGCTAGAGAAGAATCGCTGTAGAAGAAGTCCAGCGCGGAATAGTAGTTGGGTCGTAAAAGAAGAAGTATACGCCCTGACGAAGAAGTCGATGCTCGGTGAAGATGGATGATCTAAATAGTAGTCTGCAGTGTCGGTCTGTCAATCGTGGTAGGGAGCAAACATCCTGAAGAAGCATCTCTGACTCCTCCTTTCTCCCATACTTGATAGAATAAAGATGATGGAACATCAAGTTGGGAGAAACAAAAAATTAGGAGAAACAAGTCGTGGTGAAGTAGGGACTATTGGAGGGTGGGGGGCGGGGCTCCAGGCAGTGTCGGCGACGCAGGAGGTACGACTGGAGCTACTGGAGCCTCGGGCGGCGCTTTAGTTGCCGCTGGAGGTGGCAGCTGGTGCTGCTGGAGAGTTGGATTGCCTTACGCGAGACCATCGAATCCACGAGTGATGCGGGAGGTCCAGCCCTCTCTCCTTGTCGGCGGAGAGAGGGCTGGTGGAGGTGACGGATGTAGGGTATTAGGCTTCGATATAGGACCATCGCTCTGATACCATGTTGAAAAGAGGAACGAATGAGATGTTTATTCCATAGAGCTAGGGTCTCTTAAATAGAGAGAAAACGCTAGAGAGTACAAGGGTTACATAACTCGAAGGGTCACTGGAGGTTACAGAACTTGAAGAGTCACAGAGGGTTACGGAACCCGAAAGGTCACTGGGGGTTACAGAACCCGAAAGGTTACAAACATAAATGTAATATAATAACTCTAACAGAAATATATGATTGCGGGAGAAAAAACATAAAATGAAATAGAACTATATTCATTCTCATTATTTAAATTCATCAAGATCATATCCACAAATTGAGATAAACAAGTAACTATAGAAAGTATAGCAACAAGCTCTCAGTGATATTTCACTACAATGTCTCTCAAACAAAACAGAAAAAAGTATATTGAAACAAATAAATTTCTAAAGTTATACGCACTAAATCATGATCTGGTAGTTGGTATGGTTGCTCAGCTAAACATGTTGGGTTCATACGAAGGTAACATTAAGAGCAATTGCTCAAAACAAAGCACGCGCTAAAACTAGTGTAATGGCAAACAAATAATGTGTACTCAAACTCTTAGGAGACATATGCGTGTAATGTACAAAGGTTACTTCAATTTACATCGGCCAAACAAACTATTGTTATATTATTTAATTTAATTTTTGATTTAGGAATATTAGACTGCTGATATTCACGACATATTCGCAAGGTTTCATAATGATGTATAATGTAATTACCGATAACAAGGCCCTCATGGTAATGACTGTCAATGGCAGATCATCTTCAAACTCTAAAGACTACCTCATTATCAGTGGCAAGCTCATAATTAAGTTTCGATGTTTTTTTTTATATTTGTTAGTTTGCCGATATGTTGACTAGGTCCCTTGATTATGGTTATAATATATCTTACATTTTCATTTCTTAGTTAATTTTCTACCAGTATGTACATATGTATATATACACGTCATTTGGTCAAATTTCTTTCTCTTTTTCTTATTTTATTCTTTCTATTATGTTTTTAGCATTGGTTTGATGTTTTATCTTTTGAGGTACTTCTGTAAGAGTTTGGTGCATATTTACATGTGTTTTGCATAGGGTTTTAGACAAAATGAAGGAAATGATGAATCTGGAATTCATCAATGACTTAGGTAGAAACCTTAAGAAAAACAACCTAAGTTTTCGTCCCTATATTGATTTTTATATAATTTAAAAAAATCTTCTTTAGATATAAGTTGATTTTATGTTAGGGGCTTTAAATATGCTTTCGCATAAAATATAATATATATTAACCATATTTTATTTGAAATTTGTTTCAATATCTTGTATGACATGAGCATTGAATCTCACGTGTTTTTCTTCTACTTCCTTCTTTATTGTTGCATTCTTTTCAAATGATAATACATATTTCTTATATTTTTATGAGTTTTCCCAAAGAAGTGTTTATTATGTGGGCGATTGGGTAAGATAGATATCTTATTTAGATAAGTAACGATGTTGATGAGCACATTCATCAATATCCAAGATTCCCCCACCACTATTCGAGAGGACCTTAACAGTAAGTTGCATCCATCAAACAAATACCCTCGAAAGGAAAGAATCCACATCCATGGAATCATATCACCTAACCTAGAGATCGCCACACTTAATAATTCTAGATACACATGTGTGCTCTAAAAGATGCCCACCAAGCAAGCTTCAACGCTTAAACCATTGTCTAAGTCTAACAATCCACCATCCATTCACCTTGAGAGTAGCCTCAAAAGCACTACACGCCCGATAGCTTTACTAATCATGGCTTTCCCACCAATGGAAACATGCCACCAAATCCAACAATCCTTTGCAAAGTATTGTGAGCCTCCGATGGAAACATATGAACTCATGTTGTTAGAGTTATTATATTTACATTTATGTTCGTAACCTTTCAGGTCTGTAGGCCTTTGAGGGTATTTATGTATTTTTCCTCTTGTACTCTCTAGGGTTTCTCTCTATATAAAGAGACCCTATCCCTATGGAATAAACATCTCATTCGTTTCTCTTCTCCACATGGTATCAGAGCGACGGTCCTAGACCGTAGCCCATTACCCAAAATTCGTCGCCACCACCAGCCCTTTCTCCTTGCGGTGACCCTTCTCTCATCAAGGGGGCCCCGCGCAAGGTAGTCTGAGCCCCCAATGACACCTAAAGTGTCACCCGAGGCTCCAGCAGCTCCTGTCGCGCTTCCTGCGCCGCCTGCACCGCTTGGAGCCCCCTCCAGCAGCCCCCGTTGCATCTCCAGTGCCACCGATTTACCCACCAGTCTCCTGGAGTTTTGATCTGCTGCGAACAGCTCCCTGGATACCATCATTAGTGTCGGAAGAGCCCTGAAAACCCCATGATCTATTGTGAAAGTAATTTTTCATACCACTATCACGTCCAAAAGTGAGTTCTAGGTCACTTCTCAGCCCGTGTATGCATCTTAGGTCAAGCACAAGATCTCCTTTCTTTTCTAAGATCACCATGGCATATTTTTCTACCGACACAAAGCCCTTGGCCTCAAATGTTACGAGGCACTATTATCGAACTCAATGGCACAGAAAATTACATACTCTGGTCTCGATCTTTTATGGTATTCATTGGTGGTCAAAGAAAAGTCTACATTCTGACTAAAGATCCTTTAGATGCAAAGGACAAAGAGTACGACAACTGACAGACAGACAACTACTTGGTTATCAACTGGATGATCAATAGTGTCGAGACTTACATTGCCTCAAATCTCCTTTACAAAAATATGACCAAGGAAATGTGGGATGATCTCGAGCAAACATATTCCCAGAAGAAGATGAAGTCACGCCTTGCAGGACATTTACAGGCGAATTTGGTTGACATCTCAAGGTGATTCCACTCTCATCGAGTACTATAGGCATCTCTGCAGCCTGTATGAGGAGCTTACAATATTCCAGCCCTCATGTTGCACGAAACAGATACAAGAGTTTTCTGATTGGCAAGTATACCCGCTTTCTTGATAGCATGCCATTCTACAAGACAGTGAAGGAGTAATTTCTTATATCAGACACACTGCCAATGATGAAGGCGATCTTTGGACGATTTGAGGAACTCGAGACATCTGATGCCCGGCCGCCCATCTTACCTTCAACAGAAAGCTTTGCACACATCGCCTCATCTAGCCGAGGAGGTAGATATGCCTTTCAAGGAGGATGCAGTCGTAATCCAAGTTGTGGTCGTGGACGAGAGTCTGGATGAGGCCGCGATGTTGACCGTGGCGTGGGCGAGACTCTACTGCCTCATGCACTCACTGTGGTCGGCGGAACCATCTGTCTGAACGATGCTGGCAGAAGTTTGGCATATCTTCTTATCATGCCAATAATTCCTATGAGGATGCCTATGTGGAAGAGGCGTCACATGTAGCAACCTCCAGTAGCATGACTATTCATTCGTAATGACACAAATTACTCCCGTCTGATGCAGATCCTTCAGACACCAAGGCCTACTACCACTAGTACCAATGTTGCTATGGCTACTCCTTCAGGTACAGTAACCAACACTGCTGTCACTCCTGCTCTGGCTTGGATTATTGATTCCGATGCATCTACTCATCTAATTAGACAAGGTAGTCTGCTCACCTCCTCTGTACCATCTACCTTTGAAGTCCAGTTTGAGTTGCTAATAGGACTCAATCACTGATTACTACAGTCGGAACTATGGAATTCTCTTCCAAGCTCCGACTTTCTGAGGTTCATTGTGCTCCTGATTTTCCTCTTAGCTTGATGTCAGTTCATGAGTTTTTTATTAGCTCAAGGATTCGAAATCTCGATTTTGATTTCATTCCGGTGACCCTGTATACCGAAATTTCGTTGAATTTCAGGAAATTTCGACGATTTCGGCGGAAATGTCGGAAATGGCTCAAAAATTCATTTTTCAATTTTTTTGTAAATTAAGATCATCCAAGTTATTAGAACAATAAATAACTTATAAATACACAATTTTATCATACATATCGCTCGTCTATATCCCTTATATCATACATATCAGTCATATCGGTCACATCGGTCATATTGTACACCTTTGTTAGACATTGCAAATGGAGTTAATCTGAGTTCATCAAATAATGAAACAATAGATATACACTAATAGGCTCCTAGCACGCATATCGGCCATCTATGACTGACGGTATGTCACACATATCTATCATAGCAAATATATTGTTAATAATACTTAATAACAGTCTTACAACAAGTGAAAAGAACATATATTCACGTGGGCTAAATAGCAACATGCACATTCATGATTAAGGCAATAAATGACTAAAAGATATTACCAGGTGATGATGAGTTCAAATCAGAACCAATAGTTCCATGGTGGATTTGAATTCCCCCCTCCTTGTTGTCTCACATAACGCATTGCAGACTCAATGAACTCGCAGTAGTTTCTCCCATGTCATGTACGAGTACATGGCCTAGTAATCCATCACATATTGCATGTATCGGTGTTCATTGATGCATATGAGTATCCCGACACAGATAAGAAACACTAAATCAGGTATCACGAGTGGTATGACGAGGATGTGAAGTATTAGCTTGAGATCTTCAGGATGATGACGATGGAGTAAGAGAAGATCTCTACGGAGGAGGAGGAAGCACCGACGTGTACTCGAGGAAGAAACCATAACTGTCACCGCCAAAGAAGTTGCCCTAGCTCTATTCGGGTTGGCTACCTTGGTAGTTCTCACCGGTGTAGCTGTTATATCCTCCATACTCGTTGTAACCATCTTTTTAGAAGTATATGGGTGGCGTCCCCTTTTGGGACCCACCGCATGGCTATTATCATATATAAAACTATAAATTACAGAAGAGGACTATGTGGTCCAAGCTTTACATATGGCTCGACAGTGCGTGCTCCTACCACATTTCCAGAGTAAAAGGAATTCCTCCAAAAATTACATTGTTACGGGCGTACCAAATTACCCACATCAACACAAAAGGAAATGTGTTGTCCTCTGGCCCGGATCCACACGCCGATCTCATATCTCTCCAGAAATCAGGGATGCTCCGACCGTCAAGCCAATGTATGCTTGCCACTTCCCATACCTGAGCCGAAAACAGACAGTTGAAGAACAGATGCTCTATATCCTCCGACGCCTCCCCACATCTATCGCATGTGATATCCCACTGTCCCCAACAGCCGCCCCCTCCTGCCTTTTGGTGATGATTCTTCCCAGCTTGAGAAGCCACAAGAATATCTTGATACGAATCGGGAGCGTGCTTCGCCAAATCATGCGCATATCCAATCCCATCTCCTCCATATGTTCCCCCCCCCCTCCGCCGAAGAAGCGATACGCCTTCTTGATCGAGAAACTGTCATCTCCCCAACTGAAAGTGGTCCCTTACCCCATCCAGAATAAAAGGAATTCCCCCAAAAAATTGCATTGTTACGGCCTCACCAAATTGCCCACATCAGCGCAAAAGGAAATGTGTTGTCCTCTTGCCCAGATCCACGTGTCGATCTCATAGCTCTCCAGAAATCAAGGTTGCTCCGACCGTCGAGCCAATGTATGCTTGTTATGTCCCATACCTGAGCCGAAAACGGACAGTTGAAGAACATATGCTCTATATCCCCTGATGCCTCCCCACGTCTATCGCATGTGATATCCATTGCCCCCAACAGCCGCCCCCTCCTGCCTTTGGTGATGATTCTTCCCAGCCTGAGAAGCCACAAGAATATCTTGATACGAATCAAGAGCGTTGCTTCGCCAAATCATGCGCATATCCAATCCCATCTCCTCCTCAATCTGTCCCCCCCTCCGTGAAGAAGCGATACGCCTTCTTGACCGAGAAACTGTCGTCTCCCCAACTGAAGTGGTCCCTTCCCTTCGGAGATCCCTCCACCCGCACTAGCTCCCCATTCAGAGTAATGAACTACTCAGTACACTGGTCCGAGAGGTCAGACCGAAAGTGGGGGACCAAGCCCCCCGATCCCAAGCCTGTCGCACCGCCTCCTCTTTGTCTACCGCCAATTGCATCAGCCTCAGAAATCGCTCCCCCAACACTCCATCCTCTGTCCAATCATCCCACCAAAAATGAAAAGCAGCTCCGTTCCCCAGTGTGGGCCTCAACATATATACCATCCTCTGGCAACACCTGCGCGATGCCTCTCAACAAAGGTGATGGGAAGCACCCATCGACAACCTCCAATGACAATGATATCCTATATATTTTCTCAACAGTCTGCATACTGGATCCTCCGACTTGCTGCAAATACACATCACCCATTTGGCCATGAATGCCTTGTTCATATCTCCCTAATGCAATACGCCTAGCCCCTTTACCTATCGGCGATGTGATCTTGCACCAATCCACCAGATGCATGCCCCTCCTCGATTGGCTCCCGTCTGACCAGAAAAACCTCCTCATCAGTGCCTCCATATTCCGACACACCCCAGTAGGTGGAGGAGGAGGACGAGGTCTAGGAGAAGAAGCATGAATGAATTCTGGGAAGATGCCAAATGATCTCTCATCGTGTGATGATCCATATCCGCCCAGGAGATTTGGTGTTCCTTCTCGATATGGGATGTCAATGTACATGCATCTTAGGGAACCTACAGATGATATCAAATTGTCCGTGTAGCTTTCGGTAAGACGATGGTCGCGGTCGTATGCGTCGTAATCCATAGGTCCTGGACTCGAACATGAAACAAAATGTCCATGGGTGTTCCTCTGTCTCTCTATATATTCACACTGATGCAGCGTGAAACGGATAAATACAGCCTCATGTTCTACTTTTTATCTGTTATTTAGAGTCTAATTTTTTTTACGTTTATTTGAGTCGTCGTAATTTTATTTAAATAAAAGAGATCGCTTGTGATCTCAAATTAGTTAGTTTCAATTTGAATTTCAAATTTAGTTGGTTAGAGTCAATTAGAGATTTGAATTTATTAGTTAGTCGGTTAGAGTCAAATTAGGATAAGTAGTTTTGAATTTGAATTTGAATTTCTATTTTTGTAATCTCATCCCTACTATATAAAGGGATGATAGGCTATTGTTTTTAGACAGTTCAGATGATATAGAAATTGAGATTTTATCTCGTATCTCCTCTCTCTATTCCTTCTCCCTTGACGCGATCTCTGCGATTCTCCTCTCCAAAGTCCCTCGTTCTCCGACGAGTTTTCTTCTCTCAACCCTTCCAATTCTTCTCCACCAAAAATCTACAAACAAATTTTATTTTCCTCCGTCGCTGATTTTCACTTGCATCAATTGGTATCAGAGCATGACCTACAGATCGTCCTCACGATATGACGATCCATCCAGACGTTCGCGCCGACATGCGACGAAAGACGATAATTCGTCGGAGCGTAAACGGCGAGCCGAAGAAGCCTACGACAAGGAGATGATGGGCGTACTGCTTGATTTCCAATCAAAGCTACGAGATTTGATGGCCAATTTCGAGACTCTATGCGCCGCCAAATCAAAGTCTTCGATTGTAGAAGCCGCTGTCTAGATCCACGATGAAGAAAATCACGAAAATATCGCCGTCAACGACGATTTATGCGCAGTCCAGGCCGTTTCAGGAGACAAAATAATCAAATTGCTTGTTGTCCAGTCCGTATTCGAGCAGCCATCACCCATCACCTTCGGCAATAACTATCTCACCGCCTCTGGTCGTCCCGGCACGGCTCAAA
Organism: Ottelia alismoides; assembly: GCA_037367405.1. Lineage (NCBI taxonomy): Eukaryota > Viridiplantae > Streptophyta > Magnoliopsida > Alismatales > Hydrocharitaceae > Ottelia > Ottelia alismoides. The sequence goes on along the minus strand of JAZKJV010008485.1, from coordinate 484,524 downwards.
CCATCCTACGTACCCCCCTGCCTTCCTCGACGACCACGACCCCGCCCTCAATGATTTCTTCCCCATCCGCAACCCCAAACCCCCTGCCAGCCCCGCATTCAGTCCCTTCTGCCGCCCCCGTGCCCCCAACAACCAGTCCAACCCCGCCACCGTGCCTCTCCCAGCCCCTGCACCCTCTCCCTACACCCCCGCACCCTCATGAGGCACAACCCCTAACCCACGTGCCTCCTCCTGCGTAACCCCTAGTACCTCGCCACTGCCCATCCTGAAATGGCGCCCCTCTGCTCACCCTACCAACGCGTCGCCGCCACACTTACCCCACCCCAGTCTCGCAGCCCTGCCAACAACTTCTTCGCATCCCGCATCCGGCGAGTCGTCGCCGACACCTGCGACCTCGAGGACGCCGCCTCCACCCGTTTAGCCGCCACTACCAGTCAAGGAAGGAGAAACACGGCCGCCTCTTATCTCAGGAAGGAGGAACCCTAACAATAGTTAGGGATTTATCCTCGATCAGATCCCTGGAAATAAGGGGAATAAACTGGAAAAGTTGCGGCGAAATCCCTCCACATAACAGTTTTTACTTGGAGGCCATAATAAAGGACCCCCTTACAAACTTTGTTTAAATGAAGGGGTACGAAAATTGCAGAGAAGCCCTCCAATTGGAAAAAACTACAAACGTAACGTTGAAAAGGATCTAATTAGGGGAATTTGAAGCAGCAATTTCAAGACCGAATTCTCCAACAACGCATCGAAGATCAAGCAATTCGTCGGGACACGAATTTTTCAAGCAGAGGAGAACTGATGCAGCGTGAAACGGATAAATAGGGCCTCATGTTCTACTTTTTATCCGTTATTTAGTGGCTAATTTTATTTACGTTTATTTGAGTCGTCGTAATTTTATTTAAATAAAAGAGATCGCATGTGATCTCAAATTAGTTAGTTTCAATTTGAATTTTAAATTTAGTTGGTTTGAGTCAATTAGAGATTTGAATTTATTAGTTAGTCGGTTAGAGTCAAATTAGGATAAGTAGTTTTGAATTTGAATTTGAATTTCTATTTTTGTAATCTCATCCCTCCTATATAAAGGGATGATAGGCTATTGTTTTTAAACAGTTCAGATGATATAGAAATTGAGATTTTATCTCGTATATCCTCTCTCTATTCCTTCTCCCTTGACGCGATCTCCGCGATTCTCCTCTCCAAAGTCCTTCGTTCTCCGACGAGTTTTCTTCTCTCAACCCTTACAATTCTTCTCCACCAAAAATCCACAAACAAATTTTAATTTCCGTTGTCGCCGATTTCCATTTGCATCACACACCCTGCGCGGAGCCCTTCTTCGAATCTTGTATCATGTGGTTTGCGATCACCCCCTGTTGACCCTCCTGAATATGTTTCCCCCTTATCAGATCCACCATGACTACCAACAACATCATCATCGTCATTGTCTCCACTATCATCCTTTGACTTGGATTTCGATTAGGATTTGGAACTAGTGGAGAGAATTTCATCAACAATTGCATCAACCTCAACCTCCAACCCTCCAAGAGGGTCGGTAATCCATCCGGATCTAGCTAGATAGACACCTACATCTACTCCCATTTGTCGGCTTATATTCTCATTCGGTCTTTCACCCGGTTGATCGAGTACAAGATCACCAGTGGAATCCATCCACCTCTGGAGAACATCTTCATCAGCATCATCATCTACATCTTGAAAATGTATGCAAGATCGATAGGGTTTGTGTAGTCCTCCTTGCTATGGCCCTCCCTTGCATGTTTCATCTTCAGCCTCAAGTTGTAGTGCATGTAGACAAGATCATCGAGCTTTTGTTCTCCCAACCTGTCCCATCTCTTCGAATGGATCAAGTGGAATGTGCTCTAGTTCCTCTCACAGCTACCAGCAGGTGCGGTTTGAGACAATACTTTCGCTGCTACCTTTCGTAGGTTAGGAGCTTCCATCCAATACAGTAACCACCATTCGGCTGCGGAAAATCCGAAAGGAGATAAATCAATAATAGTAATATATCACAACATAATCAATAGACTTATTTGTCTTCGGCCTTGCTAGGAAGAGTACAACCCTATCCATTAACCACAGTAATTCTACTGAAGGGACCCAAGACATCCCTGAAATACTTCACCAGCACATAATTTGAAGTCATAAATTGTTGCATAATACTCTTAAAGAATATTTTGTGAGTCCCACTCTAGCTCCAAAATCAAAATTACCTCATTCATGCACAAGGTTTGTGTCTCCTCGTCCTTAATGAGCTTCTCCGCCACACTTTGTACGATTGCTAGAAGGTCAGTATTTGTACCAAGACTATTCTTATACTGGTACTTGGGATTGAAGCAATAAGCCAGACACAAACAAGGACAATTCTCAGATTTTAATCCATCTGAGATTTTAAAGTGCTATCAAAAATGAAAAAATAGATTTATTACATAATACATACTAACCTTGTGAAGAGGATGTGAGAGCATCTTGGACCAACGCTCGTCTATGATGTCCAACCATGCTTTGAATCCTTTTCCAACTGTCTCTCTGACCTTCTCTCTCATGCAGTGCATTGCCTTGTAGATTACTCCCATGGTAGGCTTCTTGTCGTCCTCTGCGATCCGCAGTGCAGAAACAATCGAATCTATTATCTTCGTGAACCGAGTCACGTCATCCTAGAAGTGGAGATCATTAATCAATGTCTCCACTTTCCGTCCTCCTTCAGTCCGAGCTTCAAGTATCTCGAACCATTCACATTGGCAACACATAGTCTTCAACCCTGTCTTGTGTTATTTAAGGCTTTACAACGATATAAAATTGGTTGCAAAGCATGTGATGCCATGTCTCATCAGCTCACCATCGCACATCCGTCTCATCAAATCCATCACTTTGAAATGATTGTCGTTGAGATTTTTCTACATTCCTATGTATCTTTTCCAATAATTTTATTTCTTTTGTCTATCTTGTGTGATTTACCCATAGGTCTCTCCCCTTTAAAAGAGAGCTTGGGTTACAGGAATATACATCTCCATTATTTTTCTCCAACATGGTATCATAGCGGCGGTCCTACACCGGAGCTCTCGTATCTGAAACACTAACCCTAACCGTCACCCCCATCCCCTTCGTGCTCTAGCCTTTGCGCGCAATGCCTCCCTCGCACACATAGTGCCGCCCCCTCGCGCCGCAGCGCCGCCCCCTCGTGTGTCCCCACCTCGCGCGCTGCGCCCCTATGAGCACTCTACCGCCTTGCGCAGAGCCCGCGCACAGTCCCATTGCACACGGACCCTGTCCGTGTGCTGCATCCAAGTGCCCCAGCGTCGGGGTCTCCGCTTGGTTAATGGTTTTTAGTGCATAAGTCTACATATACATTCAAATCCACGTACGTATGTGTAGACATTGATTCGTTGGTCTACAAAATCCTAGTCTTATACATCCGGCAAGATGTCTGAAAACAAAGTCGATGTACCCATCACAAGCGCATTCAGAGGTTCAGCGCTTATTGTCAAAATGGATGGAACAAATTATGAGCTCTGAGCTATGCAGTTTATGAGCTTGATGAAGTCATGGTAAGAAATAAATTCTTACCGAGGAAGAGCCGGTGGAGAAAACTGGGGTAAATGTCTTGTGGGAGGCGAACGACGCTTATGCCAAAGTTTGGCTCTCTGGTACATTGACGATCGAGATCGCCAATGATGTGTTACATCAGCCTACTGCTAAGGTGATGTGGGATATCCTCGCAGCAACATATTCTCAAGCGAGGAACGAGACAAAGATCCTCCAACTTTAGCATGACATATTCACTATCAAGCAGAATGAGTGCCCTCTGCAATCACTGTATACATCCGTGTGTGGGATGTTTGAGAAGCTCCACAGTTTCATGCCTCTAACGACAACTCCATAACAGCAGAAGACATATATGAATGCTACCATGGTTGGGGTATTCCTACCAGCCCTTGATCCTGAATATGATGATGCCCGTTCCCAGATACTAGCAGATGCCACCATCCCCTCCATGGAGGAAGCGTTCTGCAAGCTCAGCAGAATTACTATTCCTTCCCCAGCCATTAGTCAGAATTCCTTGGCCATGGCAGCTTCTCGAGGAAGAGGAGGTCATTCTTCATTTCGTGGACGCGGACCTCGTGGTAGAGGAGGTCGCACAAGTCAGCCATGTACTTTCTGTCATCGTCCAGTCATACCGAGGAGACATGTTATTCCAAGCATGGATCCTCGGCATCAGCCCGCATTGCAGAGCAGATTGAGTCTCATGATGCTTCTACTTTAGATCAGAGGTTTGATTATCTCGTGGCCAGACTGTGAGATATTATACCTCCTTCCGCTTCACCATCTTCAGGAGATCATTCAGATGTGGCAGCCTCTGCTTCTGTCAGTACCTTTACTAAAGCTAGCCCCCCAGGTGCTTATGTTTTTACATCCTGTCATGGATCTGACATTACAGAATTGATTATGGACTCCGGTGCGACACATCACCTATGTGGAGACAGACATCAGCTTGCATCATATAAGCAGGTTCTGCCAAGGAGAACAGTTGTGATAGTTGATGGGACTCATTCCCTGATCACCGGCCAGGGGGAGATCATGTTGACGCCTTCGATGTGTTTGCAGAATGTATTACATGCTCCGGATTTCTCTATGAATTTGCTTTCTATTAGTCAGATTACCAAGGATTTGCACTACCGAGCTATTTTTAACCCATCAACTCTTGTTTTTCAGGACATTCTTACGGGCAAAGTGATTGGGTGTAGCCGTGAGCAGGGAGGCCTTTATCGTCTAGTTCAGACTCCCTATGCAAGCATACCTTCTCATTCGTCGGGATCAGTCTCTCCGTTTACTTGGCACCTTCGATTTGGTCATCTCCCTCTTCAGAAGATGTGTCATATGCTGCCGCAGATTTCACCTAGTTCTTCCTTTCAGTGCGAAGCTTGTCAGTTGGGAAAGCATTATCAGTCTTCCTTTCCCAGTCGTCAGATGCGGAGCAGTAGCTCCCTTTTTGAGTTATTTCATGTTGACATTTGGGGTTCGAGTCATGTGCCTGATCACTAGGAACAGATTTTATCTTGTTGTGGACAAGTTTTCACGATTGTCAAGGGTGTTTCTTTTGATTAATAAATCTGAAGCAGGGGATGTTATCAAAACCTTTATTACTGAAGTGTAGAATGTTTTCTCTACCTCTGAGAAATTTGTGTGAACTGATAATGCTTTGGAATTATGTACTCGTGATTTATCTCATTTTCTTTCATCTAAAGGGATTATCCACCAAACATCTTGTCCTTACACCTCTAAGCAAAATGGTGTTGTTGAGAGAAAGCACCGTCATCTTCTTGATGTTACTCGGACTCTTCTCATTCAAAGTCGTGCACCACATTCGCTTTGGGGTGATGCAGTTCTCACAGCATGCTATTTGGTGAATCGCATGCCATCGCCTGTCTTGGGTGAGAAAAATCCTTTCTCCATAATCTTCCCTGAGAATGAATTATTTTCACTCACTCCTCGTGTGTTCGGATCTGTTGCTTTCGTTCACCAGTCAACTCCTGGTCTTGACAAGCTCGCTCCTAGAGATGTCAAATGTGTGTTTGTTTGGTACTCCTGGACTCAGAAGGGATACCGGTGTTATGACCCTTTGCGTAGAAAATACTATATAAGTGTCGATGTCACTTTTTTTGAGTCTGTGATGTACTTCTCTCCTACAGGTGATAGGTTGGCTTCATCGGACTCAGACGATGAAGTCTACAAGCCACCTCCTCCCGTACATGATGTACCAACTCCACCACCTCCACTGCCTCCTCCACCACCATCACCACCTCCACCCCTCCTACTACCCAGTCACATGCGCCACTTGTTCCATCTTTACCTAAATTCTACAGTCGTCGGACTGCTTCTGCTACTAGCCATCGCCCATCATCTACGGAGCCTCAGGTTTGTTTTGATAACATAGCATCTAATAATGGGTATGGAGATATATCTGTGCAGAAATCAATGCAGGAACATAGCATATAGATGGAGGACGTTCACTCTTTTTTTTGAAGCCAGAAAAGGGGGAGACACTCTTAGGTGTTCGCCCCATAAGTATATTAAAAAACCAGTAAAAAAAGCAGCATGAGTACAAATAAGAAAAGGAAGAAGGGGCGCTCTAGGCAAGCCAAGAGCGCAACACACCCAAGGCAAGAGTACAGACGTTCTCTAATAAAATCTCTGGCCAGAAAATAACAGCTCATTCCTAGATAACCAGATAGACCAGATCAGCGCCAGAGGCCGCAGCAGCTCCAGCCTCGGCCGAAGCCTGACAGCGCCCAAAGCTTTGCAAAAATCCACGACACTCGCCCTGTCGACCCAGCTCAGGCCCGGATCTGCCCAAAGAGGTAGAACAACCGGGCAGGCAAAGAAGAGATGCTCCAGCGTCTCGATTCCCTCCTCGCACAGCAGACACATGTTGGATACCGCCCCGAGCAACCTAACACAACGATCACGAGTCAAGAGCCTCTTCCTCCTGAACAACCAGAAGAAGAAAGCAATCTTCGCCGGAAGACCCAGCCCCCAGAAGAAAGAGCAATCCGCCGCCAAATCCGCCGAAAGAGAGGGAGGGGGTCTGCAAATCGCCGAGTAAGCCTTCCTGACGGAGAAGGAGCCCCCGTGCCACACCCAATCCTTCGACTGTGCCTTCTGCTTGCTGGTGACGTTCACTCTGACCTGGATATTCCTATTGCCAGTTTGAAAGCAAAAGCGATCTTGTGCTTCCTATCCCCTTACTTCTCAGGTCTCTTTTCATCGTCTAACAGGGGATTTTCAGCTGTTTGCAGCAGCCCTATCTGTCGTGGACATTCCATGGAACTATGAGGAGGCATTGACGAATAGTCGATGGCGCTTGACTATGAAGGAGGAGATGGCCGCGCTACAGTCCCGTGGTACGTGGAGTCTTGTTTCTGCTCCAGTTGACGCATCCGTTGTGGAATGCAAATGGGTGTTCACTGTGAAACACCGTGCGGATGGCAATGTGGTTCGCTATAAGGTACAACTTGTGGCACATGGGTTCACCCAGACATATGGGGTGGACTATCAGGATACTTTCTCTCCAGTGGCCAGGCATTCTACTCTGTATATTCTTCTTTCCGTTGTTGTGACACGAGATTGGCCTCTATATCAGCTTGATGTGAAGAATGCATTCCTTTACGGTGATCTACAGGAGGAGGTCTATATGCAGCATCCACCAGGGTTTGCTTCTGAGGGAGGGTGTCAGAAGGTTTGCAGGCTACACAAGGCGATTTATGGCCTTAACCATAGTCCAAGAGCATGGTTCCAGAAGCTCTCGAACTTAATATAGCAACAGGGGTTTGTGCAATCGACTGTCGATCATTCCTTGTTTGTGTAGAAGACCCAGAGAGGTATTATTGTCATTCATGTGTACGTTGATGACATTATTGTTACAAGGGATGACAAGCAAGGCATCCAGGGTGCCAAGGACTTCCTAGGTCAACAGTTTGTGACCAAAGATCTTGGACATCTAAGTTACTTCCTTGGGCTGGAGTTTGCCAGGAAACAGCGAGGTCTTGTGTTGACCCAGAGGAAGTATGTTGCAGATCTTCTTTCAGAGACATGCATGGCAGATTGCAGACATGCCACCACTCCTATTGACCCGAGCATGAAGCTATATGATGATGACATTGAGGAGGTCGACAAAGGAGGTACAGGGAGCTGGTCGGCAAGCTACTATATGTGACCATCACCAGGCCTGATATATCCTTTGATGTGAGCAAAGTAAGTCAGTTTATGGAGCAGCCTAGACATGCACATATGGATGTAGTCCATATGATTCTGAGATACCTGAAGACTTTACATGGTACGGGACTTCTTTTTAGCAAGGATAGAAAGTCTACCTCGGGCTTTGTTGTATTTATAGGGAATTCCCTGATTTCATGGAAGAGCAAGAAGCAGACTGTGTTTACAGATCGAAAGCTGAGTCAGAATACAGGGCTATAGCGCATGCTAGCACAGAGATGATGTAGGTAAGATCTGTTCTTACTGATCTGACTATAGAGGTGCACCTTCCCATGCACCTCCAATGTGACAATCAAGCTGCTCTTTTCATTGCCAACAACCCTGCATTCCATGAGAGAATGAAACATATTGAGGTAGACTGCCATTACACTAGAGATATGATCCAGAAGGGTCTGATTTATACCTCTCATGTTAGTTTAGGAGAGCAAACAACATATATCTTTACCAAGGCATTACTGAGGGGGCCATTTCAAAAGTGTTCGTCCAAGCTGAGCATTATTGACATCTATGCTCCATCTTGAGGGGGTGTTGAGATATTTCTACATTCCTATGTATCTTTTTCAGTCATTTTATTTCTTTTGTCTATCTTATATAATTTACCCATAGGTCTCTCCCCTATATAAGAGAGCCTAGGGTTACATGAATATACATCTCCCTTATTTTTCTCCAACAGTTGTAAATAAATATGGTGACCGTTCGTGCTTGCTCCACCACCTTTAAGACGAGCTTCCTCTTGCTGAAGTCCTTTAGAATTAAATCAAATACAATGTGCAGCACATGGTGTCAAAAAAATACCGTAGCTACTAGACTTCATTATTGTTTCACATGTTTTCTTGAAGTTGCTGCCATTATCCGTGACAATCTAGACAATGTTCTTTTTCCCAACATCTTTGATGATGTCTTTATCAACTTCAGCAGGTACTTGTGGTCCTTCACATGTTTAGATGCATCAACAGATTTCAAAAAAATGGTCTTTCCATCACAGTAAACGAGGAAGTTGATGATATGCTTCCTTGTGTAACTTATCCACCCATGTCACATCAACGTCACTCCGTACTCTGGCCATCTCCTCCTCAGCTCAGTGATGTACTCATTCATCTCCTCCGTCTCTATCCCGAGATATTTGTTCATTATCTTGTATGATGTGGAAGCCTTCACTCTCATTCCTGCTGCAATGATCTCTTCAATGGCATGTTGCAGAAATGGTATGCTAGCAACGTTGGCAGGAAAGCCCTCTCCAAAGAAGGGCTTGTTGATGACCTTGCCCACTCTCTCTCGTACATTGGTGAACATGTCCTTCACCGTCTTTTATCTCGGATCCTTGCTTGGCATGTATTGCATGGACCCGCTCCTCGTCAAGAAGGGTTCCAGTCCCTTCCCTTATGCTTTTTAGGGGTGGTGGATTGGTACACCTCTAGGACCACTCCCACTGCCACCTACACCATATAAGTTGCCTCGTGCACCACCGAGTTCTCTCCTCTCGAACTCTCTCCTCATTAACTCTTTTGTTACCCTCCTGTATGCCCTTCTCTCCGTTGTAGTCTGAATGTTAGCAGGGTAGACAGTCGTCGTCGTCTAAATTTGATAAGACGTTGAATTCTTTCTCAAACATAAACTTTTTGAATTGTTCATCCCTCCTTACCCTCTTTGTATCCCTATTCTTTCCATCCAAGCTGACCTTCACCTTATCTCTCGCATCTTTGGGACAGCGCATGCACTTGGCAACATTCTTGTTATTGCCAACAAGATGTTACTTCATCCTCGTAATCCCCCTCCTACCAACTTTTTCCCACAGAAATTGCATTGTGGTTTGGCTTTGTTGCCATCAAAAGCGGTGGCATACCTTCAACCAATGTCCCCACTGAATCCCTCCTCTAATCCTCAGAACTGTGAGATCCTGATCCGGAATGTGAGGCTGTGATGATGATCACCGAACCTACGAGCACTGTTGCAAAAGTCGGCCGACTAGACCGACTAGTCGGACCGACTAAGCGAATCGGGGGGGTGCCCGACTTGAATAAGCTAACTCGGCTTATAGTCGGTCGAGCCCGACTAGGCGGCCGACTAGTCGGTTTAGGCGGCCGAGTAATCGGCCGATTATTGCATAAGGATCCATGGCGGATCCGATTTCCAAATAACTTAAGCCCTTTCGAGGGTTACTGTCTAACAGTAACCTCTCGCCCCAGAAACCCTCCCCACTCGAAAACCCCAAAACACCCGACCCCCTCTCGCGCTCTCCATTCCCCCGACCCCATCGCCGCTCGCCTCGCCGGCGCCGCCCCGACGCCTCGAAGTTGCTGCTCCAACGCCTCGCCGCCCCCTCGCCTCCAGTGCCTCGCCGCCCCCACGCCTCCTGCGCCTGGCCGTCTGCACTGTAAGTTAGGTTTTTTTTTATTTTTGATTATTTTTTGTTTTCTCTTCTACTTTTTTATATGTTGATAATGTTGAGGATAAATGTTAATGTGTTCTAAGTTATTGTTAGCAAATATGAATTGTTAGGTTATTTTTTCTTCATTTCATTTTGCTTAGGTTGATCTTAGAAGTAGTTGACATGTAGTTGCTTAGAATTGCTTAGGTTAAAGATGTTGAACTTAGATGTTATCATGTTAATATGTTATTGTTACTTGTTAGCCAATAACAATGTTAGGTTAGCTTTTCATTTCTTAGGTTGTTTTTATTTCTTATTCCAAATGGTTAGTTAATTTAGATACTTGTTGTTAATTAGATACTTGTGTTTGATGATTACTTGATTAGTAATTTCTGAGTTTGTGACTATGTAGATGGATACACCTCCCGTGAACGTCGCTTCTGGTAGCGACTCGTCTTTTTACGTGCCTCCAGGATCAACTGATCCTGCATGGCAATATGGTTATCTTTCGAACCGTACAGATCCGAATACAGTTACTTGCAGATTGTGCAAGAAGGTTGTCAAGGGAGGTGTGTACAGGTTCAAGCAACATCTAGCACACCGTAGAGGCAACGTGGCTGCATGTCCAAAGGTGGACGAAGATACGAAGAAGAAGATGATCGCATATCTTGATGACGTTGCAAGGAAGAAGAGCCAGAAAGCCGTTGATGTTCAAGAGCTGAGAGATGATGTTGATATCACTGGAGATGCGGGTTCGGCGAAGAGACCACGAGCATCCGACTCGTTGGAGCAGAATGTCGCATTGGAAGGTTCGCGTCAGATGACCATAAAAGATGCATTCTCCAAAGAGCATCATGATAGGGTCACCCCGTATATAGCCAACTGGGCATATACATCGGCGATTCCTTTTAATGCACTGACGACGAAGCCCTTCATGCAGATGGTGGAGGCGATTGGGAAGTATGGGCCTGGACTAAAGACTCCCACGAGGTATGAGCTTAGTGGTCCTCTTCTGAAGGATGCAGTGAAGAAAATGCACGATGACTTGCAATGTCATCGTGATACGTGGAAGTCGACAGGATGCTCTTTGATGACCGATGCGTGGACAGACATACGCGGAAGAAGCATCATCAATTTTTGTGTTAATTGCACCTTGGGGACTTCATTTTTGAAGTCCATAGATGCCTCAAATGAGGCACACACTGCGGATTACATCTTCAAGCTGGTGGATGAGTGTCTTAATGAAGTGGGCATAGATAATGTGGTTCAGATTGTGGCGGATAATGCATCTGCCAATGTAGCAGCGGGAAGATTGCTGCTCACCAAATATCCACGGATTTGGTGGACTCCGTGCGCCGCGCACTCCCTTGATCTTGCTTTGGAGGAGATAAGCAAAGAGACGAAGGTGAGGAGTGCAATCACAAAGGCAAAGAAGCTTACGGTGTTTATATACTCTCACACCAAAACTCTAAGCTTGATGCGTAAGTTCACCAACAAGAGAGACATTGCAAGGCCTGGCCAAACAAGATTTGCAACCACTTTTCTTACTCTTGAGAGCCTGAACGAGAAGAAAGACAAGCTTAGATTGATGTTTTCCTCAGAAGAGTGGAGAAATTGCAAATGGTACAAGGCCAAGAGGGGAGAAACAGCGAGTTCTATTGTTTTCAGCCTTACATTTTGGAATCACGTTGCACACGCCGTCCGAGTTTTCACTCCATTGGTTCGTTTATTGCGTGTTGTTGACGCAGATCGACGTCCATCTATGGGTTTTGTGTACGGAGGGCTTGAAGAGGCCAAACGAGAGATAGTTGCATCATTCAATGGCGTGGAGTCATCTTACAAATTTTTTGTGGATGCTGTTACCTCCAAGACCAAAGGGAGGCTCGATACTCCATTGCATCTAGCGGCTTATTACTTGAACCCATTTTTCTTCTACACCGAGTCTCGTGGTGATCCGGATGTTGTGGTGAGAAGAGGGTTTAAGGAGTGCATGGAAAGATTTTATCCAGATTTGGATGTACAAGATGCAATTACCAGGGACGAGCTTCCAGCATACAGACTTGGTCGCGGTGATTTTGGCAAGCCTTTAGCTGTGAGACAGAGGATGACAAATGACAACAATTATGACCCAGGTATTTCATGCTGGACAATTCTCTCTTTGGCAATATTATATTATATTTATATTGATGAATTCTCTATTTAAATAGCTAACTGGTGGCATAATCATGGAGATGACACGCCTTATTTGAAAGCCATGGCCATCAAGATCTTGAGCTTGACGTCTTCATCCTCCGGATGTGAGCGTAACTGGAGTACCTTTGACTCGGTAATGACTCCATTCCATCGACCAAATTTGGTTACTAATAGTAAAGTATAATGTGGTAATTGATATAAATTTAAAATTTGAATTTTGATGTTCAGATCCATACCAAGAAGAGGAACAGATTGGAGACGAAGAAGCTGAATGATCTTGTGTATGTTCGTTTCAATTCGAACTTGCGGGAACGTCGAGTTGAAAAAGAAAAAGATCCTCTCTCATCTCGTTATCGTGCATACATGGCTGAATGGACTGGAGGTATCGATGCTCATGATGAGGAGGTTTTTCAAGGTTCCGGATTGACATGGAGTGCTGTAGCACATGCTAGTGGTGCTGAAGAGAATTTGGAACCGAGAAGGAGCCAGCGAGTTGACCGTAGCAAGGGAGCTTCATCTTCGAGCTCCAATGCTACACCGATGAATGAGAACGAGGAGTTATATCTTGATGATATAGAAGAAGTAGAAGAAGAAGAAGAAGATGATGACGACGACGAAGAAGAAGAAGAGGAGATGGACTTGGATAATGACATTGAGGATTGATTCGATTGACATGTTGTAGTATTTTTTTGGACATGTTTTATGTGCTTTTGAACATTTCCTACTTGTAGTATTTTTTTGGACATGTTGTATGTGCTTTTGAACATTTCCTACTTGTAGGATTTTTTTGGACATGTTGTATGTGCTTTTGAACATTTGCTAGTGTTATGTACCAAATATTTTGAATGTTTGATCTTAACTTCCTTCAGTTTTCCTTCTCTTGATGTAATTTCTTAAGCTCTTGAAAATATTAAATTTGTTAAAATTATGAAGATAAATGATAGTATATATATTAAAATTTGATTTATATATTAAAAATAATTAAAAAATTCAAAACCGACTAATGCCCGACTAAATCCGATTACTCTCCCGACTGCCGATTAATCCTTAGTCAGTGACCCTGCCGACCGAGTACCGACTGCCGACTTCTGCAACCTTGCCTACGAGAGAATTGCAGAACAATCATTCATGAGCCATACAATGCGAATAATTAAGTTTTTGCTAGTTATTTTATGTTTTAACTTTCAGATTTTATATATTTTAATTTTTCTAACACTTAAAATGCATAAACTCGTAAATATTTGGTGTTTAAAATTGAAAATATACTCTTAATATTCTGATTTTTAAGAAAAAAATACCTTAGATCTATACATTAGGGTCTTAGATCTAGCAATTAGGGGACCAATTTCGAGAAAAAACACCTAAGAGATACAAAACATATAAAATAATGCATATATCTAAGGTTTGATTTCCGAAATTACTCGATTTTCAATTTCATTTACCAAAAAACCGAATCATGTTTTCTACATCAAAAACTTAAGATCCGAGTTTATCCTTGAAGAACTCATCATGACTCTACATTAAAACAGAAAAGCCCTAATTTTCTCTTCCATACATCTCACAATTTGTTTCCAAAGTATGCTTTACTACATGTTATACATGAAATCCGAGTTAATACATTCATAACTCATCATTACTCCACATTAAAATACAAAACTCGTAAATTTGGTCTCAAAAAATGAAGCTAGATATTCAAAATCTCTAAAAACACCACCCCAAGCAAGATCACCATCTTAGGAATAAAACGCCTAAAAATTTAAGAAATCGATTAAGATTTGACCAATATTGGCTTATCCCAAAGAAATAGGCGAAATATGGAGTTAGAGAAGCTTGGAGATGCTTGGAAGAAGTCACAGCGGCAAATCAGCACAAGTACCATCGAAATGGACAAATTTCGACCAATATTTCAGTCCATCTCGGCCAAGTTGTGATTTTAATATTGCATATTCGCTTTTTTGACCGATATCTCGAGATGGCCCGAAATCTCGTGAGATGTCGTCGAGATTTTGAGCGAAATCAGGCAAATTGATATATATATATATATAATCAGGCAAATTGATATATATATATATATGTATATGTATATATATATGGGAAAAGGGATGCTGAGCCCCATGTGCAGGGAACCCACTGCACCCGGCTCCCCCATCGTTGGATGGAACGAACCCCTGCCGTTGGATGAAGGATGTCTAAACCTCCAATCTCGACTCCCTCCCCTCCCCCACAAGCAAGAGAGAGATGCCAGCCAGACCCGTCGCAAACCCTCGCCCCATTGCTCCGGATCCTCTCCAGCGAGTCCTCCTCCCCATCCCTCGCAACTCGCCGGCACAAGTGACCATGCCTCCCCGTACGGTGGCTCGTCATCTTCCTATCCCGTCCACGTCGCCCGACACTGCACCCTCCTTTGCACAGTTGCTCATCGATCTCTGCATTTACATTATGATTTGAATCTCTCCACACACGAGCCCTAATTCAATCGAGGTATTCTAAAAGGCATTGCTTTTCTACTCTGTTACAATTTCAAGCAGGAAACACCTCGTTCCCACAAATTAGGGGGTTTCATACTTTTGCTTGAAAGCCTAATAGAACACCTCGTTCCAATAAATTAGGGGGTTTCATATTTTTTCTTGAAAATCTAATACCATTAGAAGCACTTTTCTTAAAAAATCTATTTGAGCTTACGGAAGCTACCTTCCACACTCAACATGTGAAGGATCTGTTTGGTAGTTGCCAACATTTTTGTCATTTGAAATATGGAAATAACATGTGAAGGACACGTTTGGTAGTTGTCATGCTACTATGTTGTCAGCTGAGTTGATACCTTGGGAGTTTAAGCATGTAGTAATTTCATCCTAATTTGCACCAGGACATACTTGGAGTCTTTTATGGTCTAAATTGTGAATTTTAGCGGCTTAAGAACTGGCTTTATTAGAGACAACATGTCTACAACTGAATATAACTCCCTGAAGACGTCATATTGGAAGTCACCTATTGAGGCAAACTAAAATTGTTGATTGAAAGCTTCGACACACTTTAAAAACAAGGCAAGTAATGATAGAAGTTTTCCACAACGTCTGAAATGGAAGGTACTTCTTTTTGTTGTCAATAGTTAGGTTATGTAACATAATATGTGGTTATCAATGTCCAATTTGATATATTTTGACATGCAGAAAAGAGATTCATGCAATTTCTTCATTTGGGTAGACGATGTAAATCATTCCACCATCGAGCTGAAGTACCAGATTAATGGGTTCGAAGACGATGTAGAGAAGCAGATGGAAAAGGTGGAAATGCACATGGACAACATGGAGAAGCAGAAGGATAAAGTAGAGAAGCACATGGAAAAAATGAAGATATAGCTTACTGGAATCCAGAATTTAACCTTTTTATTTAGTCCTTGTAATTACAATTGCAACATTGATTGCAATTGTCAAAGTTATGTGATTGTATCCATGAGATGTAAGTTTCCCATGTAAGGGGGCACATGATTATATGTGATTTTAATGTGAAAATTTAAATATATTCTAGATGCCAATGCGCCCTTTGTCTTTGGAAGTGGTTGCATATAAATGATGTACGCTACTTCTACAAGGAATGTTCTAGCTGAGCAATGTTTCATTGGTCGTGAACATCACAAAGATGCAAACTAATCTTATCAATCCAGATTCCCCAGATGTTCAATGCTTAATCTTACCAATCCAAATTCCCCATCTTGTGGTGACTAAAGTAGGCCCTTAAAAGAATCCAACACCTATGTAACATTTTTTTTTATGGGTAAGTAATTGTATTCATGAAAGTAGTAGAGATTACAGACCCTACAAGGGTTTAAACGGTGCCCAGTTCAGCCAAAAATAAGCACCCAAAAACTGTAAGTGCAACAAGAAAACCAAATCAAAAAGCTAACAAAATGGCCAATGATGGCCCCAAAAATGGAGCCCATCATGGAGCAGAGCATTACAAGCTGCCCACTAAAATTTTAACGGCCGAAACGATAGAAGAGCAAATCTGTTCTTGCGAGGTCGAAGGCGATGATGTCCAACGCACGTTCCTCTCCTTCCAAATAGTCCACACCGAAGCCGCGAGGGCAACACACCATCGGGAACGGAGTTGCTTGTCTTGCAACATCGAGATCCAGCTCAATATATCACAGAGGCGGGGAGAAGGCGGTGGGGAGAGACCCAAATCATCAACGACCTAGAGCCAAATAGTTGCTGAGTAGCCGCAATCAAAGAAAATATGGTCCCGTAACTCATCAGCAGCAGCACAAAGATAGCATTGACTAGCAGCAAAGATTCCCAATTTCTGAAGCCGGTCAAGAGTAGGGAGTCTGTTTGTATAAGCACGATAGAGCGCACAAGAAAATTTAGGCGCTGTCAGCTTGCACCAGATTAAGTTTGCCCAAGGAACAGTAGCCTCATGATGCCTAACCACATCAATAGCTTGGGAGAAAGAGAATCCTTTAGACGAGTTCAGCCAAGTATGCTGAGATCCAGAAGAAGATATATAGCCCCGAATCACGTCACGCTTGCGCAGCAAAGTTTTCCACAACAGCGAGTCTCCCCCTTTTGGATGAGCATCCCAGAAGGAGCTCGAATGAAGATATCTTCTACGCATATATGTAGCCCACACCGAGTGCTCCGCCGTGAGGATGCGCCACGACCAAGCCACAAAGGTAGCCTCGCGCATCATTTGCAAGGAGCGCAATCCAAAACCTCCCTCAGATTTTGGGAGGCAAACACGACGCCAGCTAATCCAATGGGGCCCTGGACCCCACAGAAAATTGGCACACATCTTATCTATGCGAGCCACAGCCCCCCGGGGAATAAGGCAGCCGTTGGCCCAATAGAGATTAATCCCCGCAACCACTGTGGAGAGGAACTGAATGCGCCCCATAAAAGAAAGTGAGGCCGCCCTCCAACCAGCCAATGTTGCCCGAACTCGCTCCTCCAGGAGCAAAGAAGAAGAGCCCCGGCCATAAGACGACGAAAGAGGCAAGCCCAGATAAGTAGTAGGTAGGGCACGCCTGAGCACCCCCAACCTAAGTGTAGAGACAAAATCCGCCGGAGCGGCCTTGGGCCTAAATAGGATACTCTTATGGGAATTCATCCTGAGCCCGGAGATATTCCCAAACTCATCAAGAACCCTAGCCACACTTGCAAGGGAAGAGGAAGAGGCCTTACAGAAGAACAGGAGGTCATCAGCATAGATCAGATGGGAAGGAGCAGACGATCTTCCTTTCCCTAAAGGCTTGATACAGCCATCAGCAACCGCTTTATCAACCAACAACGTAAGAGATTCCATGGCAATCACAAAAAAGGAGTGGGCTCAGAGGGTCACCTTGCCTAAGACCACGGGGTCCCTTGAAAAAGCCCTCCGAGCTACCATTAAGGAGGATGGAGAAGGAGACGGTAGCAATGCAGTTCTTGATCCAAGAAACCCAAATGGGATCAAATCCCATGAGTTCGAGGTTCCGCAGGATGAAAGCGTGTTCAATAGTGTCAAAAGCCTTAGAAAGGTCCACTTTCAAACAGGCCTTCAGAAGAGAGGACTTATGCTCGAAATTACGGGTCAACTCTTGGGCCAATCTGGTGCAATCACCAATGGCCATGCCACGAACAAAAGTAGTCTGATTGTAGGAGATAAGGTCAGGCAAAACCAACGCCAATCTAGTAGCAAGAAGCTTGGCAAAGATCTTATAAATGACATTGCAACATGCAATAGGCCTGAAGTCTGCGAGGCCTCTAGCAACATCCGATTTAGGCACAAGGGATAGAAAGGTATGATTAACCTCCCTAACCATTGCACCTCCCGTATGAAGGAAATGCATAGCAGCGCAGACATCATGGCCGACTAGACTCCAGTGCCTTTTAAGGAAAGCAGCATTGAATCCATCCGGGCCCGGGGCTTTCGCAGAGGGAATGCCCTTCAGAGCCACAAGAATCTCTTCATCCCCAAACGGCCTAATAAGCGAGGCAGTCGCTTCGGGTGAAAGGGTCAAACGTGGAGTAGGGGGATCCAAGCAAGGAGGACGAGGGAGGGCAGGCCCTAAAAGGGCCCCGAAGTAGGAAACCGCCTCAGAAGCAACCTCCGCCGCAGAATCCAGGATGCGGCCATTCGTGTCCAGGAGCTGAGGGATTGAGTTCCTCATCCGTCTACAATTGGTGAAGGAGTGAAAGAACTTGGTGTTTTTATCACCAAGGCAGAGCCAGTCCACCCTACTTTTTTGGCGCCAGGCAGATTCAAGGTCGAGGTCCAATCTTTCCATGTGCTCCTTTGCAACAACTTCCAACTGAGCCATGATGGGATCAAGGGGGTCGACCGCCAATACCTCATTGATAGTCTTTAAAGCATCATCCATATCTTTGACTTCGTGGAAGACATTAGCCTCCTTATAGGACCAATTCTTCAACGCCAATTTGACAGCCTTCAATTTCCTCGCAATTATATACAGCGGGTTCCCTCTAATCGGGGAAGCCCAGGCATCAGCAACCACATCGCAGTACCCCGCACGGGTAGCCCAATAGTCGAAGCATCGGAAAGGCGTACGCCTAGGCGCCCCATGAGCATAGCGAATAGCAAGAAGAAGGTGGTCACTTAGGCGGACCGGAATATATGCCAGCTTGGATTGCGAAAGGAGAGAAAGCCATGCCTCATTAACGAGAGCACGGTCCAACCTTGCAGCGATACGAGAGGGGCCAACCGAGGAATTGGTCCACGACCAAGGATTCCCCGAGGCATGAAGGTCAACAAGATGGCAGGCATCTATGCAATCGTTGAAGTCTTCCATGGCACCCCTTCTAGGAGGAAGACCCCCCATCTTTTCTGAGGAGTACCTAACAATGTTAAAATCCCCAAGAACCATCCATGGGGAACTGTCGGGAACGTGAGCTCCCCTAAGGTCCTCCCAAAGGCGCCTACGAAGAGAGGGGCAGTTAGCCCCATAAACCACGGTGAGAACAAGCGAGAGGCCTCCCGCATTCTGGCAGTTGAGGGAAATAGCCTGGTCAGAAACAGCGAGAGGGGAGCAAGACCAGGCCGTGTCTTTCCACAAAACACATATACGCCCAAGCTCCGTATTGTTGTGAATCAGCCTCCAGCCAGACGGGAGGAGAGAGATAAATTTGTCCCAACAACTTGGCCGGATTTTAGTTTCCACAAGGCCGATAATTTCGGCATCAAATTGGCCATTTCTTTTGGTCAGCATTTTCAGAAGATCCCTCTGCTTGCGCGGCCTGCATAGACCCCGCACATTGCAGGCGATGATCGACATTAAACAACGGGATGTCGGCCATCGCGGCCAGCGTGTTTTGGGTTGCTCGAACCACCCCTCTTTCTCCTAAGGGGGGCCTGAGTCCAAGAGGAGTTGGCCTCAACAGAGGTCGGATGCGAAGGCTGGGAAGAGGGGATGGAGTTGGCCTCTATAGAGACGGCACTTGTCCCTATGGGAGAATTTAAATCCAGGTCTCCCAAGGATCTATGAGCACCTTTCCTGACATTTGTGGATTGGCGATGCAAGAGCGCCTTTGGCCCGAATGGGAAGGCGCTGAATGGCTTGCCAGTGACTCGCTTAGAGGCCCTTGCTGGGGCGTTGTGGTCCAGCGTGAAAGCTGGTGGAATTCCGCTATCTTCCAGCATAAGGGCTGAATGAGAATCAGCAGTGGACAGTGGAGAGACCAGTTCGTTCACAGGCAGAGAGGAGGGGAGACGCTCTTTGGGAGCCTCCCTGGAAGGCGAGAGGATACTGAGCAGACCTTCCAAGGGAGCCGAAGGAGGGCCTGAAGAGCCGGGCTGAGAGAGGACAATTGGGGAGCGCTCAATGCAATCGGGTGGAGGCCTATTGAAGGGGAGCTCCAGTGACGGCTTGCTAGGAGGGCCCCCAAGAGACTCCGACAATGTTCCGGCCACAGGGTTCGAATAATCACCCGAGAGTTCGACATTATGCCGCACATGAGAAGGGGCCACGCCCATGGAGCGGGTGCATCGGGAGGTAGAATGATCAAAGGAGATACAATGCACACACATGGACGGACGCCATTCCAACTCCACCCCAATCATGAGCTTAGTACCATTGAAAAACCATAGCGGTACCTCATACGGAATGTCCTTCCCAGCATGAATTGAAACGCAGCATCTAGCGTAACCCTCCCGCATTCCAACCGATGTGGCTGCATCCATAAATAGGGGGGTGCCCAGTAGGCTTGCAATTTTGCTGAGGATAGCCACCGAGTAGTGACCCAAGTTAAGGTCGTGGAACCTAACCCATAGGGGGATTTCAGAGAGGAGATCCCTCTCAAGGCAAAGGCCCGCCTCCCACCTACGTAGAACCATAAATCTTCCTTGAAAGAGCCATGGTCCGCCTTCAAGGATACGCTGGCAAGCTTCATTCGAGCTTAACTTCATGTAGAAGAAGCCGTTGGGCCGTGGAAAGAGCTTGAAGTCACCTACAGGCTTCCACACCTTCTCAATAAAATTTAGTAAGAGCTTCCGATACGGAGATTTACCTAGAACATAGAAGACAATAGTATGTTCCCATGCATGATCCAGGGCATTGACGTCGTCCTCTGTGGCATAGGCAACCTGTAAGCCGTCGAAAGAAGAGGGGGCAACATATCCCATGCGGCGAGAGGCAGGGACAAAGGGAAGGGGTCTGGATGCCCCCACAGACTTCGCGCCAGGTAGGCTTCGTAGGCGGGCCGCCTAAGGCAGAGGCGGAAGACAGCGGCAGAGGCGGCTGTGGCGGAGGAGGGCCAAGGGAGGAGCCATCCACAGAGCGGGTGAGAGGGGTGGAGGTGGGAGGGTCGGGGTAAGTAGGGAGCGGTCGAGCGAAGGAAATCCCGGAAGAGAAAAGGGAGGCATCGGGAGTAGGTGGAAGTTGGGAAGGAAGAGCAGCGGAACTGGCGGCGAGGGGAAGAGGGGAGGGGTGGGAGAAGGTGGGGGGGGGGGGCTTGAGGGGAGGAGGCACCTATGTAACATTTGATTGTGTTTATTGTTTACAATGGTTCCTAAGTTATTGGAACAAAGGAGCATTCTCTCTATTTTGGTCAAACCATATGTTTGTTTTAGCCATCTAATACAGTAAAATCTTTTAACATTTAAAACACAAACTGAGTATTGATGCAACATTGTAGTACTTACATACCAAGAGAATATGAGTGTACTTAATTATGGTAGAGTACATCAGCTTTCATTTAGTACTACGCGGATCCATTCTCATTCTATATATAAGATGCAGTTCCCTTTCATTTAGTACTACACAGATGTAGTTTCTGTTGTTTATAAGATGCAGGAATTGGTGAACACGATATATCATATGTGCAGAGTTCCTTCTGTTTATAGGAGAACTCAGTTCATGATGTTTATAAGGAGATATATAACTGATACAGGACACCTCAGTTCATGCATACATAATTGGTGAATCTCAGACCACCTTAATATGGTGAACATATGCAACTGGCTAGGCACAAGCAGAATGACAATAGCAAGCACATGGTGACATGAACCAACATAACCAAATCAGATATATTCAAGCTTTCGAAACATGGCAACATATATTCAGTGAATGTATGCAACATAACCAATTATTTACAGTGAATATCAAACAAAGAAGATGTTCACAATCCTAAAAAACCGCAAGAGATTTTCAATGCAAAGGCATTAACTTATTAGATTATTTAACAAAGAAGAATTTTCATTCGTAATTTCGTGGTCATCCACATTCCTCAAACAGAGATCCCAGCGAACCAAATGTCAAACTACACGTTCTTCGTCAATATTGACATCATGAGTCATTTCAACTAAGTCTTTATCGAGAATCATTTCAACAAATTCTTCATCAAGCCTTGACATTTCACCTGAGATATGAAATCCATGAATAAACTGGAGGTTGTATACATCTTAAAAGGTGTAATAAAATCACTAAGCATCATTATCACATTAGTTATTAATATAATCCCTATCCTGAAAGAAAGATAGACAATAAGTACATGTTACATAATCTTGTTATCAGTAACATGCATATACGACAACAGTCTTGTCCCTTGAAGGTCATTCTCTCATCTTATTACTTGTATTTGCACCAAATCCATAACTACTAGCCTTGTTATGACAAGATTTAAGCTTTTTTATTAAGTAATGATCTTTCCTTTTTAATGTAACAATAATGCTTCAACAATTATGGCCACTCTCCCTTGGAAAGCTGGTCAACGTTACTTTCTAATCAAACTTACTAAAACACTATCTGCATTTTTTAACTATAGAAAGAAACATATTTTGTTGTTTTAAGGTTCTCTAATCGAGAAAATTCTATTTTTTTACTGGCATAGTGCAACAGAAGATGTGTTTTCTATGTTTCCTATCAATTGGTGCGGCAGGGGTTGTCTGTTGTCTTAAAATATTAAGGTTATCTCTTGTATTAATAGATGATCAAGTAGTTCTTAGTTCAGTGAAGTATGAAGAACGCATCATTTATGAACAAAATATCAGCAAACCGATCTGCAAAATAGATATATTGGAATTCAAGTATATCAACAAATCCACTAGGTATATAGCTGATGTTTGGCATGTATTAGAGGGAAAACATAGCACGAGTCCTAGGTGTGTGTAGCCTAAACGATTCTTCTACGCGAGCCAGCATGCAAGGAATGCCGCAGTTAGGGCTCGCCTGCGAGGGACAACGCTGACAGAGGAGCGCGAGGGACAGCGCTGGCAGAGGAGCGCGAGGGATCGGGGCTAGCAGGAGGCGTTCGCTTACGCATGCGATGGAGAGGACGGAGTTGGGCGGGGGTGATAGGTGTATCGGGTGTGCCTACAGCGGGAGGGGAGGGAGTTTAGATTGGGAGGAGCACGAACTGGGAGTCAAATCTTCATCCAACAGCGAGGATTCGTTCCATCCAACGACGGGGGAGCCGGGTGCAGTGGGTTTCCTGCACATGGGGCTCAGCATCCCTTTTCCCTATATATATATGGGTTTCGGTATGGGGCCCCCGTCGAGACCGCAATTTCGAAAAAAATTTGCTGAAATTTCATGAAATTTGGAACCATGGTTGAGCTTTATTACTGTGTGATATTTGATGAGTCTTGTTGCTATTTTTAGGACATCTGGACGAGGCAGATATTTGGCAGGGGTCATGAGAAGAACTTCACATATTATCATGGCATATCCTCGGACTCCAAGTTTGTTAGTATTGCATCCATCTCCGAAGACACGCTCATATGGCATCTACGCCTTGGGCATCCCTCTGCCAATGTCATCTCCATGATGTTTCCTGAACTCTCAACTCAGAAGCCCTTTCAGTGCGAGGCGTGTGAGTTCGGGAAACACCATCGAGCTTCGTTTCCTGTCCATATCGAGTCCCGTAGCATTACTGCTTTTCAACTTGGTCATCATAATGTTTGGGGACCTTGTCCGGTCCGTACATTAAGTGGTCATCACTATTTTATATTTTTTGTTGATGAATATAGTGGATCTTGGGTAAATCTATTGTTTTTAAAACGCGCCTCAAGACATTTTTCAAGGAAAACACCTCGAGGCTATAGCCTCATGCAGCCTCAGTGAAGCGTGCGCCTCGAGGCGCTGCCTCATGTATGAGCTGATTTTTTTCTATGATATTTTTTTCTTTTCTTTTCTTTTTGATGGTGTGTTTTTCATCTTTCATAAACAAATATTTCAAGTCCTTAAGCTCACGATCAACTGAAGTGCAATTTTTTATATTTATTAACATATTAAGCTTATTTTTACTTTGTTATGCATGTTCTTTATAAATCAACATGAACAAAAAAATTGAGTCTTGGGTCCTTAAATCTAATGCCTCTACTCTTTAGTATGAATCAAGCATAAATGCTTTCTTTATTAAAATATTTGGATGGATGCAAGTCCCCTACTTTGACCTAAATTTAGAAAAGTATATTTTTGTAAACATGTTTCATCTTTTCTTATATTCAATCGAAACTAAATTAATACACATCAAAGCATGCATGAACAAAGATGGTCATAACATGTAATATTCGAGTATTTTATCCCTCAATCCTTATGGTAAAGTAAAAAGTGAGCATTGACTCACTGCTTACTCTCTTATCCTTCTAAATTGAATGACACACATATCTCACCTAATTTTGAAAATGGCGTGTTACATATAAGTCTCTTTAGTTAAATTTTATTCAAAACTTTCAATTTTGTTGAGAGTTACCCATTATTGTTCTTACATATCCATATTTACTTGACTCCTTACAGATTTAGAGTCCAAAAAAAGAGTCATATAACAACTTGGTTGTTTAAACCATGATGTTAGCCTTGAAATGTCATATAGTTATGTATTTAATCATAACTATTTAATTTCTAGAACTTGAAAACTGTAATTACGATTAATTATGTTTTATGAAAAAATTTCTTTCACGAGTGAGGCTTATGCCTCGAAGCAATACTGGGAAAACGCCTCGATACGCCTCATGCTTTTTAAAACCTTGAGTATATCTAATTTAGAAGCGTCGAAGATTAATCAAAGTCAAAATTTTCTTTCAACATGTTAAAGTTCTCTTTTCTAGCATTGCTAAGATCATTCGTACTGACAATGCTCTTAAGTTAACCCAACATGAGTTAACCTCCTGCTTTGCATCCCAGATAACTGTTCACCAAACATCATGTCCATATACCTCACAACATAATGGTATAGCTGAGAGGAAACTCCGATACTTGCTAAATGTTGCCAGATCTCTTCTTAATCAAATGAATGTTCCTAAACACTATAGGAGGGATGCTATCCTTAGTGCAGTTTATCTCATTAACTGTGTTCCTTCATCTGTTCTCGGAGGGAGAACTCCATCTTCCTTACTTTACCCTACTGAGTCTTCTTTTTCCATACCTCTGCGAATTTTTGGTTGTATTGCTCTTGTTCATAACTTTCATGCAGCTGACAAATTATCTTCTCGTACATCAAATGCATCTTTCTTGGGTACTCTCGTATTGAGAAAGACTATTGTAGAGATATATGTTATGTTATTTTATGTTATTTTGTACCGTTACATATTTTCTCTTTTCTTCTGGACTCTTGATGTAATTTACCCATAGGCTACTCTCCTGTATAAGAGAGCCTAGGGCGTATGGAAAAAACAAGTCTTTTATTTTCCCAAACATGGTATCAGAGCGACGGTCCTAGACCGGAGTTCTTGAACCAAACCCTAACCCCACTTCCGAGCCCTACGCGCGCCGCCTAGGCAGGCCAGGCCCCACGCATCGCCGCCTTGCACTCCGCACGTTCCTCCCTGCCCTCCGTGTGCCGCCGTCTTGCCCAGGCCCGTGCTCTTGCGCTCCTCCGCGCGTTCCTCCGCGCGTTGCCAGCCTGTCAGGTTCCTCCTGGCTCCTGTGAACAGCCTGACTCATGTGATTCTCGTGTGCCATTGATCGTCGCGTGCCCTTGATCGCCTTGATCGTCGGGTTCCTCCTAGCTCCGTGTCGCGTTCCCTGTGCATTGTGATTTGATCGCCACATCGTGCGCTGTGCTTCTCGTGTGATTCTCGTGCGCGCCATATCGCCACGCCCCTGTGCAATGTGACTTAACTGCAGATCGCCTAAGTACACGTCGCCCCTCTCTAGGGTTCGGACCACCCTAGGGTTTCTTCATCAGCAAGGAAACCTCCGTTCGCGTCCCCACGTTGATGGATTTGGTTGCTTGAGTCTACACATGCAACCAAACCCGTGAATGTCAATGTAGACAATCATATCTTTAGTCTACAACCCCAGTCTTCCTTTATCATCATGTCAGAAAGCAAGGCAGATATCCCCTCTGTAGGCGCCTTCAGAGGTCCTGCGCCTATTGTGAAGATGGACGGGTCAAATTACGAACTGTGGGCAATGCAGTTCAAGAGTATGATGAAGTCGACCGTAAGAAGCACATTCTTAACGAGGAAAAGCCTGCTGAGAAGACTGGGGTCAACGCCTCATGGGAGGCAGATGATGCATATGCCAAGGTTTGGCTATCAGGGACTTTGGCAATTGAGATTGCCAATGATATTCTCCATCAGCCCACTGCAAAAGCAATGTGGGATATTCTGGCTGCCACATATTCACTGGCAAAGAATGAGACAAAGATTCTGCAACTCCAGCATGACATCTTCACAATCAAACAAAATGGTCGGCCCTTACAATCGTTATACACGTCTTTACGTGGAATGTTCGAGAACCTCTACAGCTTCATGCCTCTCACAGCCACTCCTGAGCAACAGAAGACGTACCGGAATGCCACATAGTTGGTGTATTCTTGGCAGCCCTTGATCCAGAGTACGAGGCAGCACGTTCTCAGATATTGGCATATTCCACTATTCCACCGATGGAGGAAGCCTTTCACAAACTGAGTCGTATTACTGTTCCTTCATCTACTGCCAATCAGACAGCTTCCGCTATCGCTGCATCTCGAGGTCGTGGGGGCCATCATCAATTTCGTGGTTGTGGACCACGAGGCAGAGGAGGTCGTGTTCGGCCATCATGCACCTTCTGCCACCGTTCTGGACATACAGAAGACACATACTATTCCAAACATGGATTTCCTGCTTCTGCACGAGTAGCTGAACAGATTGAACCTCCATCTGCATCATCTTTAGATCAGCGCTTTGATGATCTTGTAGCTCGTCTGAGGGGCATTATTCCTCCATCCGGTCCTGTTGCTCCTGCGCCTACCTCTGAGAGTCATTCCGACATTGTTGCCTCTGCATCCACTAGTACCTCAGGTAGCACTTATGCATTCACCACCAGTAGTGGATCTGATACTTTAGAGTGGATTATGGACTATGGTGCCACACATCATCTGTGTGGTGATCAAGGTCTACTTACAGCCTACCGACAGGTTCCTCCAGGTTGTCCTGTAGTTATTGCTAATGGGACGCACTCCCCGATTACTGGTCAGGGGGAGATTAGCATGACACCTTCTATGCACCTCAAGAACGTGCTGCATGCACCTGATTTTTCTATGAATTTGTTGTCCATTAGCCAAATTACAAAGGATTTACATTGTCGAGCAATTTTTGATCCATCTTCTCTCATTTTTCAGGACATCCTTACGGGCAATGTGATTGGGCGTGGCTATGAGCAGGGCGGCCTATACCGTCTCAGTCGAACCCCATATGCCAGAGTCTCCTCTCTCCCTGTTGGATTTGTCTCTCCATTCCTGTGGCACTTGCGCTTTGGTCATCTACCGCTTCAGAAGTTGTGTCGTGTGTTACCCCAGGTTTCACCTCACACGTCCATCCAATGTGAGGCTTGTCAGTTGGGAAAGCATCATCGGTCTACCTTTCCGAGTTGTCAGAGTCGGAGCAGTAGCTCCAAGTTTGAGTTGTTTCATGTCGATATCTGGGGTCCTAGTCGTGTTCCTGATCATCAGGGACACTGATTTTATATGGTTATTGTGGATGATTTTTCTCGTGTGTCTTGGGTCTTTTTGTTAAAGAATAAATCTGAACCTGGGAATATTATCATCAATTTCATCAATAAAGATCGTAATGTTTTTTCTGCATCCGTAAAGATTGTGAGAAGTGATAATGCCTTAGAATTTTGTACTCATACTCTATCCTATTATTTTTCAACACAAGGGATTATCCACCAAACATCATGTGCCTATACTTCCCAACAAAATGGAGTTATAGAAAGGAAACATCGTCATTTACTTGATGTCACCAGGTCGCTTCTCATACAGAGTCGTGCTCCTCATTCTTTCTGGGGCGATGCTGTCCTCACGGCATGTTATCTCATTAACCGCATGCCGTCATCTGTCTTAGGTGAGAAGATTACTTTCTCTCTTGTTTTTCCTGGAAAAGATTTGTTCTCTCTCACACCACGTGTGTTTGGCTCGGTGGCCTTTGTCCACCAGTTGTCTCCAGGTATTGACAAGCTCTCTCCTAGGGTTGTCAAGTGTGTTTTTGTCGGGTACTCCAGAACACAAAAGGGGTACAAATGTTATGATCCATTGCGCAGGAAATATTTTGTTAGTGTTGATGTTACCTTCTTCGAGTCTGTTATGTACTTCTCTTCTACAGGTGATCAGTTGGCATCCTCAGGGCCCGATGAAGCCATATACATGCCACCACCATCACCACCTCCACCACTTTCTACACCTCCTGTTACAGTTCCTGTTCCCCCATTGCCACTCCACTATACCCGTCGGCCTGCTTATGCTCATGGTCACTGCTCATCATCTAGCTCTCCTGAGGTATGTTCTGAGAATATAATCAATATTGATGGATCTAACGATTTACCTGAGCAGGATGTGTTACAGAGGCCAGATGAGGATGCAGGTGATTTGAATCTTCCTATTGCACTTCGGAAACAGAAGCGCAGCAACGCGTCATACCCTATAGCATCCACCGTGTCTTTTGATCGTTTATCAGGGGAATTCAGGAGTTTTGTCATTGCACTATCGGCGATGGATATTCCACGGAATTACCAAGATGCATTGAAGGACAGTAGATGGCGTTTAGCCATCGAAGAAGAGATGGCTGCTCTTCAGTCGAGGGGTACCTGGAGCCTTGTCCCTGCACCTACCGATGTATCTACAGTGAGCTGTAAGTGGGTCTTCACAGTTAAACAGAATGCAGAAGGTAGCATTGACAGATAGAAGGCACGCCTAGTTGCTCGTGGATTTACACAGACATATGGGGTGGATTATCTTGATACATTCTCGCCGGTTGCTCACCATTCCACCCTATGGATTCTTCTATCTGTTGTGGTTACTCGTGATTGGCTACTATTTCAATTAGATGTGAAGAATGCATTTCTATATGGTGACTTGTAGGAGGAAGTCTACATGCAACAACCACCTGGTTTTGCTGTTGAGGGGGAGTGTTCTAAGGTGCGTAGACTTCATAAGGCCATCTATGGTCTTAAGCAGAGCCCCAGAGCTTGGTTCCAAAAGCTCTCAGACTTATTTGAAAAACAGGGGTACAGACGTTCCAATGCAGATCATTCCATGTTCACACAGAAGACATCTAGAGGTATTGTTGCAATTATGGTGTATGTAGATGATATCTTGATTACAAGTGATGATGGACAAGGAATTCATAGGGTGAAAGAAATGTTGGGTCATGAATTTGTCACCAAGGATCTTGGAGTCCTTAGATATTTTCTGGGACTGGAGTTTCTCAGAAATCCTCATGGACTGGTAATGACCCAGAGGAAATATGTCACTAACCTGTTGAGTGAAACAGGAATGCTTGGTTGCCGACCTGACACTACACCCATGGATCCGAGCATGAAATTATACGATGATGACACTGATGAGGTGGATAGGAGAAGATACAGAGAATTGGTAGGCAAACTTCTCTATGTTACTATTACCAGACCCGATATCTCTTTTGTTGTTAGTCGGGTGAGCTAGTTCATAGAGCAACCACGTCAGGTACATATGGATGCTATACATATGATACTCAGGTATCTTAAATCATCTCCAGGTGCAGGTCTGTTGTTCAAGAAAGACAAGGAGATTATTATTTCAGCATGTGCCGATGCAGATTACGCAGGATGCCCCAAGGATAGGAAGTCCACCACTAGATTTGTTGTGTATGTTGGAAACTCTCGTCTCATGGAGAAGCAAGAAACAAACGGTTATAGCCAGATCCAGTGCTGAGTTTGAATATAGGGCTATGGCCCAAGTCAGTACAGAAATGATGTGGGTAAAAGCTGTTCTTACGTATTATATCTAGAAGTCCCACTTCCTATGGATCTGGAATGTGACAATCAAGATGCTATATTTATTACAAATAATCCAGCGTTTTATGAACGAACCAAGCAAATTGAGGTTGATTGTCACTTTATACGAGATATGATTCAGAAGGGGTTTATTTCTACATCTCATGTTAGCTCAGGAGACCAAATTGCAGACATCTTTACCAAGGCGTTACTTAGAGGGCCATTCCAAAAGTGCTCGTCCAAGCTGAGCATGATCGACATCTATGCTCCATCTTGAGGGGGAGTGTAGAGATATATGTTATGTTATTTTATGTTATTTTGTACCGTTTCATATTTTCTCTTTTCTTCTGGACTCTTGATGTAATTTACCCATAGGCTACTCTCCTATATAAGAGAGTCTAGGGCATATGGAAAAAACAAGTCTTTTATTTTCCCCAACAACTATCGTTGCTATGATCCTATTGGACGTCGATAATATGTGTCTGCTAATGTCACCTTCTTTGAGCAGACAAGTTATTTCATACAGACTATGAGTGGCATTCCTCTGGATCTCCCTCCTCCACCAATCGTCTATACTCGTCAACGTACCTTTATACCTTCTACACCAGTGTATGTACCTTTGCTTATCCCTTTTTATGCAGGATGATATGACCACTTCGAGTGCTCCCACCACTGTTGCTTCGGATGTACCTAAGGAGCTTCCTATAGCTCTATGCAAGCAAAAAAGGCAATGTATGTATCACCCCATGTCACATTTTACTTCTATTGATGATTTATCTAATTGTGACAAGAGATTTGCAGATACTCTTAATGATATTTCTATTCCAAGAGATCATTCCAGTGTAATGCAAGATCATGGTTGGCGACAGGTCATGGATGAGAAGATGGAAGCACTTACCTCTCGGGGCATGTGGGATCTTGTGTCGTGCCCTTGGGAGTTCGCCCTATGGCTTGTCGATGGGTCTTCATGCCCAAATAGTCGTCTGATGGTTCTATTGACAGGATGAAAGCCATGCTTGTTGTCAAAGGTTTCACACAAACATTTAGGATTGATTATTTTGAGACCTTCTCACCTGTTGCTAGAACGGGGTCGATGCGTACCATTCTCTCTGTTGTTGCAAACAAGGCTTGGCCCATTTACCAACTTGATGTGAAGAACGCCATTATTTATGGTGACCTTGCGGAGGAGTTCTACATGATGTAACCGTCGGGGTATGTAATCGAGGGGAGCATGTATGTCGACTACGCAAGGCTATTTATGGCCTGAAGCAGAGCCCCAAGGCATGGTTAGACATGTTCACTATGGATATCAACACACTTGGTTTTCAGAGGATAATATCTGACTACTCTGTCTTTGTTAGACAACAGTCTACTAGCACGATCATTCTTGTTGTCTATGTTAATGATACGGTTGTCATAGAAGATGATGTAGACGGTATTCAGGAGACTAAGACCTTCCTCCAGAAGGTGACCTCCGCCAACTTCGTTATTTTTGTGGCATTGAGGTAATACTACTACAGAAGGACTCCATCTTTCACATAGGAAGTATCGCCTCGATATACTGACTGAGGCGATACTTGGATACAAGTCATCTGGCATCCCAGCATAAGTGAGAAAACATTCAGCGTTTATTGATCTAACTTTTAAGGATGCAACATGGTACATAAGTTTAGTGGGAAAATTGCTCTATCTCACTGTCAAGGCCTTAAATGTCGGTTTCGGTCACCATTTCGGTATCAACCAAAACAGAATTTCGATGAAATTTCGATGGAACTTCGACCGAAATTTCGGTCATTTCGATCATTTTTTGTACTAGGACCCCCATATTTCGATCATTTCGGTCATTTCGGTCGAATTTCAATTTCGACTGGATATCGATATTCGACAAAAATTCGACCGAATTTCGCTGAAATTTGAGGCCATGCTCACTGTTACTAGGACAGATATATCATATGTTGTGAGCAGACCAGACAGCATATGGAGAAGCCTCTTTATACTCACTGGCAGGGTGTTCTCTTGATCCTTTGATATTTGAAGGAATCTCACGAACATGGACTCTTCTATGGGCTAAATGGGCACACTAATATCTCCTCCTGTACAGATTCTAAATATGCTAGCTTTCCTGAGGACCGACGGTCCACTACAGGATACATTATGTTTGTTGGGGATAGCCTTGTCACTTGGCAAAACAAGAAGCAAACAGTGATCTACAGATCCAGTGCAGAAGCAGAATACACAATGGCTCAGGCCACCTGTGAGATCACATGGCTTGTCTCTTTCCTAACAGAACTTGGAAGGCCAGTCGTCACTCTTGTACCCTTATACTGCGACAACAAGTATGCCACGTACATCACCACCAATCCAGTTTTCCATGAGCGGATAAAACACATTGAAGTTGATTGTCATTTCAATCATGATGCAGTACAAGGAAGACGAAACATCACTCCACACGTCTCCACTGAACTTCAACTTGCAGACATCCTCACAAAAGCTCTTCTAAGGAAGCGCCTAATGTACTTAATATCCAAGTTGGGCATGTTCGACAGATATGCTCCAACTTAAGGGAAGTATTAGAGTTATTATATTTACATTTATATTCGTGAACCTTCAGGCTCCGTAACCCT
Source organism: Ottelia alismoides (assembly GCA_037367405.1). Taxonomy (NCBI): domain Eukaryota; kingdom Viridiplantae; phylum Streptophyta; class Magnoliopsida; order Alismatales; family Hydrocharitaceae; genus Ottelia; species Ottelia alismoides. The sequence continues at coordinate 451,883 of JAZKJV010008485.1, read as the reverse complement.
TCGAGGGTACTTATATATTTTTCCTCTTGTACTCTCTAAGATTTTCTCTCTATATAAGAGACCATAGCCCTATGGAATAAACATCTCATTTATTTCTCTTCTCCACAGTTGTAACAAGTGCTCACATGTCGACGTGCAAACACGAGGGACAACATCACCTAGAAATTCTCATCTCTCCTATTTTTCCAACTCGATCTCTTCTCCACACGTCTCCACTGAACTTCAACTTGCAGACATCCTCACAAAAGCTCTTCTAAGGAAGCGCCTAATGTACTTAATATCCAAGTTGGGCATGTTCGACAGATATGCTCCAACTTAAGGGAAGTATTAGAGTTATTATATTTACATTTATATTCGTGAACCTTCAGGCTCCGTAACCCTTCGAGGGTACTTATATATTTTTCCTCTTGTACTCTAAGATTTTCTCTCTATATAAGAGACCATAGCCCTATGGAATAAACATCTCATTTATTTCTCTTCTCCACAGTTGTAACAAGTGCTCACATGTCGACGTGCAAACACGAGGGACAACATCACCTAGAAATTCTCATCTCTCCTATTTTTCCAACTCGATCTCTTCTCCTCACCTCCATTCATCATGCCCCCATACATGCTGGCGATCCCCTTCCAACTCGATCTCTTCACCTCCGCTCCATTCATCATGCCACCATGTGCAACCTCTTTGGTCCCATTTAGTTATTAACCCGTGGCATGACCAGTATTATAGATGGATCTTATTTCGCTACATGGGATTCTTTTTCATCGATGGGATCATCTGGACTGTTCTATACCAGTACATCTTCTTTTACACTTGGACATGTGCATGTTCATACATTTACTCATCACTTTCATGAGGTCTCTTTAAACCCTCTCAATCCCATTCATAGAAATCTAAATTTAGATTATATCCAGTATTTTAGGACGTAATTGATGGCTTTGGTTGAGATCCAGGAGGAAGTGATATATTTGATCTAGGGCTTTTCTAACCTTACATTTGCAGAAGATATTTTGATATTTGCTAAGGTAGGAAAATAGTAGCTAATAAATACACCGTTCTTTCAAGTGTTCCTCTCATCATGCTGATAGATAAACCTTAGCAAAAACTAGGCCGTTTTTGTCTCCTCAATTGTTCCAAACAAGGGAGATATCATCTAAATATGGTCAAGGTATATATTTGACCTAGGGTTTTTAGCCTTACATTTGCAGAAGATTTTGCGATTATTGCTAAGTAGAAAAAATTAGCCAATAATTACACCGTTCTTTCAAGTGTCCCCCTTATCATGTTGGTAGCTAAACCTTAGTAAAAGCCAGGTTTTTGTCTCCTCAATTGTTCCGAACAGGGGAGATATCATCTAAATATGGTCAAGGTATATACGATCTAGGACCTCGGTTACTTTGGAGGAAAACCAGGGGTGGGAAGGGGACAAGAAGGATAAAGAATTAAATGATTCACAGGAAGGATAAACAAGGGAATGATTCACTAGAATGGATGGAATTACTTCTGAATGATGTGGTCAAAGGGGATCTCTGCAGTTCCAACTTGAGTATTACAGTCTTGCCACAAATGAAAACTCCCGATATAAGACTCTTATAACGAATTTCAACTTGAAAAAAAATGCGAGCTTTAGTGGGAAGAAGATTCGCGCCTTATCGAAGGATTGCATTGCTGGAATACGCTCTGCAAGTCTGCTAAATGCCCAAAAATGACACTCATTCGGCAAGGAGTTTGTAATAAGTTACCAATCCCTGATGTTTTTTATGTATAAATCAATAGGTAGGTCATTAGGAGTTGGAACATGGAGATTACGTTCTCATTGAGGCAACATGAGCTTAATGAAAATAGCTCAATCTTACTGCATTTGGTTGCCAAGGTATCCTGGCATACCTCCAGCTCTATCTCTGCATTCCTGGTTGGGATTGCTTGTATGGATCCTAATTTTTTTTGGTATAATATTTTTTCAACCATGTTAAAATGAAAAGTTAATATAAAAAACATGTTATAATTATTTAAAAAGTTAATATAATACATAATCAATGTCACATCACATTTATCATTCCAACCCTCTCCAACCATCCAAACAGCTACTATTCACGCGAAGATACTGGAATCCATCCCAACCCAACCCAGTTAGCCCTAACCTTGGTTGCAGGGTTGGGCAGGGTTGGCCCAACCTTGGTTACTATTCATAAGGGTACTTCCTCCTCACATATTACTATTCACCCACCCCAACCCATCCCAACCCAACCCAGTCCAACCCAGCATCCAAACAGGCCTAAAGAAATAAAGGATGAAAATAACAACTTACCTCGGGACTCAATTACAACTTTACTGTCTGGACGTGCCCACATTTCTCAAATATTAAGGCCGGTATGATATCATGACACATTCAGTGTTAAATAGTGAATACCAAACACATAAATGATCTGCGCAGTTGCATTTATATTTATCAGAAAGAAATCAGCAAAACAACACATACCACTTGGCATTTAATGAGAGACCCAAAAAGGAAATGCTGCATAATCGGCACCTTCTCCAGAACCTCCGCCCTGTACATCTTCAACAGCCCGCTGTTCACCTTGATCCACGTTGCCACACCACTGATATATTCAGGACTGGTGAATTCTCAGCAAATACTCCTTTTTCACCTTCTTCAAGCATGCCACGCAATCCAGATACATATACTCCCTGGAAAAATTCTCAAGTATATCCTGGTTATGGATAAATTTGGGCTCCATATACTTGTGATCGACGAGCTGCGCAGACCCGAATGTGAACGGCAAGAAGTGGTAATCATCGAGCCCCCAGACGCCGTGTGACCCCGCGGGCTCCAGGTTGTAGAGGCTTGGCAGCTTCCTCATAAGCTCCATGTAGGCAACAAAGACCTTCACCACCAGCCCGGCGTAGTCCTCCTCCTTGATAACCCCAAGTCGTGCGAGACAGTACAGGATGGCGGCAAAATTGGTCTCATGCCCGGTACCATAGTCGATCCAGGTGGCGTTACCGAAGGAGTCGAGGAGGTAAGGGGTAATCTCGATGGTAGCGGGATGGAGTTCGTCCGGAAGGAAGGCGAGAACAAGTTCCTCAGCTTCATCGGAGAATCATTGGTGCCAAAGGCGGTAAGCGGGGTTGCCGTAACGGGAGTTATGGGGGAGGGTGGGGATGTGTGGGAGAGAGTGCGGAGGAGGGAGTGACGGGAGGATAGGGTTGGGGAGAGCGGGGAGGTTGTCGGAGAGCTTGCAGCGGAGGACGGAGTGGGAGAGGGCGGCGATGAAGACGAGAAAGTTTGAGGAGGTTGGGGAGGAGAGGAACCGCTGGATGTCGGAAGATGAGGAGATGCGTTTGGAGGGAGGGATGAAGGTGTGGGGAAGGGAGATGATCGGAACAGGCTCGGGGTGCGGGACTGGTGCGAGGATGATGGCTGCTTGAGAGGAGGTGGGGGAGAGGGTTGTACGCTGGGTTGGAGGAGGAGGGGAAGCAAAGGATGCTTCCGACACTGGCCGGGTTTTGGCCGATCGTTATCAGGGGTGTTCCGATGAAGGAATATATCGATTCTCTGTTGCTAATGCTAACCCACAGCCTGCACGCATGGCTTTGAGCCTGTTTGATTAAAACATTTCCGTGATGGATTCAGCATCACGACTATTATATGCTACAATATATAAAATTGCTTGCTGACTACCAGCGTATAGGATAAAACTAGGGTGCATACAGGCGCTTCACGGCGTGAGTACTTTTTTGGGTATTCTATGAAATTAAAAGGAAATAATATAAAAACATATTAGAAACATTATATGAATATATGTTTGGGTATTCTATGAAATTAAAAGGAAATAATATAAAAACATATTAGAAACATTATATGAATATATGTTAGAATATATTGCGAGGAAATTTTGCTGGTCTGGAAGGTACATTTTTTTAAATAGTATGCATCATATTTATATTGAAAAGATAATGGTATCTTTAACAAATAGTAGATATGGAATTAAAATAAGAGCAAAGGAAAGAATAAAAGTTCAAATACATAAATGAAGTAAAGGGAAATTTTGTTGTAAAAAGCTTACTTATTTTTTATCTGTTGGTCCCACCATAGTTGTTATTTATTAAATTTAGGGATATTTGTTTAAAAAATAAAATTCATTATATTTTTTTATAATTTATCTTATATATAACTTATGTACAATAAATATATTTTATTATATGCATACTAATATTTTTTATTTTTATTTTATTATTATATATTTAAGTTTATAATATATCTATATATATACACTATTAAGAAAGTGTGTTATATATATTAAGATAATGGTTTCAATAGATCCCATTGTTCATATTTATTTCTTTGCAGATTCGATCATCTCATTTTTATGGAATAGATATTTTATAACATATTGACTTCAAAAATAAAAATAATTTAATGTATTAATTAAATACTACTTCATTCTTTATACAGATTGTTTGTAGTTTTGTATTTTCAAATTTAAAGATAGACTATTTCTATTTTTTTAAAAGATAAGGGTATAAACAAAATTATAAACAAAGTATATTTTTATATCCTAATAATATTAATATTTATCAATATATTAAAATATATTCTCATGTAAAATGTTTCATATTTTGGTGTTAAAATAGGTATTGAGAATAAATATATTAATACTTCAAATTGAATTTCGAAGAAATATTTTTCCGTACATACTTAAATGGTCAAAATGATAGGTCTTTTACTATAATACAATATATTATAAATGGCTTATTTACATGCGTTGAATAAAATTAAGGATAGTAAAAATTAAGAAAGATGTCAACGTTCGCCTCTAATATTAAATATAATAATGTAATAGTTTATAAATGGGCAATCGCGTTATTTCATTAGTTTCATATAATGACAATCCTATATTATTTTTTATAATATAGGGAATTTACATAGTTTTTATAAAAAATACGTTTATCTACATTATAGATAAAGAGTGGGAAGAGTTGCTTTTGACTATTTACACTTTATGCTTCCAAATATAGTAGTTGTATAAAGAAAAATCTAATATGCATTTTTCAAATATTGGTATGTCGGTACAAAAACACTAAATAAACTTTAAAAAAAATCTAAATAATTAAATAGTGAGTAAAACATGAAATATCAAATGAATAACATAAAGTTAATATTTTTTAAAAAAACCTTAACAATACTTTTTCGGAAATAATAAATCACTAAAAGATTAAAATAATAAACTAAGACTTTTAAATAAAAATGAGAAGTGAATAAAATATCTTGTAATAAATTAGTCAAAACCCAAAAGTAGCAACTTTACATGAAATAACTATTAATTGATGATTCTATCATTAAGCAATTTACATATACCGTAATATGCAACCACCAAGAAATTAAGAAGACAATATATGTAAGATTACTAAATAAAGATATGTTATTTATATAGATTTTTTTATGGATTTATTTGAATTTTTATGGATTTTAAATGTATGTAATTTTCATTTTTTTTATTTGTTGAAAAAGAATATGAGCTTAATTTTTATAACTATTTCAATATAGTATAAGGTGACTAATATATATTTGTAGTTATTTTTTAAATTTATTTATTAACATAAGCATAAACTCTAAGTAAATTGTCTAATATCAATGATTGGTAGGGGTATTGTTGCAAAAATTCCATAGTCAAAAAAGGAAGGGATGAGGAGTCTATTTATAGTAAAAAAGAGGGGATAGGAGAGATAAGGTTTGTGTGTGGAGAGAGAGAGAGAGAGAGAATGGCGGGACAAAACTAGGCGCACATGAAACACGGAGAAAGGAGGGTAAAAGCAGCGGGAATGAGGCAGGAAGAGGCTGTGCCACGTGTCACCTTACAGGGGAAAAACCCACTAATAGTAAGTATATAGATTACACGAATGTATGTATGTTTAACCATCCGTCTATTTAGCCGCAAATGATTTCAGAGCGATCTCCATCCATAACATCTATTATTCGGCCATCGAAGCTATTAATTTTTGACATGAACATTCCTACTTTGCCCTTAGAATGATTTCTTCGTGACTTATGTGTCCTTGCATTATTTGCTAAATGACCTCCATGTGCTGCCCCTTTCTCTCTGTCACCTTCCTACAGAAACCTTAGATGTCACTCCTTCCAATTCCGACTCCCGCTGCCTCCTCTCCCAACCCCTTTTCCTCCTCCACGCTCACCTCTCCAAGCTCCTCCACTTCTCGTCGTAACGTTGCCGGCGTCGTATGCAGAAACAAAGGTCGGGATCGAGCCCCCCTCCGTGTGATAATGATGCCTCTTTTCTCACCTCACGTGTCTTCGCCTTCGCGACGGAGCCCCCAACCGACGAAGGCGACCTCTCCATGCATTGTTTGTCACGTCGTCACGAAGACGAAGAACCGTGCATCCGAGCACCGGTGCAAGGGGCAAAAGCAGAAGAAGAACAAGAAGGTGGTGGCTGCTTAAGGAGAATTTTTTTCAGATCCTCCACCACCCCATTCTCGTTCTCTGAGCTCGCCTCTTTAGCTCCTCCCCTCTCGCCATAACCACGTCAAACTACCTAGCCCCTGATCTCCTCCTTCACCTCGGCAAGGATGACCGATGTCACGTCCTCTGCTTCTACCTACAACACATCATGCCCATCGTCGATGGAGTTGATCTCAACCGCATGGATTTCCGGCTCTTCATCAACTCTGACGATGAGGGGAGTTGCCCGCTGGAAGTTGGTGCCCTTCACGCTCCCGAGCACCATCCGTGGACCACGACTCCTTCCTTAAGAACAACAACTACTACCAGTGCCTTAGGAGCGTGGAACCTCTTGCATGGGCCCCTTGGAATCTGTGGAAGTCCACCTCCATCGCCGCCATGACCAAGTACCTCTCCTACGATGTCTATGACTTCGACCTCACCAAGGTCGCCGATGATTCCAACCTCAAGATCCTCCTCCTTTAAACTTCACCCAAGCCTATCATAGTGGTGGAGGATCTCGACAAGCACCTTCCCAACCTACTTGACCTCCTCAATCACATGAATGGGCTCTACTTGTGCTGCATTTGTTAACTTGGTTAGAGAACAACTGGAAAACATGCAACAGTAGCCAACATCGGAGTATCGGAATGAATAACTAATAAGAACACGTCTCATGATGCTTGACCATCTGCTTTATCCAACAAGAACAATACATATCAAATAATTGGTGATCCCAACCATAATCAGAAGTGCATGTATCATTGCTTGGAAAACATTAAATATTTGAATGACGTGGGTCTAAACCAGAATCATGCACACTTTGATTCTACTCTTACTAAAGCAGATCTCTGCAGTACTGCAGAGGTATGCAGTGAATCCATGGTGCATCTGAGCCGCTCGATCATGATCGAGCGGTTCGCACGAATTCTTATGATAAGAGCCCACAAAAATAGGGAATTCGTGCGAATCGCTCGATTAAGATCGAGCGGCTCGAATATACTACGGATTCACAGCAGACCTCTACAGTACTACAGAGGATCTGCTCTCCCATTTTTACTCCTCATTCTAGAGATATGTGACTACAGAACACTGATCAAGCATAGTTTTTCCCTACGGGGAGAAGACAATTTATTACTTGGTTTAATTTTCATTATGATTGTTGATTAGGCATTTGAACTCTTATCAGTGATTCTCATGATCATTCATGTCGATCACAAACCTATTCGATTCGATGCAATACCATAGATTTTTAAGAAAGCTTTGCTTGCTAAAGATTCGACGTCAATCTCTCCATTCAGTAGAATTGTCAATTCTACACAGATCAAATTAGTTTCTAAAATTTAAATAAATATTAACTTCAGAGTCTTTGCATATCACTGTACACATTATCTAGAATAAAATGGTGCATTGTTATTGCCCCTGGCTTGAATTACCATGTTTTTTCCTGCAATTTCCCGACTGTTTGCAGCAAGCTGGAGATATGGGACATTGAGAATTTCAACCCGGTGCTGGTTCTCAAAGCATCTTATGGGAAGTTCTTAACCAGAGATTCATACACTGTTCTGAATGTAAAGTTGCATCCTATGATATCGATAATTCCATTTCTCATCACAAAGGATTTATTGTGTTTTTTCGTGTAAACAACTGAATTAGAAGGTGGCGCGTATCAGCATGATACCATTACTGGCTTGGACATGATGCCAGCCAAGTAGACTTCATTTTTTCATTTCATTCTGATGTCATAATAATACCTTTCTACTAAATCATTTGGACACATTATATTGTTTTATACATTTATTTAATTATTACTTGATCTAAACTTATTCGCATGCTCATCCACGAGCATAACATGAATTGCATTTTCATAATTCATATCACATGCTTATAACAATTTACTAGTTTAATCATGTTATTTCTCTCTTGATCAATTCTACAAAAGAATGAATAGATATAATATTATAGAGAAAAAATACCTCAAAGAACAAGTTCAATATTGACCAAGACCACAGAGAAGATTGATGCAGAAAAGTAGATGAATGACCTCATCAATGTAAGCCATGCTTTCTATATTACTCCATTATATATATAGGTAATGAAGTAAAATTATGATATTAACACATTAGATCCAACTAATATTGCGAGAGGAGGCTTGTCCTTTAACATGTAGACTTGATATGTGAATCACACATATGGTATTATACATAAAGCTAGCAAAAATTTGGAAATTGTTGCCAAAAAAGTAAAATAATGATGTAAACCTCCACAACTTATTTCATGTAGTGCCTCAAACTTAGAAAACAATGAGTGTTGAATCATTGATGAAGAACACATCTTAGTTGCATGTATTTTAATCACAAAATAATTCTTCGGTAAAGTTTATACATGTTTCTTAAAAGCACTATATGTGTCTAATATCTTTACACTACAAATCCATACGAAAAAATTACTGGCACTTTTTGGAGTATAGTTCGAATAGAAGCTTTACGTTCAGCGTATACTAACTGGAGTTCACTGGCAACACAAGAGCAATTGCATGCAAGGTGGTGAGTTGCCCCGGCTACTATTAACTTAGTGAAGAAGTTGAATTCCCCACATAGGAAAGATTATTACATAAATTTCCAAGCATGTGTTGATTTCCCACAATTGTTTCGGATAAAATTGGGATTTTAATTGGAGTTATGAATGTATTTTTTGATTATTGATGTATATTATCAGGCAGATTATTTCTGAACATGCATAGATCACATTTCACTCCAGTTTTCCCGTTGTGATAACAAACCTTAACGAATGGAGATAATATAACAGGAATACAAAGAACTGAATTCAGGTTTAGGGAAAATGTTCAAGTAAAATGATGCGCCCATTATATGTCAAAGCGAGGGATGATGTGACGAGCACATCCATCCAAGGATGATCCAACAATTGCGGTCAATTGAAGTAAAAATCACTCGCAGTCGATCCAACAGTTGCAGCCATTTGAAGCACAAATCATTCGCATGTATTTCCCAATACCTAGGTGAATATTTGCATACTCATGCAACGCACGGGATCCCTACTAGTGTAATAATGGAAGTCGACCGTCTCCCATTCAACGTGTCGATGTTTTTTCTTTAAAACTACTAGCTTTGAATGAATTTTTGATGCCTCAAACATAGTATTATCATGTCAACACATAATTATAAGTTAAGTGTGCTAAGCACATGAACAAATTGGGAAATGTGTTCTCTTGCTTACAAGTATGTCTAACGTAACACATAATACAATGTTTAAAACTTGATAAACCATACTTATTGAAGGGAGGTCATATCTCACGTATTATGAAAAAACACCGGAAAACAGATTGATCATATATGTTGAACAACTTGTCCTACGAGTTTATAGTGAATAAAAAAATAAGTTATTGAACTAAATTGTAGAAAATAATTCAATACAATCCCATACATCATAAAATACGGGAATATACCTATGAATATGATGAAATTGAAGTGAGTTCTTAACTCACATCACATAACAAGCAAAATTGCATAAAAGTATGTTCATCCTATGAACATATATACATTGCATCACTAAAAAAATTGTTGCAAAATCACATGATATACGAAACATTTTCCAAAGTGTTTCGCACAACCACACGAATAGCAGGTTACATTTTGAAGTGTGAGTTTCTAAACGAAGAGACCTCCCAAATAAAGTCCGATCCAATGAAGCTTCTCTCATGGATGTGATGATGAATCACGTTGTCTCCCACGAACTTGATGTAGACGTCTAAGGAATCGTGGAGAAAAGGGGATGGCCAAGGAGAGAGTATTGTACTCTCTCTTCTCTGAAGTCTCAAGGCAATATTGTAGCACTTTTGGAATTGAAAGGAATTGTTATATGATAATTGTATTCGAGAGATGGGTCAGGCCCTCTCTTAAATAACATGCACGGACGTCTAATAAGATGTTTTTCTCCTTATTGTACACATCCACAACTCTCTCTCTCTCTTATCATATAGGAGTCATAATCCTTCAACAGGTTGGCTAACAATTTAGACAATTTAATCATTAAGATAAGTACTCAAGCTAAGCGAGGGGCTACAATAAATATGATTCTCATGGTGGGCTCCATGTTGGATGTCCATTTTGAGATAATTATTGGATTTGTAAGCCCTCGGCAGCTCATTAAATGCAATAAAGTTATTATTTTTACCATATTCATCTGAAATGAAATGAACAATTGAATGAATGTGCTTTATTGTTAAGGTTCCTTTGTACAATTAGGGTTGTGTACCATGGTCATATTGAATACAATGCAGCTGAGAGGACACAGCTGACTTTAAACATGAAATATTCAATAAAGCCAATCTGAGAAAGAGATGGCAATCTTTCTCTAAAGACTGATTTCCAACTGACTTCTTGATGCAGGTCCCCTACATAAGAATGGAGATTAAGAAGTATTGGAATAATCAAGTCAAAGAGTTGACTTGATGAGATCGAGATAAACTAAGACCTGAATCGTAATTGTCACGATCAGACACACATCCTTTGACCTGAGACAGATATGCACCTATATGCTTGAGTATGCACATTTGACAGACCAATATATTGGTGACCTAGCCAAGGTTGATATATCGACGTGTCGGTGTGCATAGGAAGTCGTATGAGATGTGTAATCTCTCGAAGGAATCATACATGTTCATAATTGATGAACCAGTAGACAGAGCTCACTCATGAGATATTTTTGAGGTCAAAATGAATTCCAAGCATGGTCGTCTTATTTATGAAATAAGATAAGAATTCAAGATATTAATATATACTTTTGAAAAGTATACATGATTAATATTGTCGCCCAATAATCAAATGAGAAATCTATTGATACATTCCGAAAATGACAATCAAACCAGGGTTTGAACTTCGGATTTATCTAAATCTTCTAGTATGAAGGATGAATGAGTATTGGGAATAGTCAGGTTTACATCTGTTGTCATGGATCATCTACCGGACACTTCCATTCTGATGGAGTGATGAAATAGGATGGATTTTAGTGACTCCATTTAGCTAAATGATTTGTGATTTAATTGGATTAAATCACAATTCATTTGAATCCAATTTCCAATTCCAATTCAAATTTTAATGTCGAAATGTTGGAAACAGAAATTGTCATGGAAATGGAAGTATACAAGCTCCTTGAGCTCATTTCCTAGCTCCAATTGTCCAGCTCATGGAGAGTGTGATGCGTTTTGTGGAGCTCGTTGAGAGTGTAAAGTATTATAGCTCGAGCTCAACATTTTTTGGTGATGGATTTTTACAAAAATGATATAAACCTTGAAATTGGATAGCTAACTACAATTTAGATCACTATAATGAATAGTATGATCTCCCTGACATTATCTCCAAGTATCTGCATTTGTATCTCATGAAACCTAATTGGATTAGGACTCACACCTATTGATGTCAATATTGTAATAGTAATAATTATCATTAGATAATGGCAACTTTATGAATAAAATTCACAAATATACTTCATTAACTAATGTGAATAGTGATTCATAATAATTAATATTTATATGGATATGATTCATATAAATGTTTATGTAAATACGATTTACATAATATTTCCTAGGCATTAAATTATGTGAATTTGATTCACATTAATTTTGTAGATGTAGATTGGATTTATATTTAGTTTTGAGCTCATGAATATGATTTGTAAGCTTTGAGGATTAATTCCATAATTTCTCTAATTTTGATAATGGGATTATTAACTAAATTAATAGATAAAAAGGTAACAACTTTAACTAATTTTAATTAATCCAAGTTGTTGCTTATTTATTATTAATTAGTTAGTATTAATCAGAGATAAAAAGGATAATCCTTATTGAATTAGGACTTGCTCTAGGTCCTTAATTTATAATCCAAGGACTACAACACACATGTTGGACATGTGGTGTAAGTATAAAATTAGAGCGGGACCCTCTCTTTTGCAACACAATTTTGGAGAGCAATAGTACTTAGAAAATTCGTGCCCCTTGAGATAGAAGAGTCTTGAGAGTTTCCATCTCAATGCCTCTTCTTATTCTCTGTTTGATGTTTGGGTTCATGAGAAGCAACGATATTCATCTTCACGCCCACGACAGAGACCTCTGCAGATCGGACTTGATTCATGAGATTTTTTCGTTTCAAAACTCACACTTCAAGAGGTAATCATGATTTATTTATTTATATTCATTATGAATATCGGAAATTATTTTAGAAATTATTTCCTTAAAATTTATAATTTCTGAATGCACAAATTGTCGTGCTATATTTTCTAGTTCATATGATGAATTAAGATTGTTTTGGAAAAATGTTTGCTAAATATTCTATGTTTTCGTGATGTGTAGTAAATAATTTTGTTATTTACTTCCTTCAAATGATAACGGAGTGATGAATCTAGAAAACACTTTGTTAAGTTTTACAAATTAAATGTGCAAAAATGATATCGTCGTTCATTGTAGGTAGGTAATCGGAATCAACCAAGAAATAACCACTTAATTAATTAATCAAATTTAATCAAAGAGATTTTATTTTTATTTAGCCTAGGCAAGCCCCAGGGTCGAACTCGAGGAGACAAAGGAACGACCTAGGTTAATGTCTGTCAAAGTTTGTGTGCGATTTTCAAGGAAAATCTTTTTGGTTTTTTTGTAATTTTTGAATACAAATGCAAATGCAGGCTAATTTTAAGGACAAGAAAATTAATGTCAATGAAATGAAGTCTAAAAATCACAAAACTTGGCCGAGATGTGAAATATGATGAAATGAAAGCACTATGGTTTTTTTTGGAATTTTCGGATGTAATATGAATATTTATTGAACTAATGAATGTGAAGAAGGTGAATTACAATAATTTATTATAATAAATATTAAATATCTTTATTTTCATGAAATAAAATTATCCAAGATAAATCAATAAATGAACTATCTTAGAAAATCCTAAACCTTAAAAATGTGGAGTTTAATACCTATTAGAAATTAAATATTGAAATACACAAAATTATATTTATAGAGCAAACTGCATGTAAATGCAAAGCTTTTTGGGAACAATGTAAATAATAATTAATTCTACTATCCATGAATTTTCGGCAATTTTTCGAGCAATGGTTAATATGAATTTTTAAGCACAGACTGGGCAAAATATGCAATTTTCCACAAAACTAATAATTATTAATTAACCACAAAGCATAAAAACATAAAGATCGTGCCACAATGTAGAGACTTAATTGAGGAACAAAGTGCAATTTTTTCAATAAATAAAACATGTGAGATTGATGTTCTAATTATAAAGGAAACACAGGGTGTTGAAAGTAATAACATAATAAAAATAATGCAGAAGAGGAACTATAATGTAATTATAGGTACTAAGTACCTACCTGTGGAGGGGGTTTTCTACAAAATTGTCAAGCGACCATGTGTCGTGCATGTGACCCTTGAGTGGCAGGGTGACTTTGTGAATTGGAGAAGCTCCAAGGATCTTCTTCTTGCAAAATTCCCTAAGAGGAGGGTGCTTGGTCATGTGTTCCCTCTCGCACGTATGCAGCACGTGGGAGGGCCTTGGGACTCGTACTCGGTGGCTGGAGAGGGAGGGTCGTTTGCGGTAAGATCTCTGTGTCGAGGCAGGGTCGGTGGCTGACCTGGAGGAAGGATGGATAAGCCCTAGACGGAGGGGCCTGGAGATCCTCCGGTACCGAGGGCGACATGGACTACGGCTGGAAGTCAGTCGACAGCATTGGCTGAAGGCGTCGATGGAGTCCTGGTCGAAGGGGCGAGGCGGAGGATTTGCCTTCGATGGCTCTTGGAGGTGGGGTTCCTGGAAGAGGAACTGCTTAATAGAAGAGTTGCACCAGGCAACTGTGATGCGGAAGAGCGGGGCTGGTAAAGCTCTATGGCGATGCAGGGTGAGTTGAAGTGAGGTTCAGCTGGAGATCACTCTTTAGTCTTTTATTTTAGCTACAAATCTTGGCAAAATACCATGTAAATAGCTGTAAATGCAGTAAGTTACCAATAGGCATGCTTTGTGTAAATATTAATAATTAGCATGTTTTTGGCAAAAATAAAAGAATAAAGAATAAAAGAAAAAGAAGGAGATATTTAGAATAAATATCGAGTGACCTAAACCCAAGGGAGGGCCAAGCACTGGCCTGACCGCCAGATAAAATAAGTAGAGAGAGATAGGGTCACTTCACCTTGCACATACATCCTCCTTCATGTACATATTTTATTTTCACAAAAATAAAAATATAAATGTGTTTTTATCATAAAAATTATTTTATACTCTAAATTTTATGTTGTAAATAAATAAAATATAAAATTAGAGTATTTGTATAAAAATAAGAAAATAAAAATAGTAATTTAAAATACATTGGTATTTTATACCTATATATAATATAATATACTGTATATAGCATAAATTATTTTTCATAAAAATAAATAATTCATTAAAAAATAGTTTAAAATAAATAAACATTTTTCATGTTGTAAATATTTTAAAATAAAATCGTTTTCTATTTTTAAATTATTTTATAAACATTTTTGTCCCTGCTAATTTCTGATTGGTCCATGGGGGACTGATGACCTTGGTCAACTGCCCCCCTGGACCACCTCTCACCCGAATTCGACTTCAACCTGATTCTCTCCGAATTTTCCCGAAGTGATCCGACCTCCATTTGCATCACTCCACAGCTCCAATTACCGAGGAATGATCCAACTCACACGCCCGATGTCGCCATTAGGGACTCATTCCTCGGATTGCGCGCCCAAGCTCCCATCTTCTCGGACCCTGCATAGTATATAGCCTCGGGGAGCCGCATTTTCTTCTTGATATTTGGCCCATCCCCTCATCTCCGATGACCTCCTCCTCTTCATCTGAGTGACATTTGACGTAAGAGAAAGTAGCAATGAGGTTTTGAGTGTCGGAACCTTAGGTCCAATGAGCTTTTTAGCATGCTCTGCCGCAAGGTGAGCCGAGTCTCTGGAGCCGTCGATCCATCGAGGCGAAGACCCCCGGAGGTCGCTGACCTCCAGCCCAGACGGAATCCTTCATCAGGTAGCTCCATTTGAGCCTTAGTCGTATTAAATTAGAATTTTTAGCATTTGGTCAAACTTAGTCGTTCAGTCCTATTCGTCGTCGTCGGACCCTTCTTCCGTTGCTCCGACCACCCCATCACCTTCATGAGACCTCTCTCCACCTTCTTCGCCCCTCCGTCCCCCCTGGTTCTCCTAGGAACAGGGTTGACGCCTTCCTCCGCCGTCGCCTCGCCAGAAGGCCCCGCTCCGCCTTGCCCCTTCATCCATTTCGCCCGTTAATAGGTCGAGGCATTTTGCCCTCGACCCAGCTGTCGTCCTGTGCAGGTTTGAACAAAGAAGGGCCTCATCTGGAGGTCCAAACACCAGAGCACAGGAGCTCCAGGTGCCAGACATCGCCGGGCCACTCCAGGTGTCCTTGGCCTCATCGAAGCAGACTAGTGGCTGCGGACCATCGCCAGCAACGTTTCGCCCATCCTAGCAGCCTCGGAGGACCTCCCAGTCGTGTTATCGACCGATCGAAGCTCGCCGGAGGCTAGTTCATCGGTGTTCTTCCGGGGAGCTTCTCCATCGTCGGATCGAGACCACCTCGCCAGTTCTAATCTCAGACGTCCATCATCCGAGGATCTCGACCACCTGATCCATCTGAGAATTAGATCAGAGCCGTCAATCATCGAAGGGGTATCCGAGAATCTCCACCGTCTGATCTTAAGTGAATCCCCCCTGACCGTTGGATCTATAATAAAAGGGTAATTTACGCTTAGGCCCTTCGTACTGTTTACATTTCCATTTAGTCATGTAAATATTTTTAGCCTTTGTTTTTATTTTGGACATTTTGCACTTAGGACCTTGTCTTTCTTTTATTTGCAATTTGGGCCCTCTAAGTGTAGTTCACGTGGTCTGCCACGTGCCTTTTGGGTTATTTACATATTCTTGCCTGGACTTTACTATTGTCACTGTTTGAAGTTTTATAAATGGGAATGACATTTATGCCCCTGCTCATCTAATTCACGTGCCGACTGATAAGCGCCCCGCACCCTTAATTAATTCGAGCAAATTAATGTCCAAATTAAGTTTAATGTCGTTCGTTGCAGTCGGATACGAGAGGCTAGTCAAAAACCACTTAAATAAGGTTTGAGCCAATTTCAAGCGGTGATTTTTTTTTCTTGGTGGAAGTCCAAGGTCGAACTCAGGGAGGCATCTGTCTCCTTAGGTGAATTTTAGCACCGATCAAGTGTTGGATTTTCGAGGAATTATTTTTTTTGGTCTTTTTCATTTCTATGCAGACTCGTGCAAAAATGCAGGCCAATTTAACGTTTAATTCAATTAAGATATCAATTGAAGTCCAAAAATTCTAAAAATTGGCCAGATGATTAATTATGATGAAAATGAGTTACCCTAATTTTTTTGGATTTTTCAGACACTAAATGGATTTACTGGGAATTAAATATGCAGACAGGGTGATTTTCACTATTTAATTATTAATAAATAACAAATCACAATTTTTTCGAGAAATAAAATTATCCTAGATGGCACTAATGATAAGGGATCCAGGAAAATTGACAGATCTGAATTTCAATGTGAAATGAATTTATTAGAATTAGAATAAGAAAATCACTCAACAATTTATTTAGGCCTTGATATGTATGCAAATGACATGAAATTTTTATGGCATGTTAAGAATACTGTCCTTAAGCTACTGTGAATTTTTGAGAATTTTTGGAACCACAGAGAATTAACTACAAATTAAAAGGTGTCACTGGGCAAAATATTTCAAAAATATACCAATTAATTCATTAATAATTCCACTGAAATTACAAAAATGTGACACGTGGACTAATAGACAGAGGACAAGTTTCTCAACAAAATGCAATTTTTATATTTGGAAAATGATGTAAAATGCAATCTAGGGATGCGTGCAAACACATGGATGTAAATGCAATACAGGAAAATAAAAATACATAAAGTAATTATGCGGACAGGGACTAAAATGCAATTACCTATTATGCTGGGGACTCAAGTCCAATTTCTCCAACAGGCACGTGCTCCTCACGTGGGCTCAGCTTCACAGGGACCTTTTTGCAATATTGGAAAGCTTCAGGGGCCTCTGTATAAATTTCCCAGGCCGCACGTGCTCCTCACGTGGGCGGCCTAGGCTCGGATGGCTGCGGAGGCTCGGAGCTAGGCTCGGGCGCTTCTGGAGGTCTGGAGTGAGGCTCGGACGACCCGAACCTAGGCTCGGAGAAGAGGCTCGGGCCGAGGCTGCGTGGCAAGCTGTGGACCGTTCGATCAACATGATCGAACGGATGGCAATGTGGACACGTGGCGTGACCTCGGGCCTTTGGATCGATGTTGATCCAACGGCTACTGGGCTCGGTGGAGACGGCGACGTGGCTGGAGATCCACCGCCAGACCTGGTGAGAGATCGACGGTTGAGAGCTGCTGCGAAGGGAAGACGCGTGGCGCTCTAGGCGCCGTTGGATCTAAGTGAATCCAACGACTCCTGCGAAGCCTGGGGAAGAGGCGACGTGGCTCGCTGAGGGCCGTTCGATCAACGTGATCGAACGGATGTTGTGCGTCTGCTCCGACGATCCTCCGCCGCCTGCGGAGGAGATGGCGGGGCTCCGGCGAAGATGCCTTAGCTCCGCCCATCCTTCCTCGTGTCGATGACGCTCTCCGACTTGTCGGAGATATCCCAGAAGACTCGTGGCGATGCGGCGGAGATGCTGGTGGTCTCAGGAGCGGCAGAGGGCGGTCTGACGTCGATGGCGATGAAGCTCGAAGTCGTCTCCGGCGAGCTTCCGTTCAATGAGCAGAGGGGCACCTGCAAGTGTTAGAGATAGAGCCGGAGCTCGTGCGTGCGCTTGTGGAGAAGTGAAGGTAGTCAGCGAGGCCTAAGGAGTGATGGAGATGGGTTGGTGATGGTGCTCCGGCCAAGTGGCGGAGCTGGAGCTGATGGAGGATGAAGTGAGTCGTCGGCGGGCGTTGAGGTGGCCGCGAAGATGAGAGCTCCGATGCGGAGCTCGGAAGATTGGAATGGAGGCGTGGGAGTGACCGGAGGCGGAGAATAAAAAGCGAGAAAATCGACGAAGAAAAGAAGAGAAGATCGGAGAAGAATGGAGGGTTCACCTGGGGGTTGGAACTCCTTCTTGGGTTCCAGGTCGTTGCTCGAGGGACCGGTGGTGTCCCGAGCTCAAGCAGCTGCTCGGAGGAGTGGCTGCGACACGGCGGTGGGCCGAGGATCTCGCCGGAGAAGATGACCGGTCTTCGCTCGAGGAATAGGTCGCTTGCTGTCACCAAACGGTTGCTCCGAGCTCGGGGTATCTCTCAGGGGTGGCGGATAGGGCTGAAGTTGGCCGGTGGTGGAGTATTTAAAGGGTGGAGTAGAGGAGCGGCCTGGTGATGGAGCGAAGTTCGTGGAGGTAGTGGGGTGTAGCTGGCGATCGACGTGGGAAATGAAGTGGCTGGCGAGGATGACGGATGAGTGGGGAAGGACGTGGAGTGATTGGTGGTCGGAGATGGTGGTAGGCGTGGTGGCGAAAATAGAAAGGGGGCGGCTTGTTTCGTAAGGGCGAGATCGTGGGAGAGAGACGATCGGAGGTAGGAGACGAGGCCCTGGCCGTTGGATCTTGTGATCCAACGGCCTAGATCAAAGCGCGAAGGGACGTATGGGATTAGATCAAGGCGCGGTGATAAGATGCCGTGATGGCGCCACGTGGAAGCAGCTGGGCGAAGCGCGAGCGAGCGGCTGGGATCAAGTCAAGGCGATGCGATCTGAAGGTGCGGAAGCTGCCACGTGTCGTGGTGAGGCAGCGGCGCGAATGAACGGTTTGGATGAAGGGTTGATGTTAATCGAAGGGACGAGGGGCGCCAAAGGAAGAGCGGCTGTGATGGAAGGATCGCGGGCTTGATCAGATGGTGTACACGCCGCCACGTGGCGAGCTCTGGAAGAGGCGCGGACGGGCGGATCAGATGAGACAAGGGGATGATCTGACGGTGTGGATTTGAGGCGCACGTGGAAGCAGCCAAGCCGTTGGATCTAGAGCGTAATCCAACGGCTGTGGCTGCGGGCGGATGAGGCAAGGGGTGCGGGCCGCGTGGCGCAACCAGAGGGCGCCACGTGGCCTGCTGTGAATGGATGGAAGAAAATGTATGTGTAGAGAGAAGAGAGGGCCGAATTTGGGAAAACTAAAAACATGAAAGTTGTAGATCTCGATGAGATCTACACGTTTCATGTTGACCAAAGACGGAGATGAGGTCAAATATGATACATAAGTACAAAGATACAAATATACATATATGTAGTATACAAAGTGGCCCAAAAACCCAACTTTCTCATACGAGCTCCAAATTGTATGAACTTAGTCTCATTTTAAAGGTCTTTTAATGTGTAGTATTCTAAGAGTAAGTAGACCTAGTTCGGAGTTTGTACGAGGGATTTATGTGCATTTTAGTGTACAGGGGTTCTAGGGCTTTGTTGACTAATTTACAAGGGGGATTTTTGGCCTTCTTCCCTATATTATTAACTAAGGAGTACATATTATAAGGAAGAGGTTATTTTAGTGAATAGGTATTTTACAAGGGATTTTTGGCTTCTTATTTGAATGCAAATGGACTGCTAAAATGAATGTATTATGTGTGTATGCATGAATGCTATTTATGCATTATAAAGGGAAATATGCCTCTATTTACTCGGGAACAAGGCTCTATTTTTGACTTTTGAAGTGATGAATCACAGACTCATCAACCCCCTATACTTAAACCTTGCTCGTCCCCGAGCAACTAAATGAAATGCAAGAGTGAAATGATTTTGGGTTCCATACCAAGGTCATGAACAAAAGTTAAAAATGGAGCTTGACTTGACCTTTGGATTAATTGTGTGGCGGAACCTTATTGGGACCTGAACTTAAGACCTAACAGACTTCAAGTTCCACAAGTCTTCTATTCAAGACGCCTCAACAGTCAGGTCAGAACAAATCCTCAAACGCAAATTTCTGATGACTATGATTCTTACTTGTACTGTGTAAGTGATATGTAACTCTCCACCTCAGAAATGGCTCGGAACCAGCCTCCTCTAACAAGGTAACTCAATAACCCGGTCCAGTAACTCTACCCTCGAGGAGCGGGGTATTCCCTTCTAAGTTCAAGTGCGACCAACTCAAGAGGAGGGGGTAGAGAAGAGAATGGACGGTAGCCAGTGTAGCTACCTATCCCGGGATGCCTGACCAGTGTAGCCAAGTCATCCAGCTGCATTTCTTTACTAATATACAGACTCCGAAAGGTATTTTATTTTCTCTTGGACCTGTCTGATTTTTTTGGAGTTTTTGATGATGATTTTTTTTATAATGTGCAACATGTACATCAGGAGTTTTTCCTCTTGAGCCAGTAGACTATCCCTCTTTTGAAGCATTATTGCAACCCACAACATCCCGTCCTTAGATGTCAACACCACCAGACTAGGTTGAGATGCACTACCCTCCCTAGAGGAGGACGGATGTTTCCACCCGTGTGCTACTCCAAGCTAAAGGATTCTACCTCCTCACCACCTCATCAATGAAGAGCTACGTGCATTGTGCTTGTCCAAGTTAGATCACTATCTATAAGAATCATGTGTGTGCACGAGATATTCTACTTAGACTAATCAAGATGACGTGTGAACATAGACTTGCGGACTCAAAGAATTAAGTCACTTGACCTGAGAAATCTTAACTCCAGATCCTATCAGGTTCCTCTGAAATTAGGTGGATTAAGGTCAAATCAAGTCCATCCTCAATATCTACTCATAACTTGGTTCAGAACCCACTAGCTTTTCACTTTGCATATGCAAAGGATGCAGATGAGATGAGATGTCATGCTATGAAGATGAATGAAGATGCAAGACTCTTTTTCTTTTCTTGGATGCGGAGATGATATACATGAGTAAATAAGAAGCCTCTTTTCATTTTCATTCATTTTTTTGGTATATCTCCTATTTTACAACAAAAGTACAAGAGTTGTGTAAGTATTATACAAGTGTTATAAAATATACAAGTATACAAATTTTTCAATTTTTACCCACACCCGTAATTATTGTAAAATATATACAAAAATACGTGAAAATACGAGCTATGGGTAAAGTATATATGTAATATATACACGCCCCCCTATACTTAGCGTGTGCTATGTCCTCAGAGCACGAAAGCGACTAAAAAGACATAGCTCGGGCTAAGCGTAGGAGAGCTAAAATTACAAAAGTATAGAAGTCGTCTCGCCCCCCTATACTTAGGCTCTGACAGCCTAAGTGTAGAAGAAGATCAGAAAATGGGGCAGACGAGGGAAAGATGAGAAGTGGATGAGTATACAATGCGGGCATCGGTCCCCCCTATACTTAGGCTCAGGTCAGCCTAAGTATTGGTAGGACATGAGTATGAGGACCAATGTGATCTAGAGAATGTACAGTGAGCCGACTTAGGTGACCCTTCCCCCTATACTTAGGATCTGGTTATCCTAAGTATAGTCCAAGATAGTGATCTAATGAGGCGGGGATGGGGTTACTAAAGTCGCGGGAGAAACGGGATAAGACTGATGGTATACACAGATGAGTCGGTCTGAATCTTTCGAGATGCTGCGGATAACTGGAGTTTACTGCTGCAAGGTCTCATATGCGGCTTGAGGTGTATCTGTTGTATATGTCTCGCGCATGAATACAATCTCCTCAACATGGACTAACTGCTCATTGGATTCGACGAAGTGCTTCAACAGCTGTCCATTCACTAGGAATGTCGGTGCGTCATCTGCGAGATCTGAGATCTCGACACATCCACTATCATGCACCGTACGGACGACAAATGGGCCCGTCCACTTAGACTTCAACTTGCCTTGGAAAATCTTCAGCCTAGCATTGAACAACCATACCTTCTGTCCAGGAACAAAGGTCTTTCGTCTGATATATCTATCATGCCAACGCTTCACCTTGTCCTTGTACACCAAACTGTTGTCATATGCGCGGTTTCTGACTTCCACAAGCTCATTCAGATCCATGTCTCTCTGCTTCTGTCCCAGGTGTGTGTTCCAGTTGACCTTCTTGATTGCCCATTCAGATTTGTGCACTAACTCTGCGGGCAAATAGCACGGCTTTCCGAATACCATTCGGAATGGGGAGGTGCCTAACGGTGTCTTGTAAGCCGTCCTATACGCCCAGAGGACTTGATCCAAGATCTGAGACCAGTCCTTCCTGTCCGAGTGGACAAGCTTTTGCAATATGGTTTTCACCTCCATATTTGACACCTCAGCCATACCATTGGTTTGTGGGTGGTAAGGACTCGCGACACGGTGTTCGATGCCGTAGTCCTTCAGGAGTTTCTTCACCTCCCGATTCACAAAGTGGCTACCCCCGTCTGATATCATCATTTTGGGGATCCCGAACCTAGAGATTATGTGCTCTCTGATGAATTTACAGACAGTCCTGCTGTCTGTGGCTCGGGTCGGGATAGCCTCCACCCATCTGGACAGATAGTCTACCGCAAGAAGGATATATTTGAACCCGTGGCTGACAGAGAATGGGCCCATGAAATCGATGCCCCAGGCGTCAAAGACATCACAAATGATGACCGGCTGCATTGGCATCTCATCCTTGGAACCAACGGTTCCTCCCATTCTCTGGCAAACTGGGCACGACTTCGCGAAGGCGGTGGCATCGCGAAACAGAGTCGGCCAGTATAAGCCACACTGAAGTACCTTCCATGCGATCCTCTTCCCGGAGTGGTGTCCTCCTGCCTCCAAGCTGTGGCATAAAGAAAGGACACTCTGGTATTCCTCCTGAGGAATACACCGTCTTCAGACACAATCCGGTCCTTCAAAGAAAAGGATCGGATCCTCCCAATGATAGTGTCTAGCGTCCGACTTTAGTCGGTCGATTTGGCTCTTGGGCCAATCTTCGGGAACTTTCTTGGAGACAAGATAATTCACGATATTGGCGTACCATGGGAGTGAGTCGATAACAAAAATCGACTCGTCAGGGAAGGAGTCTCGAATTGGTGAAACCTCAGAAATATTAAGATCTTCGAGATGAAAAAGATGATCGGCCACTACATTCTTCTTTCCAGGTTTATCACGGATGTCCAAATCAAACTCCTGGATAAGTAAAATCCATCGAAGAAGATGCGCCTTCGCGTCCTTCTTCGCCATCAAATACCGTAGTGCCGTGTGGTCAGTGAACACAGTTACCTTGGATCCGATTAGGTGAGATCTGAATTTGTCCAAGGCAAACACTACTGCAAGCATTTCCTTTTCCGTAACTGTATAGTTACGCTGAGCAGTATCAAGCACTTTGCTTGCGTAGTGAATTGCAAACGGGACGCCATCTCTTCTTTGTCCCAACACAGCCCCAACAGCATAATCAGAGGCGTCTGTCATGATCTCAAAGGGTAGAGACCAATCTGGGGCTTGTAGGATGGGTGCGTCCATAATCATTTCTTGTAAAAGCTTAAAGGCCTCAAGACATTTGTGATCTACAACAAACTCCATGTCTTTGCCTAAAAGCTCAGTTAGCGGTCGGGCAATTTTAGAAAAATCTTTAATAAATCTCCGATAAAATCCCACATGCCCAAGGAATGACCGCAACTGCCTTACGTTGGTTGGTGGCTGGAGTCGTCTGATCACGTCCACCTTGGCAGGGTCAACCTCCATTCCTCTCTTGGAGATGACATGCCCCAACACTATACCCTCCGTCACCATGAAGTGACTTTTCTCCCAGGAGAGCACCAGATTAACCTCACAACATCTTTTGAGGACTCGGTCCAGATTCCTAAGACAGGAATCGAAAGAATCGCCGTGGACCGAGAAGTCATCCATGAAGACTTCCAGGAATTCGCCGACCATTTCGGCGAATACAACAATCATGCACCTTTGGAAAGTACCTGGAGCATTGCATAGCCCAAAAGGCATGCGCCTGAAAGCATAGGTACCAAAGGGGCATGTAAACGTGGTCTTTTCCTGGTCCTCTGGAGCTATGGCTACTTGATTGTAGCCTGAGAACCCATCTAGGAAGCAGAAGAACTCTTTTCCCGCTAATCTTTCTAAAATCTGATCAATGAACGGTAGAGGGAAATGATCCTTCTTCGTCGCGGCATTCAGGCGTCTGTAATCCACACAGACGCGCCACGACGTGGGTACTCTCGTCACGATCTCCTCTCCATCCTCGTTGGTGATCGTCTAAATTCCCGACTTCTTCGGGACAACATGGATTGGGGCCACCCACTTAGAGTCAGAGATTGGGTAAATGAAACCCGCGTCGCACCATTTTTCTATCTCTTTCTTCACAACCTCTCGTAAATTTGGATTCAACCGGCGTTGGAATTCACGAGAGGGTTTGGCTTCATTCTCCAAGTAAATATGGTGCGAACACAGAGTGGGATTTATCCCGTGGAGATCGGAAATGCTCCAGCCTATCGCCTTGCGGTTCTTTTCCAGGATCTCTAGCAAGCGAGATTCCTGCTCCTCGGTCAATTGCGAACTGATGATGACCGGGAATTTCTTGTATTGGCCCGCAAGGAAGGCATACTTTAGAGTTGTGGGTAACGGTTTGAGCTCAGGAATAGTGTGATCGTCTAAAAAATCTAGCTCAATTTGATCTGGCTCAGTGTTGGAAGTGGCTGGATCGTTCTCTGTGATAGCTGCCACCAAGTTCGGCTCTGGAGTCGGATCGTCAAAGGTCTCCATACAATCGACAAACGCTTCGTCCGACTCGTCATCCTCATCTTCCGATTGTCCTAGAGATGTAAGGACTGACATGCCCAACTGGGCCTCTACGTCATCGAAGATGTAGGGCGATGCAGGCTCAGAGCTGTACTCGTTCCTGAGGATCTCGCTGACTGACTCATGCACTGGATCATCTTCGGAGGAGATGGACATATCGGTGCTGGCTGGGTTCTGTCTCCATGGCCCAACTAAGTCTACATGCTCGCAGTCTGTTCCGGTAGAAGAGTACTCGGTGCTGGACTCTGAATCCGGTCTCTGCCATCTTGTCTGCTTCATTTCAAGTTCCTCATCTCCGCCTGGAGTTTGGAACTGTATCTTCCCATTCTTATAATCAAATAAGGCCCCTGCTGTTCTGAGGAAGGGCCTACCTAGAATGATCTGGGAATCTCTCCAATTACGAGGGGTTTCCATATCCAGGACAGTGAAGTCCACCATGTATTCTTGCCCCTTGACTTTGATCACAATGTTCCTTAATTCTCCTTGGGACCTCTTGGTTGATTTGTCAGCGAACTGTAGAAGAGCTCTAGATTTCCTAAGAGGTCCAAGATTAAGCCGCTCATAGAGGGCTGTAGGCATCAGATTGATTGAGGAACCATTGTCTAGGAGAGTGCGTGCAAACGCGATGTCATCAACATGACTCACTACATAATGTGCACCCATGTCTCTTTGTTTCCGAGGAAACGAGTTCTTTATTGCACAAGTCGTGGCTACTGATAATACGTGTTTCTCAACACGGCTTTTGGTCTTCCTGCTAACCCTAGTAGGTGTGCATCTCACCTTAAGGTATTTTTGGAATGCAGGGGTCATTTCCACGAACTTGTCAAAGGGGATTGTGACCTTGATGTGTTTATTGCAGAATTCAGCCATCTCAGGGTCATCTTTTTGGATTTTTTTGTTTTTCTTCTTTCCACCCTTGAGAGCTCGGGGGAAAGGGATTATTGACTCCAACTCAGGTTCGGAAACTGAAATTTTCTCATTAACTTCGGGAACTGAGTTCTTAACAGGACTCTAACTCTGATACAAACTAGGACTCTGACTCTGACTGAAAAGAAAATGCTGAGGCGAAACCGGTGACGCTTCTTCCGCGACTGCTGGACGATCCTCCTCAGATGGAGGTGCAGGCTCTTCATCGGTTTCGTCTGACTCCATACAAATACGAGAATGCTGCTTCGAGGACTCAGATGTCCTCTTCTTCTGCCTGCGATGATGGTGGTGATGCTCCTCCTCTTCTTCCTCCGAGTTCTCCTCAGGTCGAGTGTCGGAGGCTCCTTCCTTCTGCGCCCGTGCCCGATCAGGTATGGTCACGGTCCTTCCGCTCCTGAGGGATATATGATTTACATTATCATACGAAAGGATCTCATGTTCAGATAAATAATTATCTGAATAGTATACCTGATCTCGAGGTCGGTTCTGGCCCTGGTGTAAGTTGTTCGGGTTGGCCTGAACCTGTGCGGGAATTGGGGTCTTTGGCGCCATGTGTTGGTCCTGGGCACGAGAGACCCGATTGATGTCGGTTCTCATGTCCAGGTAGTCATTCTGTATCTGCTGGACCCTATCAGACAGGGTCTGGATCGCCAAGGTGAGAGACTCCAATTCGGTGGGCTGGGCTTGCTGCTACGTAGATGCGGTTCTGTATTGGCCCTGCTGGCCATGTCGATATTGCTGCTGCTGATGGGACGGTGCTGGCCCCTGCTGATAGGTGCGCTGCTGCTGCTGGTACCCATGTTCTGGCCTGGACTGGAAGCGCGGTATGGGAACGGGCCTGGTCTCTTGGTAGACTGGGGATGGGCGGTATGGCTGATCCTTCCCCATTTCGATTTGCCTGACCATCGGGTCACGGCTATACCAAAGCCCGTTGATCTCGTACACTGGTGGAGGCTCCTCGTATCCCGTCTCCACTTGTGGGGGTGCATGCTGGTTCTGCTGGTTGTAAGTCTGGTCCCAGCTACTCTGAGACCCCGGTGCCTGTTCCTGTACAAGATGGACTCGATGTACAGGTACAGGTGGTGCAGAAGGGGTAGGTAGCTTGATCTTAGCTACCTTCTCAGAGAGTTCCTCCACTTGCTTCGGTAGGTTCGAAAGAGACTCCATTTCCGCGACTCTCTTGTGGATCTGCTCGACCATGGTAAGCTTGTCGGCAATCATCCCCATGCTGGGAATGAGGTCCTCAGTCAGATCTGCTACAGTCCTTCGGGTTGTCTCATTGGATAGGATTGAGGGAGACAACTGATAGGCCCTTGTGGCCTGCGACCTGCCGGTTTCTGCCATCTGCTCCAGGATCTTCCATACGGCGTGCTCGTTCTTGTTCATATAGCTTCCTCCACAGGCAGCACTGACTAACCCCTGCATCTCCGGGGTTAGACCACAGAACAAGGTCTGGACTAAGATCGCCTTCGAAATGCCGTGGCATGGGCATTTCTGTACTAAATCATTGAACCTGTCCCATGCTTCATGGAAAGGTTCACTAGGTCCTTGAGCGAAGCTGGCGATCTTCGTTCTCATCTGGTTAGTCCTACTGAGAGGGTAGAACTTTTTCAAGAATAGATCCTTGAACTGCATCCAGGTAGTACATACCACCCCTAAGTTCTTCAGCCAATGAGCAGCCTTGTCACCTAAGGCAAAAGGGGTGGCCTTCAGCCGGATATAATCTTGGCCAACATTGGGATGGCTAAGATTATTGCACACCAGTTCGAAGTCACGGAGGAAAGTGTATGGTTCTTCAGTGAGGTTTCCGTTGAACTTCGGAAGTAGACTAAGGAAGTGGGGCTTCCGCTCAAATGCCTGGGCGGGAACTGCGGGTGCTAACCAGTTCTGAATCTCGTTCTCCACCTGGTTATAGGTATCGATCATTGATCGGTCGATTCCTCCAGCTACAGTAATCGGTCCCATTCGCGCCGTAAGATCTGCATTCTTTTGTTCGGCTTCGGCAAGGCGAGCAAGAATCTGTCGAATCTGGTCCTCATCCGGTGGCATCCTTGGCGGCATCTTGTCCTCTAATTCTGGGGATTGGGAAATGAGATCTGTATTAGAGGGAAAATTAAGGAAGGGATTACCGAGGCAATGGTCTTCCTCGGTAATCTCGGAGGAGATGAAAGGGTTGGTTTGAGAGTAACCACCCTGAGCATGAGGGAACCAGGACTCAAGAGGGTCATGAGTCCTGGGTGGTCCAAGGTGCGCTTGGACCGATGAAGATGAATTACTTGGGGGACTCATAGAGAGATTGGCGACTAATGCGTCGAGATCTCCCCAGTCACTCATCTTGATGAAGCGAGAAGAAGATAGGTTTTTACTCCTACCTGAAGCAAGCAAAAATCAATCCAAGACCCTGGGTTCACACTCAACACAGTGAAGGACTCGAAATCGAGTCCAATTAATCTTGTAGTTTTTAAGTGTGATTTTCAAGCAAAATAAGCAAGGATTACGCGGCCTATAGGGAAGTCGGCTCAGAGCCGGATGCGTCTTCCCTGTTTAACCTGTCGCCTAAGATACCGCCGCTCCTTCCTTTCTTCGCTCCTATCCCAAGCCGATGGATTCAATGACCACGCCCCTATCTACCTGCAAGCAGGCGGAGGCTGACAAGGCCGGAACTTCACCCCGGGGGGTTACTGGCAACTTGTCGCAAAGTACCGCAATTTCGCCCCTATCTACCTGAGACAGGCGGAGGCTACTTGGTACTAGTCAAAGAATCTGAAATTATTCGGCTTGTGATATTTGCTAGGATCAGTTAGAACGTGATATGGAAGGCGGGGATTTGGGCTCTGCCTTAAGGTGTTCACACACACTCAAGTACCCTCACTCAGCCTGAAAACAAGGTCGGGGATTAATCTCCCGCTACCAATTTTCAAATTTTATTCCCCTTTTTTTGGTCAATACTGTTTAGCAGTCCCGATTTTAAGTTAGGTTCTCACTGTATTAATCCGACCACACAGCACGCCTATCGAACAGTACCAATTTTTGTTTAATTTAAATGTGAAAATCAGAGGGGGGAAATTGAGAAAAGCCGATGCACGAAAATCGATGATGCGTATGCTGAGTGAAGAATACTTACAGTGATCCCTTCGCTTTTTATGCAGGATGCAGAACAGAATTGAAAACTTTTAATCTAGATGCAAATGCAAGCGATGAAAGTCTCTCCTAGACAGGCAGTTCTATTAGTGTGAAGAACAGTTTAATTTGACGAAGTACCGCGGTCTAGGTGCGTCTTTTAAGTGTATTGTGTGGTCCTATTGATTACGAGCACAAGCAATTCCTAGATTGGCTCGAGGAGCCGCTAGTGCAAGCTAAGTTACAATTCACCCACACAGCACACGGGACACAGTTCCACTATCTTTACAGATGCGAGAACCCAAACGGGAACCGCTGGAAATGATGCGAAAAAAAAGAAATAAAATAAATAAAAAAATACAATGCCTCTCTTTCACTCAATAAAGTTAAAATGCTAGATCCTCGAAGCGTCGTCGACTCCTCGCGTTCCTCGCACAGAAACAAATTAAGGTCAGAGAGTGACACAAAAAAATAATGTAAAGAATTAAAGGAGAGAAAAAAATAATTAAAAGAAAACCGGGGGTCAGACTACCCGGGGATAGAAAATCAATCACTCAAAAATTCACTAAAATTTAACCTAAGCCGTGCCTCCCCGGCAACGGTGCCATTTTGATAATCTCCCCACACCCTTAATTAATTCGAGCAAATTAATATCCAAATTAAGTTTAATGTCGTTCGTTGCAGTCGGATACGAGAGGCTAGTCAAAAACCACTTAAATAAGGTTTGAGCCAATTTCAAGCGGTGATTTTTTTTACTTGGTGGAAGTCCAAGGTCGAACTCAGGGAGGCATCTGTCTCCTTAGGTGAATTTTAGCACAGATCAAGTGTTGGATTTTCGAGGAATTATTTTTTTGGTCTTTTTAATTTCTATGCAGACTCGTGCAAAAATGCAGGCCAATTTAACGTTTAATTCAATTAAGATATCAATTGATGTCCAAAAATTCTAAAAATTGGCCAGATGATTAATTATGATGAAAATGAGTTACCCTAATTTTTTTGGATTTTTAAGACACTAAATGGATTTACTGGGAATTAAATATGCAGACAGGGTGATTTTCACTATTTAATTATTAATAAATAACAAATCACAATTTTTTCGAGAAATAAAATTATCCTAGATGGCACTAATGATAAGGGATCCAGGAAAATTGACAGATCTGAATTTCAATGTGAAATGAATTTATTAGAATTAAAATAAGAAAATCACTCAACAATTTATTTAGGCCTCGATATGTGTGCAAATGACATGAAATTTTTATGGCATGTTAAGAATACTGTCCTTAAGCTACTGTGAATTTTTGAGAATTTTTGGAACCACAGAGAATTAATTACAAATTAAAAGGTGTCACTAGGCAAAATATTTCAAAAATATACCAATTAATTCATTAATAATTCCACTGAAATTACAAAAATGTGACACGTGGACTAATAGACAGAGGACAAGTTTCTCAACAAAATGCAATTTTTATATTTGAAAAATGATGTAAAATGCAACCTAGGGATGCGTGCAAACTCAGGGATGTAAATGCAATACAGGAAAATAAAAATACATAAAGAAATTATGCGGACAGGGACTAAAATGCAATTACCTGTTATGCTGGGGACTCAAGTGCAATTTCTCCAACAGGCACGTGTTCCTCACGTGGGCTCAGCTTCACAGGGACCTTTTTGCAATATTGGAAAGCTTCAGGGGCCTCTGTGTAAATTTCCCAGGCCGCATGTGCTCCTCACGTGGGCGGCCTAGGCTCGGATGGCTGCGGAGGCTCGGAGCTAGGCTCGGGCGCTTCTGGAGGTCTGGAGTGAGGCTCGGACGACCCGAACCTAGGCTCGGAGAAGAGGCTCGGGTCGAGGCTGCGTGGCAAGCTGTGGACCGTTCGATCAACATTATCGAACGGATGGCGATGTGGACGCGTAGCGTGACCTCGGGCCTTTGGATCGATGCTGATCCAACGGCTGCTGGGCTCGGTGGAGACGGCGACGTGGCTGGAGATCCACCGCTAGATCTGGTGAGAGATCGACGGTTGAGAGCTGCTGCGGAGGGAAGACGCGTGGCGCTCTAGGCGCCGTTGGATCTAAGTGAATCCAACGACTCCTGGGAAGCCCGGTGAAGAGGCGACGTGGCTCGCTGAGGGCCGTTCGATCAACGTGATCGAACAGATGCTGTGCATCTGCTCCGACGATCCTCCGCCGCCTACGGAGGAGATGGCGGGGCTCCGGTGAAGATGCCTTAGCTCCGCCCGTCCTTCCTCGTGTCGATGACGCTCTCCGACTTGTCGGAGATATCCCAGAAGACTCGTGGCGATGCGGCGGAGATGCTGGTGGTCTCAGGAGCGGCAGAGGGCGGTCTGACGTCGATGGCGATGAAGCTCGAAGTCGTCTCCAGCGAGCTTCCGTTCAATGAGTAGAGGGGCACCTGCAAGTGTTAGAGATAGAGCCGGAGCTCGTGCGTGCGCTTGTGGAGAAGTGAAGGTAGTCGGCGAGGCCTAAGGAGTGATGGAGATGGGTTGGCGATGGTGCTCCGGCCAAGTGGCGGAGCTGGAGCTGATGGAGGATGAAGTGAGTCGTCGGCGGGCGTAGAGGTGGCCGCGAAGATGAGAGCTCCGATGCGGAGCTCGGAAGATTGGAATGGAGGCGTGGGAGTGACCGGAGGCGGAGAATAAAAAGCAAGAAAATCGACGAAGAAAATAAGAGAAGATCGGAGAAGAATGGAGGGTTCACCTGGGGGTTGGAACTCCTTCTTGGGTTCCAGGTCGTCGCTCGAGGGACCGGTGGTGTCCCGAGCTCAAGCAGCTGCTCGGAGGAGTGGCTGCGACACGGCGGTGGGCCGAGGATCTCGTCGGAGAAGATGACCGGTCTTCGCTCGAGGAATAGGTCGCTTGCTGTCACCAAACGGTTGCTCCGAGCTCAGGGTATCTCTCAGGGGTGGCGGATAGGGCTGAAGTTGGCCGGTGGTGGAGTATTTAAAGGGTGGAGTAGAGGAGCGGCCTGGTGATGGAGCGAAGTTCGTGGAGGTAGTGGGGTGTAGCTGGCGATCGACGTGGGAAATGAAGTGGCTGGCGAGGATGACGGATGAGTGGGGAAGGACGTGGAGTGATTGGTGGTTGGAGATGGTGGTAGGCGTGGTGGCGAAAATAGAAAGGGGGCGGCTTGTTTCGCAAGGGCGAGATCGTGGGAGAGAGATGATCGGAGGTAGGAGACGAGGCCCTGGCCGTTGGATCTTGTGATCCAACGGCCTAGATCAAAGCGCGAAGGGACGTATGGGATTAGATCAAGGCGCGGTGATAAGAGGCCGTGATGGCGCCACGTGGAAGCAGCTGGGCGAAGCACGAGCGAGCGGCTGGGATCAAGTCAAGGCGATGCGATCTGAAGGTGCGGAAGCTGCCACGCGTCGTGGTGAGGCAGCGGCGCGAACGAACGGTTTGGATGAAGGGTTGATGTTAATCGAAGGGACGAGGGGCGCCAAAGGAAGAGTGGCTATGATGGAAGGATCGCGGGCTTGATCAGATGGTGTACACGCCGCCACGTGGCGAGCTTTGGAAGAGGCGCGGACGGGCGGATCAGATGAGACAAGGGGATGATCTGACGGTGTGGATTTGAGGCGCACGTGGAAGCAGCCAAGCCGTTGGATCTAGAGCGTAATCCAACAGCTGTGGCTGCGGGCGGATGAAGCAAGGGGTGCGGGCCGCGTGGCGTAACCAGAGGGCGCCACGTGGCCTGCTGTGAATGGTTGGAAGAAAATGTATGTGTAGAGAGAAGAGGGGGCCGAATTTGGAAAAACTCAAAACATGAAAGTTGTAGATCTCGATGAGATCTACAAGTTTCATGTTGACCAAAGACGGAGATGAGGTCAAATATGATACATAAGTACAAAGATACAAATATACATATATGTAGTATACAGAGTGGACCAAAAACACAACTTTCTCATACGAGCTCCAAATTGGATGAAATTAGTCTCATTTTAAAGGTCTTTTAATGTGTAGTATTCTAAGAGTAAGTAGACCTAGTTCGGAGTTTGTACGAGGGATTTATGTGCATTTTAGTGTACAGGGGTTCTAGGGCTTTGTTGACTAATTTACAAGGGGGATTTTTGGCCTTCTTCCCTATATTATTAACTAAGGAGTACATATTATAAGGAAGAGGTTATTTTAGTGAATAGGTATTTTACAAGGGATTTTTGGCTTCTTATTTGAATGCAAATGGACTGCTAAAATGAATGTATTATGTGTGTATGCATGAATGCTATTTATGCATTATAAAGGGAAATATGCCTCTATTTACTCGGGAACAAGGCTCTATTTTTGACTTTTGAAGTGATGAATCACAAACTCATCACCGACCTCGTGCGGCCTTGGGCTATTTGCATATTTGGCCCCATACTTTTCATGTGTGCTACTGTTTAGCCCCTGGAACTTACTTTCTTTGCATATAGGTCCTTGTGTGCAGTATGATTTTGATTGGCTTGAATAAAATAACTATTTTAGCCCAAATTTCATGAAATTTGGATACGTGCCTCCTGCCACTGTGTAAAATTTCCATGAATTTTTAGGCTTGTTTTGTTTTTATTTTCTATTTTTAAAAATTCAAAAACCCAAAATTTTGCTTCTTTCTAAATTGAAAATCAAATAAAAATACTAAAAAACTTCTAAAAATTATAAAAATATTGTATGTTTATTTTGTTGTGTTTTTACTTTTGTTCAAATTTCGTTGTATTTGGATTTATAAAAACCCTAAAAATTGAAATACACTAAAAAACTTATAAAATCATTAAAAATTCAGAAAAAAATCAAAAAATGCAATTTCTTCTTTTTGTAGTTAGGTTTTTATTTTTGCTTTATATAATATTGTTGCTTGAATTTTATATCCTATTTAGATATTTTTAAATAGCCTTTAGATTCTGGGTGCACATTATCTTTGATTTTTATTATTGTTTCATTTTTAGAAAATTCACTAAAGATCAGAAAAATCTAAGAAAAATATCAAAAACACTTGAAAATTTATAAAATCCAAAAATATTTTTATTTTAATTTTCTGACCACTTTTGTTGTGTTGAATAATTGTTTGATTGAGTCTTTTTGAGTTCTCTTATACATTTTTATTAATTTTAAAAATCACAAAAAATTTAGAAAAATATAAAAATCCACCAAAAACATTTTATTTCTTTTTATTTTGATTCCCGACTACCTTGTAGGTTTTTCCAAATCGTGCTCCTTGTGTTCGACCCTGGTAGCTATACCAGGTAAACTAAAATAGCAAGATCGCTATTTGCTTTATTTGCTTGATTTTTGTTGTGGTGGTCTTTGTTTTCTTGTTGAGTGAGAGCTTCACAGTTCGGGTCGCAACGACCCTGATTAGACCTTAACTCGGATCGCGAGATTTCTCGCTTATTAGAATGGCACCATTGCCAGGGAGCACGACTTAGTAGTCGGTTTTCTTTTTCGGTTTTTTTGTTTTGCAACTTTTGTTGTTTTTCTTTTTATTTTATTTTCTTTTATTTGTTTCTTTTTATTATTGTTTTTGTTTTTGTTTGTTTTTATTTCTTTTTATTTGTTTTTATTTTTGCATTTATTTGTCATTTATTTTATTTTATTTTATTTTTCATTATTATAATAATTGCGGACTGACACATTCTTGTTTGACTTTCTTGCGAGGGCCTGGGGATCGAGGCGGCTTTCTTTGGGAAGCCGACGCAACCGTGAGACTTGGAGGTAGCTCTTTTCTGAATAGAGCCGCATGAGAGCACGAGAGAGGAGAGCAAGAGTGTTTTGGAGCTGTAGATTAGACTTAGTTTAGTTTCTTTTTCAGCATTATTATATTATTGTAATAATATAGGGACACTCAGAGACACTATTAGACTTGGTGACATTTCGGGATCTGTTTCGCTGAGCACTGGTGTGCTCGTGGGACCTCACCGTGTTTTGGTTTTTATCGCTTTATTTTCTTTTGTTTCACATGGATTTTTGTGCTTGAGCCCCTAGACTTAGGTTTCTATTTGATCGAGCCAAGTAGCATTAGGTCCAAAGCCCCTAATAGAATATCCGTTCCTATAGAACGCGCTTGGACTTAGACAAATAAATCGATGCTTCACGATAATAGAAGTTTTTATTTAGGACGATTCTCGCATTACATCCATATATATTAGTTTAAATTTATGCATGTATCATATTGCATGTAAACTACTGGAGAAAGGTATGCCTTCTATCTCGTGCATGCATTCATAGATTTCATCACGCATTGGCTTTTCCGTCTTCCTCCCTCTGTTTTCTGGACTTAGGAATAAAAAAGAAATCGGAAAATTCGTTAGACATTATTTGATTTTTGAAAAATACCTAAAAATAAAAACCATAAAATTGGGATTGTTAATCAAACTTGATCCTAAAAGACATTCACCTAATAATTTGTCTTGGGAGAGCAATCCTGTCATTGTATGGTTTGGATGAGCGAGAGAGTGACACGCACCCTAGGCTAGAGCCATATTCGACCCTTCTTCAGACTACTGATTCTGAGTTAACCGTTCTCCAGTGAGGATCGCTCCGGTCTCCGGTAAAGCGGGTCGCGATATCCTTAACAGAGCGAGCCGATCGGGTAGCCGGTAAACGGTCCGCGGCTTGTTCTGGCTGGGAAAGATCTAGCTTGGGATCGGGACAGTCTCCTCGGGGCGTTGGGATTCCCAACAACTCGCTTAATCACTCTGATAGACGGTCTTATCACCTAAATAAAAACGACAAGATAAAAGACCGAACCTTCACGGTCATCAGCTCTGCGTGCGTAGGTGAATCGGGGATTTCGCTTGACCGATCTTGTTTGCTTTTCTAGATCCCATCCGCTTTCTTCTCTTCTGTCTATCTTCTTTCCATCTATCTTTCTCCCTCCCACCCACCCTTTATTCTTCTTCTTCTCCCTGTCTACCCTTGGATGATGGGTCTCTCTCCTTTCTTGCCGACTCTTGCGGCTTCTCCTTCTTATTCCCATCATTCCAGTCCACTCTCGAGGGAGGTCGGATCTCCGACCAACCTTCCGTTCTCTCCTTCTCTTTTTTCTGGGCATGCTGTGCTAGACGTCTGTGGAGATCAGACTAACCAGATACGAGACACGGGCGATTCCTTTGTTGGGATGAGAGTGCACTCCATACGCGATCACAAAGAGCAGACGCGAGTTTCAGACACCTCCGACGACAACATGAGGGATGAGCATACAGACCATGGAGCTCAGTCAGCTTCTACATTCAGTCCCTTCATTCTAGATTTGGAGTTCATTCAGATACTGCTGAAATTTTCAGGGGAGGTGCACGAGGAGCCATATCTTCATTTGTCCGAGTTTGAGGAGTTCTGTGTGACCCGGGCATATTCAGATATCACTTCTGAGGAGTCGATGTTGACGATGTTCCCATTTTCACTTCAGGACAGAGCCATGAAATGGCACAAACATTTGGGAAGGAGATTTTCTACATGGGGAGAGCTATGATTAGAGTACCTACAGAGATTTTATCCCCAGCGTGGAGCAGATATGATGCGCTCCATCATCATGGATTTTTCAGTAGACCCCCAGGAGCCAGTGCATGATGCATGACTGAGGTTTCTTGACCTCTTGAGGAGATTTCCAGATCATGAACTTTCAGCGACCAACCTTATTGAGATCTCAATGACGGGGATGACCGTTGATCAGATTGCACTGGTAGTGACCTCGTGTGGTGGTTCACACCACAGCACCGACATTGTTTTACTTGATGCCATCTTGAGAGCACTTTCACAGACTCCATCTTCACAAGATACATTAGTCATGGCAACACACGAGGATGATGCAGTACCAGTGGGGTGTGACACACTTCATGAGGACACAACTTCCACACACCAGATCGAGGACATGGATTCTGCTGCAGTACAGACGAGGGATATGATGACTGCCACAGTAGATGCTCTGACCCAGAGACTGATCGAGTTCCCATTGGTCTTCCCGCTAGAGTTCGAGTCAGCCCTGGACTTTTCAGTTGATAAGTCTTGGATATCAGATCTTCTGATATTCCAGGAGATGGAGGAGCCCACAGTACTATGTCCATCAATCCAGACATTTCAGTGTCCATTTCCAGACGATTCAACTTCTACTCTACAGAGGTACTTCTCTGATTCCGACAGATATTAGGACTCAGCCCAGTAGCCACAACTCGATGCGGGATACCATTTTGAGATGCCATATATATATAGTCCCGTATTCGAGCCTTTTGTCCTCCATTTTGATGAGACAGTTACAATTTATGAGGACTAGATGACAGCCGGCACTGCCGGAGCTCGAGGATCAGTTTGAGACACTTCAACAGCTTCTGCGTTGGTGACCAGTTCCATTTC
Organism: Ottelia alismoides; assembly: GCA_037367405.1. Taxonomy (NCBI): domain Eukaryota; kingdom Viridiplantae; phylum Streptophyta; class Magnoliopsida; order Alismatales; family Hydrocharitaceae; genus Ottelia; species Ottelia alismoides. The sequence continues at coordinate 414,257 of JAZKJV010008485.1, read as the reverse complement.
CTGTTTCCAAAATTGTTTAGAGGCAGACTTCAGCTGATGAAGCATTCTGGTGTGAGGAATGGGTACTTGCCAGTAGCGCAGATTTCCTTATTGATTCTGATCCTCCCTTTCTCATTGATCCAGCATTACTCCTCGAGGGTTATCTGCGGGAGGATGCCTCATACGATGTGTACTCGGTTTCACTTTCTGAGAGTGTATCCGATCTGTCGGATCACGAAATCGAGTCTTCTGATCTTTCTATTCTGAGTTGTCTCACCTCGACGACCCTCGTGAGGATGAGCCGATCTTTGAGATATTCGATGATCTATCTGATTTTTCTCCATTATGTGCATCAGATATCAGTTTTCTTAGTGAGTCTCCTGATCTTGACTTTCCACACCTTTTCGAGACGATGATTAACGTGGAGGATTCCATGACTGATCCTTCTTTCTCCACGTTTGATTTCTTCGGCTCTACACTTCCATTCCATTCTGATCCTGAGTCGATGATGTCATATATACTACCGAATCTCGATCACATCTTCCCATATCCTTGCCGGTAGCAGCCACCCGCCTGATTGCTTATTTGTGTGTCTTCATTTACATCATTGATTTCGTCGTAGTTCATCTGCCACGACTATGACGACAGTACCACATTCGCCTTACAAATGCCATCCTGAACTTGATACTGCATTATCCTAGCCTTTTTCCCCAGCTAGGGGCATAAAACCTAGCGCTTGTTGAGAGGTACCTCAACATTGTCCACTTTGTATATACGTGTTTTGTCTTGATTTGTTCTTTGTTTCTTCCGTTTTTTTTCACACCCCAGGTCTCATTTAGGATTATCTTTGCTATAATTAGGATGTACCTCATCCTAAGTATAGGGGGGGTGTAAACACTGAGTTGTTCCCTTTCGTTCTGTTTCATTACTCCTGTCGTTGCCTATACTTAAGGATCCTTCACCTTAAGTATAGGGGGAGTAATGTCGTCCCTTCCATCTTGCATATATTTATCTTCATTTCTGCCTCTATTTTGCTGCCTATACTTAGGGATATTTACCCTAAGTATAGGGGAGGTAAACCCTGTACATTCTCTCACTTGGATTTCCCTTCGTGTACAATTTGCTATACTTAGGATTACTTGATCCTAAATATAGGGGGAAACCTCGAGATTCTTTTCATTTCTATTCTTTTATTCGTCTTTGTAGTATAGTTTTTCCTTTTCACTTCCCTATACTAAGCACGAGTTATGTCTTCTTCATCGCTCTTGATTCACTCTGAGGACATCATTCGAGCTAAGTATAGGGGAGTGTTGTCATATATACTTTAGCCATAACTCGTACTTTTTGTGAGTGTGTTAATAAATAAAATGGCTAAAATCCTTAAAAATCCATAAAAATTTAAAATTTTTCTTGTAAATAAAATTCTTTATTGCACATACATAGCTATTTATAATATTATTTTTGTAAAAATGTTTGTAAAAATATTTTGTGTGTAAAAAATTTGTAAATATTTTGATATCAAAATTATGTATATAGTACAAAATTTTGTAAAATGTTTGAAAAATAAAGTTTGCAAAAACCCTTTTGTAAATATGTGTAAACATTTTGCAAAACTTTTGCATTCATGCATACATCCATGTATTCAAACATTTTCAAAAATTTTGCATACTTTCAAAAAAATTTCAAAAATTGCATCTTTGTAAATATTTGTACAGTTTTTCTAAATCATAGTTGACATTTAAATTAGCCTGGAATTAAATTGAAAAATGGAGCTTGGTTAAGATCTTAATCCACCTAATTCTAAGAGGAAGCTTAGAGGGCTTAGGGTTGAGACTTTTCAGTTCCATGGTGACTTAATTCTTTGAGTCCACTAGGCTATGATCATATGTCATCTTGATGAGCCTAAGTAGAACACTTAACAACACATGCATGACTCTCACAGACAATGGCTTTACTTGGACCAGCACTTTACACCTAGCTCTCTACGGATGAGGTGGTGAGGAGGCAGTCTTCTTTGACTTGGGGTAGCATATGAGGGTAGTACTTCTAGACGGAACCTCTCTTCTTCTTATAGTAAAGGAAGTACGTCTCAACTTGTTCTGGTAGCAGTGAGGCCTAAAGACAGGAGTTGTGGGTTGCAATAAAGCTTCAAAAGAGGGATAGTCTACTGGCTCAAGAGGAAAAACTCCTTATGTATATATGTTGCACCATGTAGATATGTTGTACGTGTGCACATCAAAAAAAAGTGCAAAAAGAAAACTCCAAAAAGTGGTGGGTCTGATAGAAAATGAAATACCCACCGGAGTGTATATAGTCAAATAAAGCAAAGCTTATGTTACCCATGCCCATCTCATGAAGCTTGCAGCAGGGAGACTTATCTACACTAGTTGGGCTCCCTAGGATACATGGCTACACTGGCCATGGTCCATTCTCTTCTTCCTCTACTTCTTGAGCCGGTTGAACTTGAACTTAGAAGGGAATACCCCGCTCCTTGAGGAAAGAGTTTCCAGACTAGGGTATTAGAGTTACCTTGTTGGGGAGGGTTGTCACTTTGCTATTTTCTGAGGTGGAGAGCTATACATCACTTACACCGTACAAGAAAAGATTCATGGTCATCAGAGTTTGTGTATGTAGACTTGTTCTGATCTGGATTGTTAAGGAGTCTTGACTATAGATTAGTGGAACTTAGAGGTTGTTGAGTTTTAAACCTAAGTCCAAATAAGGTTCCGACAAACTAATAATCCAAAGATCTGACTGAGCTTCATACTTCAATTTAATGAAGACAAGTTTAATAATCAGCATTGATTCACCTTCTTTTTCTTCTTTTTCTTTTCCTTTTCATTTCACATCTTTTTCAAATAAGTGTTTGCTAAGGGACTAGCAAAAGTAAAGTATAGGGGGGGTGATGAATACTCATTCATCACTCTTTATTCTTTTATTTTAGTTACAAATCTTGGCAAAATACAATGTAGATAGCTGTAACTGCAATAAGTTACCATTAGGCATGCTTTGTGTAAATATTAATAATTAGCATGTTTTTGTGCAAAAATAAAAGAATAAAGAATAAAAGAAAAAGAAGGAGATATTTAGAATAAATATCGAGTGACCTAAACCCAAGGGAGGGTCAGGCATTGGCATGGCCGCCAAATAAAATAAGTAGAGAGGGATAGAGTCACTTCACCTTGCACATACATCCTCCTTTATGTACATATTTTATTTTCACAAAATAAAAATATAAATGTGTTTTTATCATCTTGTATATATTTATAAAAATAAAATAAAAATTAGAAAAATAAAATTAAAATAAAATCAAAATAATCTCTCTCTCTCCACCTTGTACATACCATGTATATATGTATCTATTCCTATTTATTTCACTCTTGTAAATAATCAATAAAAATAAAATAAAAATTATTTTATACTCTAAATTTTATGTTGTAAATAAATAAAATATAAAATTAGAGCATTTGTACAAAAATAAGAAAATAAAAATAATAATATAAAATACATTGGTATTTTATACCTATATATAATATAATATATTATATATAGCGTAAATTATTTTTCATAAAAATAAATAAAAATCACTAAATAATAGTTTGAAAAAAATATTCATTTTTAATTTTGTAAATATTTTAAAATAAAATCATTTTTTATTTTTAAATTATTTTATAAACATTTTTTACCCTGCTAATTTCTAATTGGTCCACGGGGGACTGTTGACCTTGGTCAACTGTCCCCCCGGACCACCTCTCACCCAGATCCGACTTCATCCCGATTCTCTCCGAAATTTCCCGAAGTGATCCGACCTCCATTTGCATCACTCCGCATCTCCGATTACTGAGGAATGATCCAACTCACACGCCCGATGTCGCCATTAGGGATCCATTCCTCGGATTGCGTGCCCAAGCTCCCATCTTCTCGGACCCTGCATAGTATATAGCCTCAGAGAGCCGCATTTTATTCTTGATATTTGGCCCTTCCCCTAGTCTCTGATGACCTCCCCCTCTTCGTCTGAGTGACAACTGACGTGAGAGAGAGAGAGTAGCAGCGAGGTTTTGAGTGTCGGAAACCTTAGGTTCGGTGAGCTTTTCGCCGTGCTCCGCCGCAAGGTGAGCCCAAGCCTCTGGAGCCGTCGATCCATCAAGGCGAAGACCCCCAGAGGTCACTGACCTCCATCCCAGACGGAATCCTTCATCAGGTAGCTCCATTTGAGCCTTAGTCGCATTAGATTAGATTTTTTAGCATTTGGTCAAACTTAGTCGTTCAGCCCCGTTCGCCGTCGTCGGACCCTTCTTCTGTTGCTCCGACCACCCCATCACCTTCACGAGACCTCTCTCCACCTTCTTCGTCCCTATGTTCCCCCTGGTTTGCCTAGGAACATGGTTGACGCCTTCCTCCGCCGTCGCCTCGCCGGAAGGCCCCGCTCCACCTCGCCCCTTGATGAATCCGCGATTCATCATCACAATATCTTGATCTTAGCAAAATCCCCGAGTAAAATCCCAGAAAAATGTCCATAAAATCAATAAACTAACAAAACAACTCTTGTAAATAAAACACACTAATTACTGTATATGCCATTTGCCCGTAGAATTGATTCATAAATCTGAATGGGCAATTAAGAAGATTAATTGGAGTTGTCACCTAGGGAAGCTTTGCCGAGACTTGAACTTGAACGAGCTCGTGGAAATCCGAAACAGGGCATATGACAACAGTTTGATTTTAAGGACAAAGTAAAGAGATGGCATGATCAGCACATTAGGTGCAAAGACTTTGTCCTTGGGCAAAAGGTATGGTTGTTCAATGCCAGGTTGAAGATGTTTTATGGGAAGCTCAAATCTAAATGGATGGGTCCCCTTTGTGGTTAAGAAAGTGCACGAGAATGGAAGTGTAGAGATAGCTGATCTCACAGATGGTGCACACTCTCATGTGGTGAATGGACAACTGTTGAAGCATTTTGTTGATTCGAAAGAGCAGTTAGTCCAAGTCGAGGTCATCAACTTCATACAGAGTGAGCACAGAGCAGATACATCTTATTACTCTTCATGAAGATGCAGCATCAAGATTCAACATCTTAGAAGATTCAATCACTCTTGTACATATTCTCCCTTCTTTGTATATTCTCGAAATCACATCGGTTCTCACACTTACTCTTGTCCTATACTTAGGCTGACCAAAGCCTAAATATAGGGGGGGACCGATGCCCGCCATATGTATATACTCATCCATTTCTCCTCTTGACCTTGTCTGCCCCATTTTTGCTCTTCTTCTACACTAGGTTGTCCAGAGCCTAAGGTATAGGGGGGTGGATCGACTTCTATACTTTTTTATTTTATTTTAGCTCTCCTACGCTTAGTACGAGCTATGTCTTTTTGTCACCTAGTGCCATGAGGACATAGCACAAGCTAAGTATAGGGGGGCGTGTATATATTACATATATACTTTAACCCATAGCTCGTACTTTCACGTATTTTTGTATATATTATACAATAATTATGAGGTGGGTAAAAAAAATTCAAAAAAAAATCTCTTAAAAAACCTTTTAAAAAAACTTTTTTTCTAAAAAAACTCTTTTTCCTTATTTGCTAAAAAAAACTTTTCAAAAAAAAATCCTCTTTAAAAAAACTTTTTCACAAAAAAGGTCCTTTCTTATTTACCTATCTTTTTCAAAAAAAAACTCTTGAAAAAAAAAGCAAAACTTTTCTCAAAAAAACTTTTTCTAAAACTTAAAAAAAAATCAATCATAAAAAAACTATAAAAACTAACTATTAAGTTGGTTTAATCCCTGACACAATTCACTTTCACACAAGACTAGTGATGTTCAAGAACACTTGGTTTATGAGGTCTTGAGATTTTGAGTTAACCAGCCTTAGTCATTAGGGTCTTTGACTTAATTATTCACATTTCCCTACTTTGAAAGATTTGTGTGCTATATTGCATACCTAGTCTCTACCTTAAGAATATGATCAACACCTCACATACACGACTGTAGTTATGATGAGATGAGTTGAAATTTCACTTGAGGAACTGGGATGAGGGATTTGAGTTTGGACTTGATTTGATGATGCTCGAGGATGGGGATAAAATCAATGAAGGCTTCATGAAACCTGAGTGTCAGCAACTTTAGCCAGTATGAGAACATGGTTCTTGTACTATCTCTTGACATTTACCTTTGTGCCAGGGTGTGATAAAATAAAAAAATGTTGACCAGTGTGCGCCAACTCTTGGTAAAAGCAGTGGATCTAGCCAAAATACTACAAAGCAATGAAATGTTAAAGAAAAGATTTTATTCCACAAAGTTAATTATCAAAAGAGCTTCCACCAAAGGCGAGCGCTCCCAACCATTTCAAAGTGTCCACTTGGACCACCGCTATTAGGACCAGGAGTCGGGCTTGCACCAAAAAGGGGCTCTGCATCGTAAATGCTACAAGTCTGGGTGTAGAAGGTACGATAGGTACTCAAAAAAGGCACACCCCAGTGTACTCCCAGGAAAACAAGTGCAGACTGGCTCCAACTTCTCTTGACGGACGCACTGATCAAGACCAAAAATATGCATTGAGTAATATGGCACTCGAGAGGATCCTTGTTCCAATGAGAGGGAGAGAAGAAATGACACAATCCTATGCCCTCCATCATCTGGCCTTCCATCTACACTTTCAAGTCTGACAACTAAAGAGACGGTGGATTGGATGCAAGAAATGATTTTTATTCCCTAGTGTTGAGGGTCGGGTCTAGAGGAGAGTCTCTTGGACTGGAACCTTGGGTGACGTTGTGACTCTACTCTTGTAACTGCTGTCAACATTTAAAGTCATATCCTTACTATATATGTATACAAAGAGAGTCTGATGATTAGGGGAAATTGGGTACCTTTTGACTAGAGCTTGGTTCAGCTTAGAATTTTAGGATCTCTAAAACTGAGAGTTCTTGAACGGATCAAGTCTTATTATTCACATGCACAGTCAGGGGTTAATCCAACTTATTCATTCTTTATTTTGGCTCGAGGACTAGCAAAGTTTAAGTATAGGGGGGTGATGAATCCGCGATTCATCATCGCAATATCTTGATCTTAGCAAAATCCCCGAGTAAAATACCAGAAAAATGTCCATAAAATCAATAAACTAACAAAATAACTCTTGTAAATAAAACACACTAGTTACTGTTATATTAGATTGTACACAATACATTACCATAAAAAGCCACAAAAATAAAGGAGTTTTATACTTGTAAATAGGTCAAAACTTCATGTATTTTTAGTAATTTCATTCAACTCCTTTTACCTAAATCTTTTTTCTAACTTATTTATAAAAATGTATATAAAAATACAAAAATATAAAACAAAATTTAACTCAAATAAATGCTTCTAGATCCCAAAGAGAAAACGCCGTAAAGTCCAACTTCCAAGCTAAATTCCCGCTCCGTATGACTCCAAATTCACCAACTACTTTTAAAGTTCAAGTTAGAAAATTATCTATCCAACGGAAGTGGTTTCATTAAAAATCGGAGCTCGTTTGCAAAAGTTGGTTTTTGGGGACCTAGATGTACCTTTGTATATCATGTATATATTCATTCTTTCTTCAATTTGTATTGTATCTTTCTTAATTACTAAAAATACAAAAAAATCATACTTGTGTTGTATTTTAATTGTAGTATTTTATTGTATTTTTTTGTTGTAAATATCTCTTATTAAAAAGACAAAAAAATTACATATTAGAAAAATAAAAAAATGTGTACATGTTGTATGTATTCACTTGTAAAATTCACCACTATTTTTTTCCTTCTTTATTTTTTATTGTATTTAAAGTAGCTTACTTTATTTAACTTTATTTATTTATTTTAATTTCCATTCTCTACAATAACCAACAATTCAATCTCCTTATTCCATCATTTTTTCCAACCTCCCATTCAACTCACTTCCCATTCAACTCCACCACCTCAATAACTTCTCATGTATCATCTTTATATATATATCTCATTCTCCTTATTTTTGCCATTGATCCATCTTTATATAAATTAAAGCCGAGACACTCTTCACGGAGATCTTCTCTCAATTCTGACTGAATCGCTAAGTACACGTGCTACAACGTGACCGAATTAATTATCGTATTTAGCGCCATTTCGCCCATTAATGGGTAGAGGCATTTTGCCCTCGACCCAGCTGTCGTCCTGTGTAGGTTTGAACGAAGAAGGGCCTCATCTGGAGGTCCAAACACCATAGCACAGGAGCTCTAGGTGCCAGACGTCGATGGGCCACTCCAGGTGTCCTTGGCCTCATCGGAGCAGACTAGTGGCCGCGAACCATTGCCAGTAATGTTTCGCCCATCCTAGCAGCCTCGGAGGACCTCCCAGTCGTGCGTATCGACCTATCGAAGCTCGTCGGAGGCAAGTTCATCGGTGTTCTTCCATGGAGCTTCTCCATCGTCGGATCGAGACCACCTCACCAGTTCTAATCTCAGACATCCATCATCCGAGGATCTCGACCACCCGATCCATCTGAGGATCAAATCAGAACCGTCAATCATCGAAGGGGTATCCTAGAATCTCCACCGTCCGATCTTAAGTGAATCCCCCTCGACCATTGGATCTATAATAAAATGGTAATTTACACTTAGGCCCTTCACACTGTTTACATTTCTGTTTAGTCCTGTAAATATTTTTAGTCATTGTTTTTATTTTGGACATTTTGCACTTAGGACCTTGTCTTTCTTTTATTTGTAATTTGGTCCCTCTGAGTGTAGTTCACGTGGTCTGACACGTGCCTTGTGGGTTATTTACATATTCCTGCCTGGACTTTACTACTGTTACTGTTTGAAGTTTTATAAATAGGAATGACATTTATGCCCATGCTCGTCTGATTCACGTGCCAACCTTGTGCGGCCTTGGGCTATTTGCATATTTGGCCCCATACTTTTCCTCTATGTTACCGTTTGGCCCCTGGAACTTACTTTCTTTGCATATAGGTCCTTATGTGCTGTATGGTTTGATTGGCTTGAATAAAATAGCTATTTTTACCCAAATTTCATGAAATTTGGAAACGTGGCTTCTACCACTATAAAAATTTCCATGAATTTTTGGGCTTGTTTTATTTTCATTTTCTAATTTTAAAAATTGAAAAATCCTAAAATTTTGCTTCTGTCTAAATTGAAAAAATCAATTAAAAATAGTAAGAAGCCTCTAAAAATTCTAAAAAATATTGTGTGTTTGTTTTATTGTGTTTTTACTTCTGTTCAAATTTCGTTGTATTTGGATTTAGAAAAAACCCTAAAAATTGAAAAAACCCTAAAAACTTATAAAAATCATTAAAAATTCAGAAAAAATCAGAAAATGCAATTTCTTCTTCTGTAGTTAGGTTTTTATTTTTGCTTTATCATAAAATTATTGCTTGAATTTTATAGGCTACTTAGATATTTTTAAATAGCCTTTAGATTCTGGCTGCACATTATCTTTGATTTTTATCATTGTTTCATTTTTAGAAAATTCACTAAAGATCAGAAGAATTTAAGAAAAATATCAAAAACACTTGAAAAATTATAAAATCCAAAAATATTTTTATTTTAATTTTTTGACCAATTTTGTTGTGTTGAATAATTGTTTGATTGAGTCTTTTTGAGTTCTCTTATACATTTTATTAATTTTAAAAATCACAAAAAAACTTAAAAAATATAAAAAATCCACCAAAAATATTTTATTTCTTTTTATTTTGATTCCCGACTACTTCGTAGGTTTTTCCAAACCGTGCTCCTTGTGTTCGACCCTGGTAGCTATACCAGGTAAAATAAAATGCGAGACCGCTATTTGCTTTATTTGCTTGATTTTTGTTATGGTGGTCTTTGTTTTCTTATTGAGTGAGCTTCGCGGTTCGGGTCGCAACGACCCTGATTAGACCTTAACCCAGATCGCAGGATTTCTCACTTATCAAGTTACTGAAGAAGATGCATTGTGGGGGTTTCTTCGTCGGTAATAGAAATGTGAGGCCGAGGAACGAGCGTGGCTGCGAGCTTCCGATGGAGCAGATAGAAGGTGTTCTTCTGCGGAGGAGATGCGAGTGATGGTTGATGACAGTGGCCAGGGCAAGGTAAACATGGTGGAGTGAGCCGTGCTGCACATCCGCAAGCGGTTGGATCTTGCTGTATGGGGTGTCAGAGGAGTTGTCATCTCCTCGTGTCCGATGATCTATCGACGGATGAGGCTCAACGAGGGGGGTGCTTCTTAAAGTTGAGAAGAAGGAGGGTTGGCGATGGAAGGTTGGAGAGATTGATTGGGGGATTCGACGTGGTCGAGTTTGGGAGGGGATCTGATGATTGATCAGAGGAGGCAGTGGTGATAGATCTGATTGGGGATTTGACGTGGGGGTGGAGAGATTCATGGAGGAGGGTGGCTGCGCTCAAGATGGAAGACGGAGGCCGGCGTCGGAAGGGCGACGACTAACTGAATTTGGGGGAGAAGATGACAACCTTTTGGCCATCCGATCGGCCGAGATTGGATGACCTAGATGAGGACATGTGTGTTTTATTTTTTCTATTTTCTAATAAATGAAAAATAAATAAACCAAAGAATGGGTGACGGCGGCACCAGGAGCTACCATGTGGCACCCTTAGAAAATTCAAAGATAAAAAGAAAAGATAAATAAAAAAGAAATAGCAAACGACCTCAGATTAAAAAATTTTCTTCACAAAAGTTGCTCGTCTCAATGAGATCTACAATTTTCTGCGAGACCAAAACCAAAATAGGTCAATTGGACAAAGTGATATTTTTGGTGTACTCTATGTACATAGAAAACCGATTTTTTGGGCTTTGTTATTTTTTTCCATTTTTAAATAAGAAAAAAAATCCATAAAAATAGGATAAAATAAAACATAAATATTTACACATTACTCTAATTTTTTGGATTTTTATTAATTAAGAAAATAGAGAAATAAAATAAAGCATGATAAAGAGGACTTGTGTACGGACAGTTAGTGAACACTCATACTCAGTTAATTTCTTTAATTTTATTTTTATTTTGGATTTGGATTTTTTCTCATTTTGATAAAATTTATCAAAGAAAATAAATGAAAAGAAATAAAATAAAAAGAGTTGAATATGTGCATAAATTAACATATCAAAATTGGGTAAAATACACAATGTACAAAAGAGGCCCAAACCCCAACTTTCACATATGAGGTCCAATTCACTTGAACTTCTTGTATTAAAGGTAATTGAACGCTCATTAGTTCAAAAGTGAGTAGGATCAAATCGGACATTGTATGAGGAAGATATCAGCATTTTAGTCTGACCATCCTGAAATTAGGGTTTGAGTTTATGGTTCACTTATTTATGTTTGTAATTTTTATGTATTTTTAATTATTCTTGTTAGTGATATGTACATAATGGAGTTGGTTCAGGTGATTTAGAGTTAGCATGAATTAATTAAAAATCAAGGAAGTTAGCTAATTTACAGGTCAAATGGGCTGGGGATTTTTGGCTTCTTATTTTATGCAATTATGCATGATAAAATGCAATTATTGATTACATATGTATGAATGCTAACAATGCAAGATAATTTATAAAATAGAGATGAATTTTGGGGAACTTATCTTAATTAATCTCTTTTAGAGTGATGAATCACATATTCATCAATCCCCTATTCTTAAACCATGCTCGTCCCCGAGCATCTAAAGAATTAAATGAGGTGAAATGAGATTGGATTCCATACCAAGACCATGAGCAAAAGGTGAAAATGGAGCTAGACACGACCTTTGGATTATTAGTTTGGTAGAATCCTATAAGAATTAATATTTTAAAATCAACAGCCTCCAAGTTATAGACATCATTGTCACAATTTCAGCTCAGAAGTCATCTTATATCAATCTTCTTCCCATAGCATGCCCCATGAACATTGAACACGTGTCTCATGTGTGTGAAAGGTTTTAGCTCTTTCCCATCAAGAATGCCAGAATACCATGCAAACCTCTTCCCCAATAACTTGTCCTCAGGGAGTCAGGTATTTCCTTCTAAGGTCTATCACATTGTGTTCACAATCGAAAAGGGGGAGAAATTCAAATAAGGAGAAAAGAACTGGAGGATGACATGTGTAGTTACCTCTCCTTGTAAAGCCGACTGGTTTAGCCAAGTTTCCACCAAGATCTGCAAGTTGTCTTGAAGCTTGGACCTTTTTTGGTCAAATATTTATTTAGTAGTTGGTTTCTTTTTGTTTGGATTTTTGGTAGCTCTACGTGGATCCCGTTGTGCCCCTACGGACATGGAATCTTTCTTTCCACATATGTTTTAGGGTCTTAGAAAAAATTATGTCCAGTTGTCCATCCCTTATCTGAAGCTTTATTTCAACCTGTACTCCGATCTTTAGATGTCCGTGCTACCAGAAAAGAAACTCACATAGTCTTCCAACACACCGTCTGAATTGAGCTAAGTGCATAGTGCGAGAGTACAGATTAATTTACTATTCAAGAGTCATACCCAAAATTAGGCAATCGGGTTAGACCCCTCGATGAATTAAGTCAAAGACCTGAAGCTTATAAAATCCTATTTCTCAATGAAGTTCCTCTGAAAATTAGGTGGATTAAGTTTAAGTCAAGACCATTCTCAATTTCTGCTCATAACTCAATTCAGAACCCAAGGATTTTTTGCTAATGCAGTTGCATGTAATGCTAGATGAAGTGCAAATGTATGGAATGCATACACTTATTATTTTATTATTTTTTTATGTTTTTTAATGCAACACCAATATTTTTTTAAAAAAAAAGAATAAAAAAGCTGATTTTTCAAAACTTTTGTTACACACACCATTGGATACAAACAATGTTAATTGCATTTTTTGTTGTTTTGTTGTTTTTTAAAATTTTTAACAAGTTATTTACTCACCCCGTAAATAAAATGTATACTTATGTGAAAGTACGAGCTATGGGTAAAATATATACAGAGTATATACACACCCCCTATATTTAGCGAGTGTTATGTCCTCAGAGCACAAGAAACACAGAGAAGACATGGCTCGGGTTAAGCGTAAGAGAGTAAAGACAAGAAAAGAAAAATATATGGCGACAAGTCCCCCTATACTTAGGCTATGAATAGGCTAAGTATAGAATAAGAGCGAAAATGAGGCGGACAAGAAGTCAATGAAGAGAGTATATACAACGAGCATCGGGTCCCCCTATACTTAAGCTCTGGTCAGTCTAAGTATGGAAGAAGGGTGAAAATGGGGCGGTCGAGGGCAAAAATGGATGAGGAGAGTGGTATATACAGATGGCATCGGTCCCCCTACACTTAGGCCTTGGCCTAAGTAGAGGAAGAAGATGTATAAGGGAATCAATGGAGTCAGGACGGAAGGGAGCCGATGATTAAGGAGCTTCTCAACAGATCTTTCTATGAGCCTGCGATGGGAGGCCATAATGATTGAAAAAGATGAGGTAGATGAGTCCCAGCCGTCGTCAGTGTTATCCTCAGAAGAATCATACTGGAGAGTGTATTGATGGGAAGAAGATGAAGCATATGAATCAGATGATTCCCAGCTGTCGTCGGAGTTATCCTCAGAAGAATAATACTTGGAGGTCAAGGTACTCCAAACATTCTTATTTTTAAGCTACTTTATCAAGATGTGTTCAGTTTTGTGGTCAATTGCCTAATCCTCAGATGATGAATACTCTGAAGCACCAGTCTCAGTATTGTTACAAGATATTATTCTGGCATATTTAATGAGATCAGGAGAGTCGGCTCTCAAGGAACAGTAGTGAGGGGCATGAGTCATCCAACGAGGGTCAATATTCGGTTGCTTGCTTAGAAAGGGCTTTAGAGCTGCCAAACTGAGCTCACTCATAAAGATCACCTTATCCGGACCTAATGATGAATCATCAGACGATTCCTTTTCTGGCATGTTGAAGGTAACTTTCCTAGTCGCTTTACCAAATAACTAACCAGATGCAGGAGAAGCCAGAATGGGCACTTTGGTCTGCATTATCTGTGAAAGTGCAGGTACTGAGAGTGAGGTGCTGACAATTGGGTCTTTAGATGAATAACCATTGAAATATTCCTCCCTGGTCAGCGGACATCCTGCGTATTTGTTATCAATTGACTTGATGTTGGTGCATCCCTGTGTCGGATCGATTTGATCAAGGTGGTTAGAGGAGGTCTTGTCGGACTCAGGGTTAGCCCATTCTTGTGTGTCCTCATCAGGAGCACCATAAAATTCTTGCATCAATTGCTCCTCCGTAGGATTTGTCACGGCAGTGATTGAGGTCCATACCACTGGAAATGGAAGGGTGAGGTGAGTCTATGATCCAATGGTCTGGTCAACAATCGTCATCTCAGTTGTAGCAGCGGGGTAGGGCTCTTCTACTGCTTGATGGTTACGGCTGTTGACGACTTTGTGGGTTGCCTTAGAACATCGTGTTTCCTCATAGACTAGATGAGATCGAAGTGCTCCCAATGCGGTAAAAATCATTTCACGAGTCTCTCACTCTATAGTTTTCTTAGCTAAGGCCAAGAACAACTTTCCGAGAATGATTGGAGACTGTGTGAATTCTCCTTGATACTCAATGTCAGTGATCATGAAGTCCACTTTAAGTGGAGCATCTTGGAATGCAATGATGACTGAAATTGTTCCTCTCGGCCCTTTTATTGATCGATCATCCAGTTGAACGATCTCTCTTTTCCTGATTGGTCTGAGTTTGAGTTTATCAAACATAGAGGTCGGGAGGATATTTATTGGTGAATCGTCATCGATTCGAGCATGGGTGAATGTTATGTCTTTTATTCCACAGTCAAATCGAGGCAACCACTTTACTCTATGACTTTTGCTCTTTCTTCTCATCACCAAAGAGGAGGTCATTGACAATATATGTCTTTCAGTCCTTGTTCTCTTCCTACCCGACTTTTTCGGCATTAGTTTACTCTTTACACAATTTTCAAGGTCGGAGAAGTGTTCAATGGCTTGTATCAAGGGAAGTTCAAAAATCAACTGTTTATCCAATGCTTCCCTCAAAGAAGGACCAAATTCTTCAAATCCTCTCCACTTTCATTTTTTTTGGGTATTTTAGAATAGTTCGATTTTTGCTCTTTTCGGTGTGGTGTGTAGATGTAGTGATTTCCACAGCTGAGGAGGGGTTTTGATGTGTAGAGTCAGAGTCATCCCTAAGGGAGTAATATGCAAAGGTATCGATGTCGGAGTCATCCATAGGGTGTGCATGGTTTGTGGGTTTCTGAGTGTCTTATGATTTTTAACATGAGATCCAATCATTGCATCTTCTATTTTCATGTATGAGCTGGGAGACGATCCTCTCGGAATATCCAGTATATAATTGTTATCCTCTAAAATTTTCTCCTGAAAAATCATGGAAGGAGTCTGCTTAATTGGTGGAAATCTATAGGTCTCATACTCAACATATTGTGGCTCAAGCATCTACTGTTGGGTTGAGTAGAGCCTCTTTTTGTGATTGTTGATTGGTCCATCATATGGTGAAGTCATCATACAGGGTGCATGCACGTCGATACCATCAGTCCATTCCATTGTATGAGTGTCATATCTAAATATGGGGTTTTCACAGTTTATCCAAGATGGAAGATCATCAGGTGCGGATTCAAGTTTCCATATTATTCCCGAAGGTCAAGTCAGAATGTGGATTTGTGAATTATTGATTTGTTCCAACAATACTGTGAGAATAGAATGAAGCCGGTTGGTGTCTTGGCCGGTCATCAGTCTTAAAAGTGGTTTGATCTTCATGATCAGAATATAAAGGATTGTATCCATGGGTGAAGTCTGTTAGAATTGATGTCTCTAGAGGTGGGAAATATGAAGGAGTGGAGACTTCGGTCAGATGATTGAATAAAGGATTGATATATGAAGAAGTGGAGACATTGGTCAGTTGAATGTCTGCATGATCCGCATATAAGGGATTGTTATTCATGGAGTTAGATCAGATTCGTAGAATGGATCATATTCATTCATGGGTGAGAGTCTCCTACGAATGTTGGAGGATGCTTGGTAGAAGAGGGTTTAGAGGATCGAGGTTTGATCGAGAAGAAATAATCTGGTGGGTACATAGACCAATGTCCCATAAATTTCAAAGGAGGTGTACGAGCTGACATAATGGATCTTTGTTAAAGGCGTGCAAGTGCACAGGATACTCACAAACAGGAAAAAATGAATCAAGAAGGGAGAGTGATGGCACAAGTGTGTGGTTTTTTTATATTCAAATTCGGTTCATGCACACCAATGCAAACACAATTCAAACCCCAGGTTACCATCTCATACAGTTGAAGCCGCAAGAGTTCAGCTAATTATCTTTTCAATTTTAATTGGTGATAAAATCAAACTTGGAGAAGAATTAACGAGGTGTTAGCACCTGGAAATTTTCCTAAAGATCGGCCTGAATTCGTACAACTAGTTGCATCTACTTTCAGCCAGTACGGGTGTAAGTACAACTGTAAAATGGCTACCCGTGTTACTTTAGGATGGTGCCAATTGTGTTGTCCTTTAACCAACCACTCTGTTAAGGGAGACCGTAGTTCCCTCACTGAGAAGTAGCTAATCATTTTTAAAATCGGTAGTCTAAATGGAGATTCTGGAGCTTGACTCTATCCTAAGTGTTCGTCCCTCGCACACTAATGAATCCACATTTTATCATCTTTATTCCATCATTTTGGCCTCAAAAACCCTAGTAAATGCATGTAAATACCCCTAATTCATGCATTTTAGCATTCATGCATGCATGTGTAAATATTGTATAAAACACAGTTTTAAAAGCCAAAATAATAGAATAAAGAAAAGAAAAGAAAAAGAATAAAATATTGTAAATATTTTATGACCCGAAACCCTGAGACCAAGGCATCTAGATGAATAGGTCGACAAGGAATAAAGTAGGGGAAATAAGGGCCTAAATACTAATAAAAATCCCTTTTATTTAGTTCATTCTTTATTCATTTTGGGACCTATTTTTAGTTCCACTTTTTATACCTTAAATAAAGAAACCTTCTACATGAAAGTTGTAGATAATTAAATATAGAAAAATAAAAAATTTATTTCATACAAAAAGAATGTACAGATAAAAAGTTATGATTTGAATAAGATTCCAAAATTCCAACTTCCCAAACCTGTATCTCTCAAATAAAAACTCGAAATATATCAAAATCACTTTAATTATATATAATTTTCAATAAGCTATTTAATGAAGGTAGTTTCACATTTTTCTGAGTTACGGTTTGAAAGTTTGGTTTTGGACCCCTATTGTATACTTGTACCGATTAAAATATTAATTTTATGTATTATTCATTATTTTTATATTTTTATATTTTTATAATTTTTTTAAATATCATTTATAATATATGTATATATTAAAACAGGAATAAAATACAAAATAAAACATAAAAATAAAATACTTGTATAAAATACATAGGTATAATACCTATAAATATACCTATACAATCAATACAACTATTTATTTAAATGTATAAAATACATCAAAAAATAAAATAAAAATATATCTAAGTTTATAAAATCAAGTTATAAATATATAAAATAATAAACAAAATTAATAAATTAAAAATACAAAATAAACATAAAATATTAAAATATATAGATGAATATATCTATATAGGCCATAAAGGTAACTTGTAATTTTATACCTCAAAAAAATAAATAAAAATCATAATAAAATAACTTATAAAATAATGAATATTTTTTATTTAATAACTTAAAATTAATAAAATCAATTATTATTTTTAAATGATTTTTGAAATCTTTTTCAGGAGGATTTTCCTGGTTGGTCCACATGGACCAACCAGGTGGGTCAGACCGTTGACCGCGGCTCAACTGTCTGACCCCGCCCCTGCAGTTGTCAGAACCTCGTTTCTTACCCGATTTCGTGATTTTTAAGGGTCGATCCTTTCACCCTTTCGCATCGCATCCTCTTTGACTTTTGTTCCTCGTATAATGGTCTTACACACCCAAGCCTCTCCTTGGACTGTGGACAATCGATTTGCTCGATCCGCCTCGATCTTCCCAGCCACTCGTCAACCTATTCAAAAATCACCCTTCATCTCTTTTGAAAATTGAACACCCTTTGCCCCATTTCTATCCACTTTTTCACGCTCCATCGAAGGAGGGAGGTGACAGCTCCATCTCCTGGCCGTCAGGTGGATTGAGGAAGCGACGAAGGGGCTTATCCACCACCTCCGCCAGCCACTGGTGTCGAGGTCCTTCCTCAAGTGATTCTCGCTTTCGAGGTTCTATTTTCCTTATTTTCTTTGCGTTCTTTTATTCGCGGTAATCTTAGGTTAAAAATCTTTGTCTCCCTTTCGCGTTTCACCCATTCGATTCCTCTAGCAACCACCTCGCTAGAGTTAGCCCCAACGAGACTCCACTTCGTCGTTTCCGCCAACCCATGCTCCCATTACGCCACTGCATGGTTGAGGCATTTTTTCCTTGACCCCTTCACTTTGTCTTGCAGGTCCAGGAATCGTATCGTGCACCTGGGGCGTTTTTGACTGCTCGCCGGAGATACCTGGAGGTGTGTCGCTCCTCTAGCCTCGCGGGTGAGCGGCAGTCCTCTTCCGACCATTTTGTGCCTTCCAGGTGACTGAGGACACATGTAGGAGTCGTTCGAGCCTTTTTGGAGCTGAAGGAGACGAAGGAGGAGGGAGATCTCGCCGGTCGAACTTCGCCCTGGCGGAGTTCTTCACAGTTCATCCTCCGAGGCCGTCCGCCGCTAGATCGAGGGCCCCGCTCCAGACTGCACAGCAGCCGTCAGATCCTGGCTAGATTCAGTCATTGATCGTCTCCTCCAGATCTGATCTCAGCCGTTGCTCGCGAACCGGTATCCACCGTCATCATGCCGTCACGTGTTTAAGTGAAAGGACCGTGACCATCGGATCGCGCCCGCCTGGGTATTTTGCACTTTTCACCCCAGGTATTTTTGTATTTATTAATTGGGACACAAAATTTCGTTTGCAATTCATTAATTTTGTAAAATTTACAAAATCACCCATGTAGTTTTCATATTTGCATAATGGTCCCTGTCCACGTCACTTCACGTGACCTGCGCACATGAGGGCGGGCATTTTGCACCAAGAACCCCAGGCTTTTTGGTATTTCTAAGTAGTCCAACAATTATTTTATAACATTGTAATCTTTTTGGTGAAATTGCATTTAGACCCTGGGCTTTTTGATAATTACTGTTTAGTCCATGCTAGTCACATGCTCCTTGCACATGACTTTGGAAAATTTGCACGTATACCCCTTGGTTTTTGGTTATTTGTGATTGGTCCTGCAATATTTTTAATTAGTTTTATTTTTCTGGACAAATTACACATTGGCCAATGGAATTTTGCATAATTACAGAACTACCCCTATGAGTAGTGTCGTTTCTTTTTATTTCATCTATTTATTTCATGTATCTAAAAAATTCGAAAAATTCTCAAAAAATAGCACAAATTTTTGTTGCATTCTACTTTAACGCCATATTTTTATTTTGCATTTTTGTTGCATTTTATTATTTATAAAAATTTAAAAACATGCACTTTCATCCCTGTTTGCATTAGAAAATACATAAAAAATATAAAACTTTTTTGAAAAATTCCAAAAAATTATATTTTGTGTGTTTTTGCTTCCTTTAACTTCAGACAAAAAATCACTAAAAAATACAAAAGCAAACTCAAAAAAATTACAAAACCCCAAAAATCTTTATAAAATATTAACAATTCCTGAAAAATCCTAAAAATATAATTTCTGTTTCTGAATTTTCCTTATTTTATTGTCTTTATTTTAAAATTAATTTGGAGAATTTTCATCCCTATTTTGTATTTTATTTCTCCATTTTTATTTCGAATTGTATTTTATTTACTGTTTTCAGTATTTTTGACTTTAAAAATACCAAAAAAATTAGCAAAAATATAGAAAAATCACAAAAAAATATTAGAAAATTATAAAATGCACAAGATATTTTATTTCCTGAATTTGTCTTATTTATACATATTTTTATAAATACATTATCTCTCTCTTTTCTTATTTTGTATATATAAATATTATTTTATAAATTAGAAGAAAAAGAAATTATAAAAATATAAAATCAAAAATTAAATAAAAATAGAAAAATTAAAAACCCACAAAAATAACATTCATAGACAAAAACATCACATTCATTCTTGTGCATTGATTTTGCCCGATCTGTCCTACTTGTTCCCTGTGTTCGACCTCTACATACTTGCTCATATACACATCTTTTATGTAGAGTTATAATAAATTTTATGCTGCATCTTTCTTGTCATTGTTTGATATTCTGTTGTGGGTTATATATTGATTGAATTCCGAATTTCGTGTGGTCGCCACAGCAACCATGTCTCCACCTTGTGTGAGACATATTTAGACCTCTTGATCTTTAGGTTTCATCACACACTTAGAAAGATAAATGAATCCAAGGACGGGGTTATTCTCCTGCAAAAATTC
Source organism: Ottelia alismoides (assembly GCA_037367405.1). Taxonomy (NCBI): domain Eukaryota; kingdom Viridiplantae; phylum Streptophyta; class Magnoliopsida; order Alismatales; family Hydrocharitaceae; genus Ottelia; species Ottelia alismoides. The sequence continues at coordinate 393,847 of JAZKJV010008485.1, read as the reverse complement.
TCAATTTTATGGGTTAATTTAAATCGACCTTGTATAGAAGTTCCAATTTTAATTTAGACGATCACTGAGAAATTAGATGAACACAAAATACATGTCTACCGTCCAATCCCAAATTTCTTTAAAATTTATGTGACAAAAAGGAGGGAGAAAATCAGGAAAAATCGATGCACGTAAGAAATAATGATGTATGCTCAGTTAGAAGACTTACAGTTATTCCTCACAATTTCCATGCGGGATACAATACAAGAATTCAAAAATTAATCTATATGATATGCAATCCGACAAAACCACAACTAGAAGAAAAGTCTATTAACCGTGAAGAATTGAGTTAAATTTGACTAAGTTAAACGATCTAAAAGTACGTCTCAACTATGTGTAGTGTGGTCCTAAATTCTATGAGCACATGAAAAATAATCCTGAAAGATCTAATAGCCGTAAGTGCAGTTCTAATCCTATGAACCACTCAAGTTGGGCCCCACTCTCATCGGAGAGTGAAATCGTCTGACACACCACAGAGAAGAAGTTCAAGTCTTCTTACGTACGTGAGAGTCCAAACAGACACCATTGTAAATGAGCAATTATTACAAATAATTACAAAAATAAAATTACAAAAATTAAAATCCTAGACTCTACACTCTCTCACAACTCGATCTTAATTTTAATGCGGCTTTTCGGGAATCGATGAAGATGCGTCAGTTTTGGATGAAACCACTCCACGTACGTTGGGTATCTCATACAAAAAATAAGAGAGAGTGTAAGAGAGTGACACAAAAATAATCAAAAAAATAAAAACAAGAAAATAAATGCTGAAAAATAAAGAACTAAATTCTTGAAAATAAAATGAAAAATTTAAAGTGAAGGTTTGGGGGCAGACTACCCGAATGTATGGAAAACCTAACACTAATTTTCTAGACAAAAACCTAAGCCGTTTACCTCCTCGCCAATGTCACCATCTGACGAGTCCGAAAAACCCTGCATTAAGTTGTAGGAATTAAATGTGCGAAAATAATGTCGTCATTCATTGTAGGCGGTTAATCGGAATCAATCAAGAAATAACCACTTAATTAGTAATCAAATTTAATCGAAGTGGTTTTATGTTTATTTAGCTTGGGCAAGCCCTAGGGTCGAACTTGAGGAGGTAAATGAACAACCTTGGTTAATGCCTATCAAAATTCGTGTGCGGTTTTCGAGGCAAATATTTTTGGTATTTTTTATGCAATTTTTGAATGCAAATGTAATTGCAGGCCAATTTTAAGGACAATAAAAGTCCAAAAATTACAAAACTTGGCCAAGATGTGAAATATGATGAAATGAATGCATTGCGATTTTTTTGGAATTTCCGTATGCAATATGAATATTTAATGAATTAACGAATGCAAACAAGGTGAGTTACAATAATTAACTATAATAAATTTTAAATCTCTTTATTTTCAGGAAATAAAAATATCCAAATAGATCAATAAATGATTTATCCTAGAAAAATCCTAAATCGTAAAAATGTAGAGGTTAATACCTATTGGAAATTAAATATTGAAATACATAAAATGATTTTTAGAGGAAAATATGCATGCAAATGCAAATCTTTTTTGCCATAATGTAATATCCACAAAATTTTTTGGTAATTTTTCGAGCAATGATTGATTTAATAAGAATTTTTAAGTACAGGCTGGGCAAAATATGCAATTTTCACAAGATTAATAATTATTAATTAACCACAGAGCATAAAAAATGAAGATCTCGCCACAATTTAGATAATTAATTAAGGACAAAGGGTAAGTTTTTTTCAATATTTTAATAAAAGATGCGAGATTGATGTTCTACTTACAGAGGAAACACATGGTGTTGAATGCAATAACAGAATATAAATAATGTAGAAGAGGAATCTTAATGTAATTACCAACCCTTATAGGGGGGTTCTGCTTAATTGTGAAATGGTCACGTGCCGTGCACGTAACCCTTGAGTGGCAGGGGTGGCTCTGTGAATTGGCGGGGCTCTAGGGGTCTTCAAGCACACATCCTTTGACCTAAGACATATATGCATCTATATACCTGAGTATGCACATTTGGCATACCAATAGGTTGGTGACCTAGCTAAGGTCCATATACCGGCATGTTGGTGTGCATATGAAGTCGTATGAGATGTATGATCTCTCGAAAGAATCATACAAGTTCATAATTGATTAACCGGGAGACATGGCTCGCTCATGAGATATTTTTGGGGTCAAAATGAATTCCATGCATGGTCGTCTTGTTTATGAAATAAGATGCGAATTCAAGGTATTAATATATGCTTTTGGAAAGTATATGATTAATATTATCGCCCAATTATCAAAAGAGAAATCTATTGATACATTCCGAAGAAGACAATCAAACCAGGGTTTGAACTTCGGATTTGTCAAAGTCTTCTAGTGTGAAGGAGGAATGAGTATTGGGAATACTCAGGGTTACATATGTTGTAATGGATCATCTTGAAAGATATGGGAAGATACTTAAGTGCATCACGGAAGTGTGAGGATCACATCATATGCGATCGGGAGCGACTAGTTGCTTGAGGCAGCGGAATTTAAAAAAAATTTCATGCGATGAAACGACATGATCCAAGAACACTTCTTGGATCATTTCATCTAAACCACAAATGAGTATTAGGGTTACCTCTTGAAGCGTGGTTGCGATTGAGTCTCTAAACGAGGAGACCTCCTGTCTCAAGTCCGATTTGACGGAGGAGACACTTGCGAGCGTGTTGATGAAACACATACTCCTCGCAATCTATGCTGATGATCCAAGCGGTGAATCTCCTGATATCATTACACGAGATCCGACGTCTTCTTCACGAGCGAGGAACGTCAAAGGAGACGGAGTTTCACGAGCAAATAATCTGGCAGCATAATGGCGACGCTGCGACGATGGCGAATCTCTCTAGGGTTCCATGGTGGACAACCACAATGAGAGAGAAGACGTGTAGAGAATGAGAGAGAGAGAGAGATATTATGTTGTATCTCTTGTTGTTGTTGTAACTTTTAAGAGAAAGGGGTACCTCTTCTTATATAGTATTTTGGTAGTCCATGGATCACAATCCATGGACTACACAAAATCAATGGATGAGATTGATTTGTGCTTCTTTCAATGGCCAAGATTTTGTTGTAAAAACACAACAATAATTAATTTAATTTAGATTAAATATATATCAATATAATTAATCTCAAATCAAATCAATCAAGCATGGAGATAATTGGAAGGAGGCTATCCTACTTCCATAAAGAGGGGGGATGGCCACCTTCTATTAATAGGAGCTGGTGGCCATCCACCATCTCAATATGGAAGGTGGCAATCTCCTTGTAATCCCATGAGATTACATTATCTCATGGAAATCTCCAATATTTACAACAACACTTGTTGTAAATTACTCTACAAAATAATTCATAATTATTTTGTGAATATTGCAATCTTGCCATCAGAAAAATTGTGAATCACATTCACAACCCAAAATAAAATGTGATTTACATTTTCAATTAATTATCCAATGTGAATCCAATTCACATCAATAATTAATCAACATATATGAATCATAATATGTTCTCTCTCTAATACATTATAAATCACATTTATAATATATATGAATAATTAGGATAGTGCTATCCACATTATTCATATCCACGATATTTAAATCATATTTAATCATCTTGGATCTCTATTCTCATGTGCCCAAATCATACAAATCATATTCATATTATTCACATCTTTGATAAGTAAATCACATTTAATTATCTGAGATAAATCTCCTTATAATATGAATCAAATTCATATTATTCATGATAACTAATTCACATTGAATTTTCCATTTTCTCAATGCTCGGATACATATATCAACAATGAAATTATCCATGAACTCTTTCAAGGATAATGCGCTTTCTCCGCATATACTTGGAGATAAGGACATGGCGATTGTATTGTTCCACGCATAGTAACTTGGTTTATTGAGATCACATCTCAAATCCAGATATTGCGAACTCTCATAGATGCTTGATTAAATCAAGACCACAAATCTAATCTTCTCATTACATATGAATCATATTCAGATCAATGCCTAACATTTGGACCAAGATCAGATTACTTCTCTATTGAGAGGAATCACTAAAATCCAGATCCATTTCATCACTCCTTAGGATTGGGAGCATCATGGTTATACAAATGTTTATGATCACATAACCCTCAGGCATTCCTAAAACCTGTACATCCTATATACTGGAAGACCCAGATTAAACCCGAAGTATCAGATCAATTTTACACTGTCTACTTTAGGGATTTATCATTAAGTTTCTCATTTGACTATTGGGAGTTGATATTGATCATATACTTTCCAAAAACATATATCATACCCAGGTGTTGATCATATACTTTCAAAAAGCATATATCAAACCTACAAATTCAGTCAAGCTTCTAAAGCGAGATGATTGTGCACAGAATTTGATTCTCCCCAATATCTCATGGTATCAACCCTGAAATTGGATAGTTATCCACTTTTCAAGACACTATACATGGATAGTATGATCTCACTGACATTATCTCTAAGTATCTAAATTTGTTTCTCATGAGTCCTAATTGGATTAGGACTCATACCTATTGATGCCAATATAATAATAATAATAATAATAATAATAATAATAATTACATAAGGATAACTTTGTGAATAAGATTCACAAATATATCACATTAATTAATGTGAATAGTGATTCACCATCACTAATATTTATATAGATATGATGCATATAAATATTTATGCAAATATGATTTACATAATATTTCCAAGGCATAAAATTGTGTGAATCTGATTCACACTAATTCTGTAGATGTAAATTGGATTTTCATTTAATTTTGGGCTCATGAATATGATTCGTAAGCTTTGAGGATTAATTTAATAATTTCTCCAATTTTGATAAATTAGATTATCAAGTTAATTAATTAATAGATAAAAACAACAATTTTAACTAATTTTAGTTAAGCCATGTTGTTGCGTATTTATTGTTAATTTGTTAATATTAATTGGAGATAAAACGGATATAATCCTTATTGAATTAGGATTTGCTATACGCCTACAATACACATGTTAGCATGTGGTGTAAGTATAAAGGGAGGGAAATGATGATCTCGGATTTAATATGCTAAAATTGGTCAATTAGGCTATGTTCTCCAAAATCCATATGCATTTAATCATTAATATAGCATCATTAGCATTCATACATGCGTAAATAATATTCGCATTTCATCATGCATAATTGCATAAAATAAGGAACCAAAATCCAAGTGTAAATTAGCCTAAAAAGCATCTAACTTTCCTTATTCTTAGTTAATTCATCCTAACTCTGATTGACCTAAAACCACTTCCATTGTGTAGATATTACTAACAAGAATAAATAAAAAATACAAAAAATTGCCAACTTAAATAAGTGACAGATAAACCCGAAACCTTTTTTCACATGAGACGGACTAAAACACACATATCTTACTCATATAGTGTCCGATTTTGGTCTACTCACTTTTAAAGTACTCCATTTTAAAATATCTTTTAAACAAGACCAACTTCATATAAATCAGAGCTCATATGCGAAAGGTGGGGTTTGGGCCTCTTTTACGTATTTTATCTTTTTGTGATTTTTAACCTGAGTTTTTATATACATAATTAACCTATCTTATTTTATTTATTTTTATTTATGTTCTTTGATGAAAGTTTTATCAAGCGGCATAAAAGTCTAAATCCAAATTAAGATTGAAATCAAAGAAACTGACTGTATCCGAGTAACTTTTGTGGGTCTGTACAAAAATCTCTTATTCTGTACTTCTATTTTATTTCCTTGTTTTTTTATTTATTAAAAATCCAAAATATATATTAATGTGTAATTAAGTGTCTTTTATTTTATCGTATTTTTTTAGTTTTTTATCCTCTTATAAAATCACAAAAAATTACAAAACTTCAAAAAAGTGGTTTTCTGTACACATGGACAACCACCAAAAATACCACTTTGTACAGATGACCTCTTTTGCTCTTGGTTCCTTTATGAAAGTTGTATATCTCGTCAAGACGAACAACTTTTGTGAAGGAAATGTTTCGATCCAAGGTTTCCTTCTTTTCTTTTGTATTTTCTTTCTCTTTTATTTTTGAAATTTTTTAGGTGACATGTGGTATCCCTCGGACATGCCACATGGCGCCCCCATTTTCTCACTCCAGCTTGGTCATGTGTTGTGCTCGCGACCTCTCCTCCTTCTAGGTCACGTGCGCGCACATGACCCCTCCCCTTCTCCTTCCTCTCCACAGTTGTTTCCCCACTCCCTCTGCCTCCCTCGTAACGGTCGTCACCGCTCTCGCTCCCCTTCTCTGGCCGTCACATGGCCGACCCCTCACCCACATAACCGCCATTCCCCCTATAAAGCCCCATCTCCAGCCTCCTCTAAGACCATCCACCATTATCTCTCAAGGTCGGTGATAGCGACCCTCCGAGGCGTGATTCGGTAGGCTGCTTCTGCTGTAGAGCTTCATCAATCCCTTGACGAGCTTTGCAACTGCCCGTCCAGCTGCTAGAGGAGACTAAGGAAGACCGGTCTTCTTCCACTCTCTCCCGGCGGTCAACCAACAGGAGCTCGACCACCCACCTCATCCCTCGCATCAACCGAGCTAGCACTACCATGGCCTCCCCAGGCAACCTTCCTCGACCGTTCCTCTCCATCTTCCAACAGATCCACCCGTGCTCGTCTACGTCATGCGACCCCCCCGCTCGCGCTTCCCCTCTCCAGCAATGACCCTCTGCCGCCTACCTCTGCCCGACCAAGCTCGGTCGCCCTAACCACCCCTAAGCAGCTCCGCCTCGCTCGCCTCTGTCGCACCTCTACGAGCCCCCATAGCCATCTTTCTTCACCGCTTGATAACAATTACATCACCTGTCCCCACTCATGCTCCACAGAGCGAGCTCCACCCTTGATCACCGCACCTTCTCCACCCTCATCAACTCTGCACTACAGTCGCTCAGCCATGTGTCAGCTGAGCTTCATCGACCCTTAGTCGAAGCATCACTGCCGTTGGATCAAAGATTGATCCAACAGTATCTGGACCTTTATGTAGATTGAAATGAGCCTCCTTTCATGCCTTGAGGATTGGGTCGGCCCGAGCCTCACCAGACCGCCATGTAGGCTCGGTGATCGAGCCTCAACCACACTTACTCGAGCCTCAACAGCACCTGTCCGAGCCTCCTGTGGCACGTGCCTCACACGTGCTACAGGGGAATTTCGCAACTAGGCCCCTACACTTACAATAAATAGTAGAGAGGTCCCTGCACCCCAATCACGTGCCCCACAGATGTGTGCGTGGGGAAAATTGCATCGGGCTCCCTCTTACTTTTGAAATTTATAGATAAGTCCTCTAGGGACCTTTTTGAGAATAAGACTCATATTTTTATTACATTTTATTCCCAGAAACGTTATTTTATCATATCTTCATCATTTGAATTCTGATTTTAGCACATAATATGTCATTTTAAAGCTTATTTTGTGCTCTTTCTTTTCATATAATTTGTGAACAGATCAAAGATGCCTTATAGGTTATTAATTTTTAAGGATCTTGATCTATTGTGCAAGCTTCTAGTTGATGACACTTTAATTGTATTGGATGACATTCGAGCTACTTTTGTAGGGGCTAAATTGAGGATATTAATTAGCTTTATTTATTTTAAAGTATTGAACATTCTTTGAGGATTGAATCTTGGGGATATATATATATTCTTTATGAAAATTATCGATGATCTATTTTGTAGGAGTTGATTGATTGATTGATCTTCTATGATGTAGCTTGGATTTTATCTTGATGAATATTTCTCAAATTTATTCTCCTTTAATATGTGATTAACTTGAGGGTTTGTCAATCATACTAATTGAGATTATAATAATATAAAATCACAGATCCTGAGCTTGATTATTTTCTTTGTTTATTTTCTTCACATTTTTATCGTCACATTTTCTCTTTTTTTTCTTATATAGAAATTAACTGAGCATTTAATTAATTATTTAACTTAATTTAAAACCATGTAACTGAAAATCATTATTTCATGTGTTCCACCTTGGTAGACTTGCCAAGTAAAAATTATTCCACAACATTCACTATTTGTAATTTTTGATCGACCGAACATCTCCTATACTACAATTTTCAAAAATTAAAGAGATGACTTCTACGTTCATCAGGCAAGACCATCTCTTTTGCAACACAATTTTGGATAGCAATAGTCCTTAGAAAATTCGTGGCCCTTGAGATATAAAAGAGTCTTGAGAGTTCCCATATCATATGCCTCTTCTTGTTTCTTTATTCGATGTCCGGGTTTGTGGGAAGCCACACGATTCATTTCCACGTCCACATGAGAAACTTCTGCAGATTAAACTTGATTTGGGAGGTTTCTTCGTTTAGAAACTCAAGCTTCAAGAGGTAACCATGATTTGTTCTTTATATTCATTATGAATATCGGAAATTATTTTGGAAATTATTTCCTTAAAATTTATAATTTTTGAATGCGTAAATTGTTGTGCTTCATTTTCTAGTTCATACAATGTATTAAGATTGTTTTGGCAAACTATTTGCTAAATATTCCATGTTTCCATGCTGTGTAGCAAATATTTTTTTTATTTAGTCCCTTCAATAATCCTACATTAAATTAAGTCCAAAATCACCATGATATTCTAGTTCAATTAACCCTTGATAACATAAATTGTAAAAATCATAATTGGGTTATTTATGGAGGTGAAATTTTATTTTACCACTATTAATTTTATGAAATTGTTGATTGTAGCAGGTGGTAAAACAAATAATTCAAAAACCACATGCAAAAAATTAGTCAATGAATGTAAGTGGTCAATTTATTTATTTTACTCGAGCAAGCTCCAAGATCGACACAAGGAGGCAAATTAACAAGCATGGGATCAAATTCAAACAATAAAATGTAGGGGTTTCAAAAAGAACCTTTTTAGATTTTTATTTTGCAAATTTTAGGTTTTTGTATTAATAAGAGGAATGAAATGTAATGTGAGAAAAGTTAAAATAAATATTCAATGAATAATTTTTTTATTTTTTAATGCAAGATAACACAATGTAAATTATGTATTGTGATGTAAGTATGTGAAGAAATTAAGTAATGCTAACATCTAAGAAATATGCATGAATTGCAAAGACACTTGTGAATTAATGAATCTGTAGGCTAACTAATTAATCTCATAAAAATCCAAAATAGTTCTCAATTATATATCAATCAAATATAATCACAAGGGTATTATTTCCTCTTGATATTGCAATTTGAACAAATTAAAAATCATTTCATGCAATTATATAATTAATTTATTTAAGATACAAATCATAATGAATTCCAATGAACCAAGTGGTGAACCAGGAGATCAGTCGGCATCCCAAAGAGAAAGGACACTTGGCCACTGCGACGATCAATCCATGGTCAACAACAATCAACCCACAATAGATATATCAAATGAGCGAGTCAAAATTTATTATAACTATTCAAAACATGCATATAGGTGTAAGTATGGAAGAATGTCGAACAATGGGAGAAAGTTTGACACATATTTATTATTAATTATTACTGATTAATAAAGATTTTGAGGTTTTTATTTTTGCTTATTTCTATGCCTTTTTATTGCTTTTTAATATTTTATGGATTTTAATTATATTCCTTTTTTATGATTTTGAATTTTTATATTTTTTTGAGTATTTTTGTTTTTAAAATTTTAAAATTATTTTTAATTGGAAGTTTTACCTAGCATATCCTTTTAACATTTTAAATTACCTCTACGACCTTTTGCACAATACAATTACCCCATCAACCCTGTAAATTACCCTCAAAACCCCCACGGGATTCAAACAGATTACCCGGAGGGTTCATGGGGTAAGAGTTGGCAAGTTTACGGGACCGGGGGGAGGGAATTAGGTTGTTTTAAAGGTCATGGATGTAATTGGGAAAGTTTATAGGGTCTATCCGGTAAAATTTTTTAATTTTTTAATTATTTTATTCTTCTTTATTTTTAAAACTAATTAAATAGATAATATAAAAAAGAAGTAAAATCTGCTTTTTATATTTTTCAAATAAGTCAAACAAGTCAAAATAAAGGGAAAAATATTTTTGGGTTCTTAATGTTTTTCTCTACTTTTAGAGATTTTTTTGGGGATTTTTAGATTTGTCTTGTGGATTTTAAGGTAATGAAAACATAAAAAAGTGAAGAAGATAAAATCTGAGATTTATTTAGGTTTTTATAACCAAATATCAGACCAAACTAAACCCTAAGTTATTTTTCACATAATATATAATACAGAAAATTAAGGCATTTAAATAAATATTTTTGTATTTTTATAAAATTTATAATAATTTTATCATGTTTTTAGGGCTTTTAAAATTTTAAAATTAATTAAGTACAAAATATAAACAAAGAAGTTAAAATCATCTTTTTAGACTTTCAAATAAATCAAACAAGTCAAAATAAAGGAAAGAAAAAGTTTTTGGGTTTTTATTGTTTTTCTCTGCTTTAAGGGATTTTATGGGATTTTTAGATTTTGTTTATGGATTTTTAAGATAATAAAAACACAAAATAGTGAAGAAGATAAATTCGAAATTTGTTTTGGGGGTTTTAAGAATAGACATCAGACCAAAATAAATCCTAAGTTATTTTCACATAATCTACATATAGTAAAGAAAATTAAGGCACAGAAATAGATATTTTTGGATTTTTCTAGATTTTTTAACGATTTTTATAATGTTTGTTGGGATTTTAGATTTACAGATTTTTTGTTTTGTATTTTTGTGAATTTTAGAAATGTGATAAAATAGGGTGTAAGATTGATAATATATTTTTTGTTTAAATTTTTAGATATATATTTTAATTTTTATGGGTTTTTAAATCAAAATAGGGAAAATGAGCATGTATTTGTACTTTTATAAATAGGAAAATTAGGTTGAATGCCACATGAAAAATATATGTGTTATATCTATGTTCAAGGCATCTAATATAATATTCCTATAATTTTTGAAATTATAGATGTAATTAATAAAAATAAAATACACAAAATAAATAAACACATCAGAACATGGACATGATTGCAATTTACAAGAATATATCGTGCATTTACTACTAGCTATACAAAATCTAGGGGCTATTCTTGTAAAATAACTAATATAAAACATTTCACAGCCTGGTAGGGTTCAAACTGCAAATACACAAGAGTTAGGGGTCCAGCATGCAAAATACACTAAAGTAATTACATAACATTTAATAGTTCCAAAGCTAATGTTGAATAGAAACAAGGTGGAGGGGTCGACACAAAATACCCTCAGCGCGCGTGGATCTGATGGTGGAGCGTGCTTCACTTAAGTGGTGGACGACCCATATTAGGTACTGGTTCACGTCAATTTAATGGTGGAAACATGATCGGGCATGGATCTGATGACTGAGATGCATCTCGATCGAATGGCAACTGAAAGGCTTGGAGTCAACCTCTGATCGGATGGCAGTTGCTCTCTTGAAAGAACAAGGAAGAACATGTTCTAGAGCTCCGTCGATCAGTTGAAACTTGCTGATCGAGCCACCTCTTGAGCTCATAGGTGGTTCAAAATGTTCTTGGGACTCTTCCACATCGATTGTGGTACCAAGAAGGTTTGGGCCTCACTGAAAGAGGCCCGGAGTTCAAGGGAAACATCAGGCCATCTGGAGCAATTCTCATGGTTCGAATCACCCCTAAATGGGGTATATGGAACATGATCTGCACAAAAAGCTTTAGGGCTCGAGAACTATGCTCTCGACCTAGTTGTTGAGCATAAATAATGGGGAATGAGTGAGAGATGAGGTATCCTACAAACGGACGAGGAAGGGGACCTGATAGATCACGTTGTGCAAGCTCAAGATGATTTAGGTGTGTGTAAATGATGGAAAAGTGAAGGGGAAGGAAAATGAGATGGTTGGAGAGACAAAACAATAACCAGAACACAATGGATAGAGGTTGCAGCCGAAAGCATTGGAGTATTTCGATTTTTGGTTTAGATCTAAGTAGAAATGAAAAGATTGGAAATAAATTGTTGCACTACACTACATATTGAAATGTGAAGCTAAAGAACTGAAATAAGCTAATCCTCAACAAGTCAAGGACCTGGAAGTTATCCTTTAGAAGTTATCCTTTGTCAGAATGAAGCTCTTGCGATGGTAGTCTGACCCTCCCCCACCTTCTCCTCGCCTTATTTCGTCAGGGTGCCCTCTTATCACCAAGTTACTCTCTAGCAAAGGATCCAAGGGTTTACGACGATGCAAGATGGACAAGGGTTCGTTGGAGACGAAGATGAACACTATATAGAAGAGACCATGAGCGTGGTTTTCAACTTAGGTTTTCACACCAATTGAGGGGTGTCATATTGAACTAGGGATAAGGTATGATGGGGGGTTATCGTGCAAAGACATTTCGTGAAGATGGGTAGCTGAAAGGAATAGTGGATCGGGCGTGAGAAATCAGTAAAAATGGGTAAACACCCAATTATGACAGCCTAAGGGCATCAGGGGCTGTTGATTGGGGGTCAACACTCCCTGCCTCCTGATTTGGCCACGCCATCAACTACAAGACAAAATAAAGAAAAAATAGAAATAAGGAGAAATAAAATAGGAAATGATTTTATTTTTAAAAACTCAAAAACATAAATGTTCCTTATTTTATAAACTATATTCTAGTGGTTTTTATTTATTTATATCAACTTATTTAATATGATATACTAGTTATACACTATTATTTATAAGTATTTATACCTATATTATTTTGTATTGACAATTTTATTTTATTATTCTTTTATACAAAATACCTTATTTAAATAATTTATTTATTTACAACAATGTTTAATATATATGTACACATTTATTTGGGATTTTTATTATGTGCAAATAAATACATTTATGTTTAGGTGTATTATACACATGTATTAGAGATTATTATTTCTCTTGATTTTTTTGTTTATAATTTCAATGAGTGTTAAATAATATGTGCAGTAAATTCAAATACAAGGAACCCTTGAATATATAAAATAAAGTGTATTAGATTATTATGTAGACAGATCATTACTATAGTACCCCAATTAGCCAGCTTTTGCATCTTAACCCCATTTTACGTGAAACCACTGTAAGATTTGAACTTGGTCATTTCTCGGATCCCTTGTCATAAGATAAGCTAGTCAAACCAGTGGAATTTTGTTTCTTGTAACTAACATCAAAAGGATGGATATCATTATAATCATGATCGTAGTTAATCATGGTTAGCACTAATTAAGCAAAGCTAAGCCCTAAGCTTTGGTTTCTTGAAGGACCTAACTTAAGCTCTAAGCTTTGGCTTAAGTCCTAAGTTTCTGGAAGGAGCTAGCTTAAGATCTAAATTCAATAAGGAGCTAACTTAAGCCCTAAGTTTCCATAAGGAGCTAGCTTAAGATCTAGGTTTTTGGAAGGAGCTAACTTAAGTCCTAAGTTTCTAGAAGGAGCTAGCTTAAGCTCTAAGTTTCATGAGGAGATAATTTAAGCTCTAAGTTTCTGGAAAGAGCTAACTTAAGCTCTAAGTTTCTGGAAGGCTCTAACATAAGCCCTAAGTTTCAGATAAGCTTTGGCCAAAACCATGAGCCAAAACTATGGGCTGCTAACTACAGTTAAACCATTGATTAACAGTTTTCTGAAGCTTATAAATATCCCCCTCCATACACATTCATTCCTAAAACTTCCACTAACACCACTACCCTGAGAGCTAAGGTCGAGAAATTAGGAGGAGGAGGAGGCAGGAACACTAGCGAAGCACTACCAGAAAAGGAGGAGGAGGAGGACGGTGTGATCCTCTCCTAGTTGGTTTCTGAAAACGAATCATGATAAAGTGCTACATACACAAGAGAGAGATCGAGTAGGTAACGAAATCCCACTTCTTGGTGTTGGATTTTCAAGTTAAAATGGATAAAATCATTGTTGACTATTTTCTTTCTTATGAAGAACATTCACATGCTTGCTTTATGATTCACTTTAAAATAATTGCTAAAATAGAGTTGATGTAATGAATCATCCTTGTAGTTGGTATTATTTATGTGCAATATTGCACTGATATTAGGAGAAAAATTGACATGGCATAAATGGAATCAAGATATGATTTTCATATTATTTTTTACGATAAGCATGACTTGGAGTAGATACTATAAGTTAGGCATGCAACCTTCAGATTTGTCAGAAGAACACCCGTATTTGCAAGCCGAACCTAGGTGGTACACGGTTGCCCAGATATGTTGAGAGGGTGAAATAAATTATTTCAATGCGTGGTACTCGGCTGTGTTGAGATGATTTTGGCGAGAGTCTAAAGTATCCTCACAAGGCAAGAACACTGTCGTTGTAGAGACCGCTCACTAAAGGTGAATCAAACAACAATTAACCCATAATAAAGATCAAGCAATGCAAAATAAAATATGGAGCTAATTTTATTGTAACTCTACAAAATGTGTGTATATGTGTAAGTGCGTAGATTGTCGAACACATGGAGACAAGTCAATGTAATAAGTATATTATCTATAATAAATAATATATATGTATTTTGTACAAATATTTATCAAAGAATCAATGAATGAACGTGTGGGTTAAAATAAATAAAATAAATCTTTTTATATTATATATATATATTTTAATTTTATATAATTTTATATTTTCTTTATATTTATTTGATTTTTAATTTCTTTTTCTTTTTAATATATGATAAAGGCTTATATATAACAATATATACAATACAAGGTAATATAATTATATATGCTACTAAAAATAATAAAAAAATATATAATAATTTTTTTGTATTTTTATATAGTTTTTTTATAATTGTATGATTTTTAGAGATTTTTGCTAATTTTAGGGATTTTTAATGTCCTAAATATACAAAATCAAGGACTTTTAAATTAGGCCAAATTGTTTTGGAACTTAAAAATACTAAATAAAGTCAAAATTATCCAAAACTTTTTTAATAAATATTATATAATAAAAAGAAAATTTAGAAATAGAAATACATATTTTTGAATTTTTAAAAGGTTTTTTTTATAATTTTTTATAAAGATTTTGGAGCTTTTATTTTTTAGTGATCCTCTTTTTCTATTTTTAGGGATTTTTGGTCTGGAGGTACAAAATACAATAATAAAATAACATTATTTTTTTGGAATTTGTAAAAAAGGATTTCTATTGGTATTTTAAAATCAAACAGGAACAAAATCATGTTATTTTGATATTTAATAAACAAGATAAATGCCTAAAAATACGAAATAAAAATATAGCATGAAAGATCAAGCAATCATGAACATTCTCCTATTTTTTCATAATTTTGGAGCAGGAATGATATTTGTAGAAATTAGAAAACTAACACAAAAATTACATGAGCTGACAAGGGTATATTCACAATTTAAAAAAGGACAAGGGAAAAAGTACAAATAACCCAAAAATTTATAACTAATATCCATATTTTAAATACTAAATGCTAATTACAGAGAGGCGTAAGGGCTTCCACACGAGCTAAGTTGGCAAGGATCAAAGTGCAAGTGAGATAGAGTTCAGGGCTCAGAATGCAAATATTACAAACTAATTTACAAGCAGAGAAAAGATTTTAAGACTAAATGAAAATACAAAAAAACTGAGAGGGTAACTAATATATTTATCCAATATTACACGATGATCAACGACTAAAATTAGATCATTTGAAGTGATCGACGACTCTGGACGCACACCGATTAGCCAGGATCGGAGGGCTCCGATTAGACATGGAGCTTGTACATCATCGGACAGCTCTGAGGTTCCCCGGAAGAACACGTGAAGAACACTACATCTGGTTGCTTTGATATGTTCTTTCTCCCTCCTCTAATCGCCTCCTTCACTACTGAGGCGGGGGAACCCTCCCGCACGCCTTCCGTGGCTGCCGGTGGTGCATATAAGCTCCAGGACCCATCGATGGAGTCCTGGCACAACGAGAGACTTGGAGCACCTAGAGGAACACTTTCCCTATTCGATCGGCTCTCAGTCGAGCCCTTCAATACCTGCAACTGGGTCAACAAAAACACAGAGCACATGCGAAAAGTCCTAGCTATTATTCGGTGAAGAACGAAGGTGAAATGGGGGTGCAGTGAAGTACGGCGGAAAGTGGAGGAACATGACTTCGATGGACTAGATCAAGGATCACTCTATGTAGCTAATGAGTGGTCGTGGGCGAAGAAATGAAGGGTCAAGAGGGTATGGTGTTTAGGAGGGTTGGAACAGGGGGACTTATGACGAAAGACAATTGCCAAAGCTTAAGAGCTCTGGTGAACTTCAGATCCTAAAATTACACTAAAATGGTAGGAAATTACTGAATAGAAAGGGTGATAATGACATGCGAGAGGAAAATCATACCTAGAAAACTAGTTAAAGGCCTCAACCTGACCTAAGAACAAAGAGATAGAACCTCGACGACGAGGTCTCACCAAAGATGGTGGAACCAGACTTTGATCCGCTCCTACTCACTGTAAGGCCACTCAACGCTTTACTATCACCAACAAGAAGAACAAGATGGGTCGAAGGAGCTAAGAATGGGGAAGAATGGAACAACCTTCAAAAAGGGAGCGGATGAGGAGATTATATACAGTGACATGGAGTGAACTTCGATGGATGGTGGTGTGCGAAGGAGGAAGAGATGATGGTGGGCGAAGGGTCAGTGTGAATCATGGGTAATCAGATGTGGATTTGGCAAAGCGCTTGCTAATTTTCGAGTCTTGGATCAAGGTAGAAAAATGGGGAGAAGGACGGGGTCAATGCAGCTTTGACAGAAGTGAGAGGCGCAGGGGGGTTGACTTGAGGTTAGCGATCCCTACAGCCTCTTTGGTCCACATAGGACCGAATGAGGACAAAATAAGGAACATAAATAAAATAATTAGAAATAAAATAAAGTAAAATGATTTTGCAAAAACTAAAAACATGAAAAATGTTTCTTATTTTATGTACAATATAATTATGATTTTATTTTTAATGAGGTTATTTACTATATGTTATTATTTACATGTATAATCATAGGTATATTTACCTATATAATGCATATTTATTTTTATTTTGTATTTTTGATTTTATTATTTTATATACATCATTTATATATTTTATAACTTATTTAAATATACATAAATATATTTTATTGTATTTTCCTGAAATCATTTGTATACTTAAATAAATAGATGCATTTATTATATAGATATATGTATAGCGTATTCATGTATGCATTTTGTATATTATTTTATTTTGTTGCATTTTTTTATGATTTTATTACATTCTAAGTAGATACATGTACTATAATTAATATTTACAAAATTATAAAAATATAAAATAATAAAAATATTAAGAATAAATAAAATGAATATTTTAATCAAGTATATTGTACAATAGGGGTCCAAAGCCTAACTTTTGCATCATAACTCACAATTAAATTAACCACATTCATTAAATAGTTTACTAAAGGTTATATACAATTGAAGGTGATTTTGATGCATTTTGAGTTCATATGGAGAAGATATGGGTATGGAAAGTTTAGGATTTGGCTTTTTATTCTGAGTGTAATATGTATACTATATGTTATTTTTATATGAAATAAATTTTGTATTTTTCTTTGTATTTTTATCTATAACTTTCATGTACAAAGTTTATCAATTTATTGTATAAATAATAAATAATAAAATAGGTCCCAAAAATGAATTATGGAAGGATAAATAATTAGGGTCTTTATTGTATGTTTGACTTATATCCACCTACTTTATTCCTTGTCAACCAAATCAATTCTTGACTTGATCTCGTGGTTTAGGGTCATAATATACCTTTGGCATACAATATTTATACAATAAATAATGAATGTTAACTGATGCAAAATAATGTTATATACATGCATTTAGCTAGTGTTTAAAGGCCAAAATAAAAGAATAAAGGTGATGAAATGGAGATTCATCACCCCCTATACTTGCCTTTGCTAGTCCCTACCAAACACTTATGTAATAAGTACAGAAAAATAAAAATAAAGAAAAGGAAAATAAAGAACTTGGATTGATTTTAACTTTCAAAATTGTCTTCACAAAATCAAAGTTAGAGCTTAGTCGGACCTTTGGAATTTAAGTTTGGTTGGAACCTTATTGGGAATCGGATTTAAAACACAATAGCCTTTAAGATCGACAAGACCCTGCCCAAGTCTCCTCAATAGATAGATCAAAACAAGTCAACTCATCTGAAAACCCTTATGACTATGACACTATCTTGGATAATGTCTGATATGTAGCTCTCCTCGACTGAAGTGGTTATAGTCAGTCTTCTCCAACATGGTGATCCTGATTCTCCAATCCAACAACTCTTTCCTTGAGAAGCGTGGTATTCCCTTCTAAGTTCAAGTGCAACCTGCTCAAGAAGAGGAGGCGGAGAAGAATGGATGGTAGCCAGTGTAGCTACTTATCCTAGAATGATTGACCAGTGTAGCCAAGTCATCTGGCTGCAGGCTCACATACATTTGACTTTGAAGCTCAAGCTTTGCTTATTTAATATACAAATATATACATGCTCCGATGGGAATTGATTTTTCTTGGATTTTTGCCCGTCCTTTCTTTTTGGAGTTTTTGCTTTCTCCATTTTTGAATACTATCTACAACATAATTTACATAAGGACCTTTTCCTCTTGAGCCAGTAGAATATCCCTCTTTTGAAGCATTATTGCAACCCACAACTTCCGTCATTAGACCTCATGGCTACTAGATTGAGTTGGGGTATAATGTTCACAGAAGTGTGGCTTATGATGTTTTCATTGGCTTTGTATAATGTCGACAAATCCAACCCTCTACTACTTCAACTGAGGTGAGAAAAGTATAAAGTGGATGAGTGAAAGCTAGGTCAGTGTCGACAAGAGTCATGCATGTGTTCCGAAATATTCTACTTTGGCAGTCAAGATGAAATTGAACCAAGTCTCGTTGTCTCAAAGACTTAAGCCTAGTAGACATGAAGTGTCTCAATTCCAGTTCCTATATGGTTCTTATAATTAAGAAGATTTAAGGTCCAACCAAGCTCCAATCTTCAGATTTTACTTAGCCTAGTTCAACTGTCAATACTAATATGAAAAATGCAAATGCTATGTACAATGCAAGGAAAATATTTTTGTGATTCAATTTTCTAATTTTGTACTTTTTATGGATTTTTTTGAAAAGGTTTTGCAACTTTTATGCAATTTTGAAAAGATTTTGTAAATACTTTTGGGATTTTTCAAACATAAAAAATTTTGGCAAACAATTATGTACAGATATTTACACGGTAGTGCATCTTTTTATTTACAAGATTAGGATTTAAGAATTTTACAGGTTTGTATACACTAGATTTGTAAAGGATCTTTATTTGCTTGAATTATGTACACACACTTTGAAAATTATATTTTGCAACCTAATTTGACAAATAATTTTTACAAAGATTTACAAAATTTGAAAATCCTTTTTCAAAGATTTTTCAAATAATATGAATAGATTTTTCAAAATATAGTTACAACCATTTTCTAAACCATTTGGAAATAGATTTTCAAAACATTTTATTTCAAACAAAGAAAATAAAATTTTACAAAGAAAAAATTTATATCAAGGTTGAAAATATTTTACAAAATATTTTCCAAATAGTTTTCAAAAGATTTTTCAAAACGATTTTCAAATTATTTTTAAACATTTTTGCAAAATATTTTTAACTTGATTTATTAATCAATATATACAAATAATTTTGTGTGTTTTTAATTTTTATTAATTAGCCATATTATTTAAAAATACAAAAGTATGAGTTATGGCAAAAGTACATACAATGTATATAGGACCCCCTTATACTTAGCTTGAGCTATGTCCTCATAGATCAGAGAGAAAAAGAGAAGACATAACTCGTATTGAGTATTGAGGAGCCTATACTACAATGACTAAATAATAATGAATCAATGAATGAGAAGTCAACCATCCCCCCTTACTTAGGATCAAATAATCCTAAGTATAGTAGGTTATATCAACGTGCAGGGAGGGTTGAGGGTGGGAATAAACATATGACAACTCAGTTTGTCTCCCCCTATACTTAGGGTAAGATATCCCTATAGAAATATCAACATGAGAGGAGACAGTTGAGGGGATTGATAAAAAGGAAAAATATGTGGGGAGAATGTATGCATCACTCCCCCTATACTTACGGTAAAAGATCCCTACGTATATGCAACAAAAGAAGTGATGAAACAGAACGACGAATGAATACCCAGCTCGTACACCCCCTATACTTAAGACAAAGTACATTCTAAGCAAGGCAAACACACGGAATGGGGTGGATGAGCAAAACAATAGCTAGAAGGAAGAAGACAAAAACGTATATATAAAGTGGAGGCTATACAGAGATCAAGAAGTTAGGAAGTGTATCTTCTTGTCTGATCATAGAGGAATGGATCTAACAAGGTGCTCGTCAATATCGGGGTCGTTAGCTGGTACGAACCGATCATGATCGACTTGATGATGATCCTCAGCAATCCCAAAATGGAAAGGCATAAACTGGTCTATGGAAGTGGTGTGCTTAGGATTCGTCTGAGGAGTCTCATCGGTCAAAATAGAAATGCACGAACTCATTAGTGGCAGCAGTAAGGTCAAGTTCGGCATGTGTAGTCTCACAGATGTCAAAATGAAAATGAACGAACTTATTTATGGAAGTAGTCAGGTCAAGTTCGCCCTGTGAGGTATCTCCTACATCTGCCCTCCACATTAAGGTGTCTATGGTGTAGATGCTGCTGATTTCATCAATGCATTGCGATACACTGGAAAGGGGAACTCCAAGGTCTATGCTTTCCGAGTCTTCCTCCCTGAAGAGGAATTCTCGAGTCTCAGAATCATCCATCATAAAGAATGCCTCTCTGGTATTAGCATCATGATCATAGTCCTTGGGGTCGGCTAACACAAGTATAGTCCTGTCAGATGTGGGTCTCTGGTCAGTGGTATGTGCAGTGATCACGACAACGCTCTCATCAATAGAACGAAAGCGAATCTCTCCAATTCCATAATGAATAACGACTCTCGTAGAGGCGAGAAAAGGTCATCCTAAGATGATCAGAGGATGCTCCATAAGGGTGGAGGTCTCCATGGGCAATACAACGAAATCAACAGTGAAGCTCATGTCCTGGATCTGAATGACGATATTCTCTAAAATACCCCTCGACCTCTTTATTGATCCATTAACAAATTGGAAGATCATCCTGGTTTTCTTAAGAGGCCCAAGATGAAGAGACTGTACCAAAGAGAGGGGTATTATATTAATCAAAACATCATCGTCAAGGAAAGTATGATCAGAAGAATAGTCAGAAATGGTGCAGCTTACAAGAGGTGTACCAATGTTCCCTTTCCTAATGGGTGGACAGTGGGTGTTGGATATGCAAGCCCACAGTGAGCCATTATGCAATAAATGTTATTGCAAATATCATTCCCAGATCTGAAATGAAGAATAGTTAATTTTCATAATAGATCCCTTAGTACAATTAGGGTTATGTACCATGCCAATCTTGATGATCATACATCTGTTGATTCAATTATTGAATCATAAAGGCTGGTGCTAGGATGAATATCTAAAGAGTTAGATTGAGGACTCATCAAGCACCATCAAATGATTATTAAGAGATGATCACCCGCCTGAGTAGGAGATGGCAATCCTTTCTCTAATGGGATGATATCTAACCGACCTTTTGATGTAGGTCCTCTGCACAGGAATAGAGATTTAGAGGTGTTAGAGAAGTTTGGTCAAAGAGTTGACTTAACGAGATCAAGATAACCAAAGACCTATGTCCTATGCTGTCATGATATAAGCACGCATCCTCTAACTAGAGACAGATGTGATATTATATGTCTGAGTATGTACATTTGGCAGACCGATTGGTTGATGGCCTAATCAAGGTCTATACACAGGCACACTAGTGTGCATGCAAGGGTGTATGAGTGATACGATCTCTCAAAGGGATCATATACATTCATTTACTGAACCAGAAGACATGAACTCACTCATGAGATATTAGGATCAAATTCTGTGCACAGTCGTCTTGCTTGGAAGCTTGATAGAATTTGTAGGTTTGATATATGCTTCTGGAAAGTATATGATCAATACCTGGGTATGATATATGCTTTTGGAAAGTATATGGTCGATATCAACTCCCAATGATCAAATGAGAAACTTAATGATAAAATTATGAAGGAGAGAATCTAAATAAGATTTTAAACTTTAGATTTATTGTAGGTCTTCCAGTATGCAGGATGTACATGTATTAGGATACCTGAGGGTGATATGATCAACAAATGATTGTATAACCATGACACTTCCATTCCGAGGGAGTGATGAAATAGGTCTGGATTTTAGTGACTCCTCTCAACAGAGAAGTAATCTAATCTTGGTACAAATGTTGGACAATGATCTGCATGTGATTCAGATGCAATGAGAAGATTAGATTTACGACTTTGATTTAATCAAACATTTATGGGAGGTCCCCGAGATCTGGATTTGATATATGATCTCAATATCCAAGTCACTATACGTGGAACGTACAATCAACATGTCTTTATCTCCAAGTAGCCACAGAGAAAGCGCATTATCCTTGAAAAAGTTCAAGGGTAATTTCATTGGTTATACTGTTTCTGAGCATTGAAGAAAATGGATAGTTAAATGTGATTTAATTATCATGAATAATATGAATTTGATTCATATTTTTTGGCCACATAAGGAGAGTTGTCTAAGATAATTAAATGTGATTTAATTATAAAAAATGTGAATAATGTTAATGTAATTCATATTATTTGGGCACATAAGAATAGATATCCAAGAAAATTAAATATGATTTAATTATCAAGGATAGGAATAATGTGAATAGCACTAACCGTATTAATCATATATATTATAAATATTATTTATATATATATATAAGAAAGAGAGTGAGATAACTATTTGTAAATAACATTTATAATTTAAATATTTGATGTGAATTGGATTCACATTTAACAATTAGTTGAAGTGTAATTTATATTTTATTTTTGGTTGTAAATGTGATTCACAAATTTCCAAGCATGATCGCAGTGTTCACAAAATAATTATGATTTATTTGTGTGAATAGATTTGCAACAATAATTGTTGCAAATTATGGAGATTTCCATGAGATGAGAGATCTCATGAAAAAGGAAGAGGAGTGCCTCCTTCCTTTTAAGGAGGACGGATGACCACCTTGAATTGGAATTCAAGGTGTGCCGCCCCACTTAAATGGAAGGGAGGCATGCCTCCTTCCTAATTCTCTTATGTTAATTTGATTTAATTAATTTATATTTTGATGATTTATTTAATATATATTAAATTAAATTAATTGTTGTGTTTTTACAACAAAATCATGGCCATTGAAAGAAACACAAATCAATCTCATCCATTGACTTTGTGTTACACATGGAATGTGATCCATGGACTCCCAAAATAATATAAAAGAAGAGGCAATCCTATCTTCTTTTAACACAACAATTGAATAGCCTCTCTCTCTCATATTCTCTACACAAGCCGCCCTCTCTCCTTAGAGTGGCCATCCACCCTAAACCTAGAGAGGGTTGCTGTCGTTGCCACACCATTGTACCATCGCTTCGACCATCCGTGGATCTCCATCTCCTTCAAGGCATATTTCTCATGAAGAATATGTCGGATCTTGTGAGACAATATCAGGAGATTCATTGCTTGGATCATCAACATGGATTACGAGAAGCATACCTTTCATCAATGTGTTCT
This sequence comes from Ottelia alismoides, assembly GCA_037367405.1. NCBI lineage: Eukaryota > Viridiplantae > Streptophyta > Magnoliopsida > Alismatales > Hydrocharitaceae > Ottelia > Ottelia alismoides. The sequence continues at coordinate 370,003 of JAZKJV010008485.1, read as the reverse complement.
TAGCGTCTCCTCCGCGGGATCAGACTTGAGACAGGAGGCCTCTTCATTTAGAGATACGATCATAACCACGCTTTAATATATAACCCTAATAACCCTTTATGGTTTAAATGAAACAGTTCAAGAAGTGTTCTTAGATCATGTGGTTTCATCATTTTTAAATTTTTTAAAATTCCACCGCCCCGAGCAACTAGTGCGACTAATCGCTCCCGATCGCATATGATGTGATCTTCATGCTCTGCCCATAACCTTCAAGTGGTATTAGAGCCATAGATTGGAGGTTTCAAATATGATCCATAAACCTAAGATGACATGGGTATTTTTGGTTATGTGAATTTTCATCGCATTTTGTTCACGCAACCATATTTTGTGTGATTTTTTGCCCAGTTTAGGTGTCTTAAATCCTTATTGGATTATGTTCTCCATCTTATTAGCAAACTGTAGGACTTTAGTTTGCATGATTTGGAATTGTTTTGCTCAAGTTATGATCGTTTTAGTAGATATGTGTCCACTGTTATGAGATTGGTTTTTAGAACATAATCAAGAGATAATCACCATTTTAAAACACCTAGAAATGCATGTTTATTACTTGGATTCTGTTAATTGGCAAATCAAATAATTTTAGTTTGCTTTATTTGGAGTTTATTTGCTCAAGATTTGTTAGTTTTAGTAAACATGTGTCACTGCTGGAAACTTAACATGTTTGAACAATAATCTCGTTATTATCATTCAATTAATTAATGAAAATTAATGAATAATATCTTGGAATAATTAGTTGTTAAATATTTATGATATATTTAATAATGATAATTATTTTTTGAATTACCATAACCAACATGATAAGATAATTGATCTTTATCGATTTGGTTATAATGAACTTTCCAACAAACCTTGATACTTGAATAGGATTGGAGATTTGTTTAATAAATCTCCTTATAATATTAATACAAATAGTTTTGATAAATATTATATGGTATAACTTCGGTTGAAAGACCAAATATCATCTCGAATACAATATGATCAAATCACACTATCCTGACCTACGGTGGATATGGTGTCTAATCGGGGATCGCTGGGGTAGCAGGTTGCTCCATGAGTGGTCTGTCTCACATCCTGTGCTTACTGGCCATGACATCAGGTAAGGAAAGGATAATGCTTGAAATTATCATGAGGTATTTTTCTAGTTATTAAAATTTATATAATATGTATTTTGAGATTATACCATCCTACAAGTAACAATCAAGATTGTTTGTTAGTTGTTTGAATTGGATTGATAATTGGTTCAATATGATTAAATTAGTTATATACAATTAATACTCTATTATGAATAGAGTAGTATTTCCTTCGAAAGAATTACTTATGTGAATATGATTCATAATAATTAGTTAGAATTTGAACATGATATGGAGGATCACATAATTGACATCCATGGTCTTTCGTCAAGGCAAAGGGCTCCGTCGCCCGTGATTGTATATAGGAGACACCTGTCCGAAGTGACAGCTCATGCATACAATCGTACCTGGATTGGGCTCTTTGCTTCTCGAAAGAGTAAGGCCGTATGTGTAGTGACCCCAACATCGGTTCCTCGTATTATTGGGGCGATATTGGATTACACATAGCAAGTGATATTCCCATTGAGAGTTGGTTCAATTAACAATGGGTCAACATCGCCTTAGGGGTGGCGGGCCAGTGTGTTAAAGACCAAATTGGGAGATGCAAGTTGGACTTGCAAGGCGAATGAGTTCACGCTTCTTTTTATCCGAATGACAGGTTCTCATATTATTGGGATGTAACAAAGATAAGAAAGGAGACCAGATCTTGCTTGAGATATGATGGTAAATATATCTGTTACATTGAAAGTGAATAAGGGAATGAACTTTCGGTGTTGACAAGGCAATACAACTTTGATATAAAAATCCTAAATCAAATAAAAACATGTATTTATGCAAATCATCTTATTTCAGATAATCTACATTAAACCCACTCAAAATTATACTCAATAATAACCAATAAAATATCATAGATTGGATCCATGATCAAGATATTATACTTGCAGTTGGACACAAAATGTATGTGGTTGCAATGTGCAGGTTTCCTCTAATAATGAGGAATGATAATTAAAAAGATAATAGGACAACAACCTTGGGTTTGTATGTCTCTATAGTTTTGATCTCTCATCGAGTGTGCTTTGGAAGTATCATGTCGATGATGATTGTAATTATCGAAAATCCTTATAAAATCTAAGAATATGTTTTGTCATACATATGTGCTCTCGACATTTAATCATGAATGACATGGTTCACTGCATTATGCAGAATGGTGGCTCGATAAGAGATGATATACTCAAAAATGTTTGAGTGCATATTCGAACCAATTTTTTAAGAGTTTAGATGGATATAGATACGATGGGTGTCGCCATTCTACTATCTATACTCAAGTCATTTATGAAGCTTCATAATATTCATATTGTATGAATTGAATGAAGTACATATAAATGTTAAAATATTCTTATACTGGAATCTTTTGAGTTCAATATAAGATATCCTTTGTCTTAAGCAATGGTTGTTTATAGATGAAGGAAGCGCAGTGGAAGTACTGGTCTTACTTAAGTAAGAAGGAAAGTCAAAGGGTTGACTGTACTTCTGTGACTTCCATATGACATCCAAAGAGTTGGATAAATACCAATACTACAACAAGCTGATGTACTGATAATATGACTATCTAGAATCCTTTGAGAAGGACTCGGATAGTGCATCAGAATAATCTACATGTGCATTTAATCACTGAAACTGACTTACTTGATAAGATCACATTCTAATAATTGTATCTCATTTTCCTGATAACACTTGCAATTGGTTTCATATGTTTTAGAAGACTAGAAAATTTGATCTTAAGGTTTAAAAATCATCTACATGGATATTGATGTAATTCTTGCAACAATCTCTATTGGATCATATAGACCTCATAATTTCAGTGGGAGAGACCTTAGTCTTAGAGAATGTCTCTATGACTTAGATATTAGAATACATTCTGTCTATTTCTAAATGTTGTAAATAAACAAGTATTCTGGAATAGACCTATCATAAAGAGTTATGGTGGATATATTTCAGATAGTAATCTAACATCTAGAGGACTCTACTAAATTAGAAAATTAATGAATGGTTCATTAATATTTCTAAATAATGAAAATTAAACCTTAAAAGATCAATAGGAGGATGAAGATCATTTGATAATGATCTGGCATCAGGCCTTGGATATATGTCTATTGATGAGATCAATAGACTAGTAAGAGATGAAACTTTAGACTGTCTGAAATTTTAAATCTTACATACTTGTGAATATTGTATTTGAAGTAAAAATATTCAATGTACCCTTTTCTGGGAATGGTGTTAGATGCCAAGGTATTCAAGATCTCATACATATTGATGTATGTAGATCATCTATATCATGATAAATATTAATGATATGTGATATCTATTGATGATTTTTGTTATAAGATTTCTTCCCTTCACCTTAGAAACCTTTGAAATGTTGAATGCCTTATGGAGATAGGAATATCATTCTTATCTCACTCCTCCTAATACACCTAAATTCAATAGAGTTGTAGGGAGATACAACTGAATCATGTGTGACATGATTTGATCAATGATGAATCTTAGCATAATTACCTCTTAGTTTCCAGGTATATAGGTAGTAGAGACTATAATATATATCTTTGATAAGATTCCATGCAAATCTAAACTCAAAACCCCTCATAAGCTATGGTTTGGAACTCTCCTAGTGTTGGACACTTGAGGATTTAGGATTGCTTGGTCCATGACCATGTCATGAATACAAGTATGCTGGAATCTAGCACTTGAGATTGCTACTTGGGAAAATAAAGGATGGTTTTTGATACCTACTTTATGACCTTGAGATTCATAAGAGATTTCATCTCTAAGATTATGATTCTAAGAGGATGAATTTTTTTGAGAATCAAGATGTAAATGAAGTAAAGGAACTCATAGAATCTTGAGAAGATAATGAGGCTCCTGAAATAAAAACTATAAGGATAATTAAAGATGAAACACTCATACTTCTTCAAATAAGTTTGATGATGGATTCCATGTGTGAGTTAAGTCTGACAATGATCTAAATTCATATAATGAAGCTTCATAGGATCATGATATGGAAAGATGGATGCTAGCAATAAGTCTAAAGTAGACTTCACATACAATTATTGTATATGGATTCTCGAGGATCCACTTATAAGGGTAAAACCCGTTAAGGTGTAAATGTATCTCCAAGAGAAAGAGGGAACCTGATGAGAAGGTAGAGACCTTCAGAGCATGACTCATATCCACAATATACACACGAAGAGAAGACATCACTTGCGACGAGACTTGATCTTCAGTGACCATGCTTGAGCCCATCAGGATATTGCTAACTATAGCTCATACATTGCAGTCCTCTATGAATGCCTCAACATGGATATTGAAGTAGCCCTAGGGCTTCATAGTTGAGGAAAGAAAGGTGTGCAAGCTAAACAACTCTATCTATGGACTCAAATAAACTTCTAGTTATCAGAACATTAGATTTAATGAAATTATAAAGGTTATGATTTCATACAAATCTTGATGAGCCATGTGAAGCTTAGTAAGAGTGCCATTGTGTTCATCATGCTAAAATATAGATAAAATCTTAATCATTTGGAATTATATAAGGATGATAAAAAGTGTTTTATGGTTAGGCTATTCCATACCTTGCGATATGATCTCAAGGATACCTCTTAGATATTAGTTCCGAATATGTTCATAAGCAAAGAGAAGAGGGTATTGGATCCGTCACATTAGTGGTACACCTTGAACATGTTCTATTTTTAAGAAAATTCCAAGGAAGGCTTCTTTCCCTTAAGAATATGGTAGTGACCTGTCTAAATGGATAGTACCTCAAAGTGTTAAGGATGTGAATAACAAAGCTACATGCCATAGTGTATCAGCTTTGGGAAGCTCAGTGTATGCTAGATGTGTACAAAGCCAGATGCCTACCATGCAGTGGGAGTAGTAAACTATTACTAATCATACTTTGGAGATAAAACACTTGATTGTAGTAATAACAATATCTTCAAAGAGGACACAATTTTTTGGGATAACGATCTCAAATTCTTATCTTCAAGAACTTAAGACTTTATAAATAATGATATCAAAGATCTTAACTACAGATGCCTTATAAGACATAAGACTGGATCTTAGTCTTAGGAGATAGAGATCTCCGGAAATAAGGGAATTCTGATAAGGATAAGAGAAATTACATACTGATTATAATGGTTATTAAATTGTAGTATCAGACACTAAAATTGTTTTAACAAAATTGAGTATTGGTTGCATAAGATGCAACATTTGCATTGTACGTGATCATTATTACTAGGAGATATGCAAGTACCGTAAAAGGACTTGGCATAGTCTCTTGAGAACAGAGTCACTAGTTAACTTACCTGGCTATTTTTCTAGTAGCTTATGATTAGCACAAGAGTGTGGGTTTAAATATTAGCCCATTAATTGCTCTTTGGGCTAGTGGGAGATTGTTGGACATACGAGCCCACGACGAGCTATTATGCAACAAATGTTATTGCAAATATCATTCCATGATCTGAAATGAAAATAATTAATTTGCATAATAATTCCCTTAGTACAATTAGGTTTATGTACCATGACCATCTTGATGATCATACAGCTGTTGATTCAATTGTTGAATCATAGAGGTTGGTGCTTGGATATATATCTAAAGAGTTAGATTGAGGGCTCGTCAAGCATCGTTAAATGATTATTAAGAGATGATCTCCAGCTGTAGTAGGACATGACATCTAATCAGTTTATATTCATTATGTTATAAAAGAGAAAGTTAAAAATCCTTTATTTTTGCAACCCAATCGCTCTTTTAACTCTAGAATGAATTCTTTTTATTAGTATGTCGTTTTTCTACATATCCGTCTGCACTCCATAATAGAAAAATAGTTAGGATTCAAAAAATGGACGATCTTCTCGTGGAAGAACCCCTTCCCCCATTAGGCACTAATTTATTTTTAACATCTAATTAGATCGGGTAATCATTCAAATTAAGAACATAAGCTCGTTGCTTTTTGTTTCCCTAGAATTGAAGCCTAGTACTCTATCCATTTATTTACTCGACCAAAGAAAGTGTGAGCGTGAATTAATTTTCTGAAATCAAAGCAATATTTTTGCACCAATATGATATCTAAAGAGTTAGATTGATGGCTCATCAAGCATCGTCAAATGATTATTAAGAGATGATCTCCAGCTGTAGTAGGACATGACAATCCTTTCTCTAATGGGATGATATCTAACCAACCTCTTGATGCATGTCCTCTGCATAGGAATTGAGATTCAGAGGTGGTAGATAAGTTAGGTCGAAGAGTCGACTTAGCGAGATCGAGATAACTAAAGACCTATGTTGTACGTTGTCATGATATAGGCATGCATCCTCTAACTAGAGACGGATGTGTTACTATATGTCTGAGTATGTACATTTGGCAGACCGATAGGTTGATGGCCTAATCAACGTCTATACACTGATGCACTGGTGTGCATACGGGGGCATATGAGTGATATGATCTCTCAAAGGGATCATACATGCTCATTTACTGAACTGGAAGACATGAGCTCACACATGAGTTATTTGGAACAAATTCCATGCACGACCATCTCACTTTAGAAGCTTGACAAAATTTATAGGTTTGATATATGCTTCTGGAAAGTATATGATTACATGGGTATGATATATATTTTTGGAAAGTATATGATCGATACCAACTCTTAACGATCAAATGAGAAACTTAATGATAAAATCCCGAAGGAGACAATCTAAATAAGATCTAAAACTTTGGGTTTATTGTAAGTCTTCCAGTATGCGAGATGCACATGTATTAGGAATACCTGGTGGTGATATGATTAATAAACGATTGTATAATCATGATTCTTCCATTCTGAGGGAGGGATGAAACAAGTCTGGATTATAGTGACTCCTCTCAATAGATAAGTAATCTAATCTTGGTTCAAATGTTGGACAATGATTTGAATGTGATTCAGATGCAATGAGAAGATTAGATTTATGGCTTTGATTTAGTCAAACATATATGGGAGGTCCCCCCTAGATATGGAGTGTGATTTCAATATCCAAGTCACTATACATGGAACGTACAATCATCCTGTCCTAATCTCCAAGTATCCACAGAAAAAGTGTATTATCCTTGAAAGAGTTCAAGGATAATTACATTGTTGATAATGTGTCTGAGCATTGAACAAAATTGATGGTTAAATGTGATTTAATTATCATGAATAATATGAATTTGATTCATATTATTTTGCCAAATAAGGAGAGTTGTCTAAGATAATTAAATGTGATTTAATTATCAAAGATATGAATAATGTGTTCATATTATTTGGGCACATGAGAATAGAGCCCAAGATAATTAGTATGATTTAATTATCAAGGATATGAATAATATGGATAACACTATCCATATTAATCATATACATTATAAATATGATTTATAATATATAAGAGAGAGAGAGAGCTATTTGTAAATAACATTTATAATTTAATTGTTGATGTGAATTGGATTCACATTGAATAATTATTTGAAAATACAATTTACATTTTATTTCGGGTTGTGAATGTGATTCACAAATTTCTAGTGATATGATTGCAATGTTCACAAAATAATTATGAATTGCAATAATAATTGTTGTAAATTATGGAGATTTCCATGGGATGAGAGATCTCATGAAAAAGGAAAAGGAGCGTCTCCTTCCTTTTAAGGAGGATGGACGACCACCTTGAATTGGAATTCACGGTGTGACGCCCCCCTTTAAATGGAAGGGAGGCATGCCTCCTTCCTAATTCTCCTATGTTAATTTCATTTAGTTAATTTGTATTGATAATTTATTCAATATGTATTTAATTTAATAATTATTCTTGTGTTTTTATAACAAAATCATGGCCACTGAAAGAAACACAAATCAATCTCATCCATTGATTTTGTGTTACACATAGATTGTGATCCATGGACTCCCAAAATAATATAAAAGGAGAGGCAACCCTAGCTCTTCTTTTAACATAACAACTGATTAGCCTCTCTCTATCTCTCTCATATTCTCTAGATGTGCCCCCTTTCTCTCCTTAGAGTGTTCGTCCACCCTAAACCCTAGAGAGGGTCGCCGTCGTTGCCCTGCTATTGTGCCGCCGCTTCGATCGTCTGTGGATCTCCGTCTCCTTTGGTGTATCTTGCTTGTGAAGAAGACATCAGATCTCATGAGATGAGATCAAAAGATTCATTGCTTGGATCATCAACATGGATTGTGTGGAGCACACGTTTCATCAACATGCTTGCAAGCATCTCCTCCGTTGGATTGGACTTGAGATAGTAGGTCTCTTCATTTAGAGACAAGATCACAACCATACATTAAGAGGTAACAGTAATACCTGTTTAGATCAAATGATATGAGAAGTGTTCCTAGATCATGTGGTTTCATTGTTTTAATTTTTTTAAAATTCCGTTGCCCCGAGCAACTAGTGTGACTAGTCGCTCCCGATTGCATATGATGCGATCTTCACGCTTCCATGATGTGCTTAAGGTTCTTCCCATAACCTTCAGTGGGTAATGGCGTGGGCAGTGGTCATGGATAGAATGTGTCGCTCGGATATGCTTCTTCACTTACTTTTCTTGGGCTTGGGTGTATATAATTGGGTCATGGCCTCATGAAGTAGGGCCTTAACAATATCATGAATAACTGCCACCACTTCAGGAATGGTCAACATTTTTTTAAAATTCTATCTCTTCCATGCAAGGGAAGAGATCATAATCATCATCTACACAAGGATAACTAAGAGCAGTCTGTACAATGTCATTCTTGGGGGCAAAGGTGGGGACTGTGATGGATGTGTGTGTGGTCAATGGATAATGCATAGGTGCCCTCTGTCTCCCAAAATCTTTTTGTATTTTTAGGTTTTTCTCATTTTTTGTAATTTAGGTTATTGTAAGCTCTCATAGGCATCCACAAATGAATCCATGAAATCGGACGGTGAAGCAGCAGTGTGGCTCTTATTTATGCTATTGAGGTCATCAATCCTTTCATTTGCTTGCTTCATTAATCAGATCATGTACTCAAGAGTGGTATCTATATGAGGTGACTCTAACAACTCAGTCTAGGATGGGTGAGATGGAGGGCATTGTCATGGTGGTGGGTAAAATTCAAAATCCAATGCCTGAAACTGTGGATGAGGTGGATATGTACAAAAAGAAAAGTCAGGAGCAAAGTTGTCCTGATACAATGGAGGTGGACCAGTTGGAGAGGCAGAAGAATCTGCAAAGTCTAGATAAAAATAACTCTTGGCAGCCATCTCCGAAACAAAGGGCTTGGATTGGGAGATTACGAAGGAAAAGTCAAGAGATGCAAGAAAAAGGCGCAAATGCATAGAGAAGATCTAGTATGCACACAAACAAACACAAATATAAACAAACAAACCCCTTTATTCAACAACTCAACACTATGATGACCGTGAAAGTTCGATCTTTTTATCTTCACAATTTTTAGAGTTTGGTGAATTTCGCAAAGTTGTACAAATACGTAGGTAGGCTTAGGATCGGTGCACTAATCCTTAGTGTGTACATGTCAAGTATAAAATGTGAATACAATGAGGGGGTTACTCTCCCTAAGACAAAGATTTTCTTTTTGATTTTAGGGTTGAGTAGAGTTAGCAGTCCCAATGTTATTAGCTATCATTTTTTTTTTGGATTTTTAATAAAAGTACACGAAACCTAATGAGGCGTCAATTCCTTTAGAATCCTAGGTGGTCAAAATTAGAGGGAGAGAGTCAGAAAAGTAATGCAAGCAAAAATCAATGATGTGTGCAAATATTGATAGTGCTCACTTGCCTCCAGCTCTCTTCGTGTAGGATGCTAAGTGCAGGATGCTAAGCAGAATTGAAACCCACTCTATATGCAATGCAAGTCGATGAAATCACTCTAGAACAGAATATGTTATTATCATGAAGAACAAGATGCTAAACACCTAGAAAGTAACTAAATGGTTCGGTCGTGGAGGCTCCTCGATGCTCACCACAGTGGGTGCTGCAAGTGTTGTATGGAGATCTCTCACGGTGCGCAGTTCCAAGTCTAAGTGAGGAGCAATTAAATTTGACTAGATCCAGAAGAGTACTATAGGTACATGCAAATTAATTAGGGATTTGGACCTACTCTATCAAGAAAATAAATCCTAAACTAGGGCTTAATCACACAAAATAAATAAAAAGAAAGGCGAAAAACAAAGAAGAAGAAAAGCGATGAAAATGCGAAAAGTGTGACGAGGTCCCAAGGTGAACAATCACATGGGCAATGGATCTCGTAATGTGAAGTGTGAATGTCCAAGTCTACAATTATTACAAATTATTTTTACAAATATAAAAAGGAAAATCTCTCTCTCTCTCTCTTAAAAAACTAAAAGTAGGTTGCTATGTCTCCTTCTTACTTTGCTTCCTCCTCCTGCTTGCTCCTAGTCGGCTCGAGTGCATCAACTCCTAAGAAGTTCATCATTGTCGGTCACTACCTCGTAAGAAAGATAAACAAGGAAAGAAGTCATCAGAACAATCAACTAAAAATCAAAAATAAAATGTAAAAATAACAGAGAAATGATGTACAAAAGTGTTACACTTTGTTGCTCCCCAACAACTGCGTCATTTGTTGAGATGCTTTTGGCAAGGGTCTAAAGTATCCTCACAAGGCAAGAACACTCTCGATGTAGCGACCACTCCTTAAAGGCAAATCAGACAACAATTAACCCACAATAAAGACAACGTAATGCACAATTTTATTTGGAGTAAAAATTTATTATAACTCTACAAAATGTGTGTATAGTTGCAAGTGTGTAGAGTGTCGAACACATGGAGACAAGTAGATGAAGCAGGTATATTATCTATAGTAAATAATATAGGTGTATTTTGTCCAAGTATTTCTCAAATAATCAATGAATAAATATGTGTGTTAAAATAAATAAAAATCCATTTATTATTTATTTATTTATATATTTTTATTTTTAATTTTCTTTTTTTATAATTTTCTTGATTTTTAATTTTCTTTTCTTTTTAGTATATAATAAAGGCTTATATAAAACTATACATATAATACAAGGTAATATAATTATGAGTGCTACTAAAAATAACCAAAAATTACGAAATAAAGTCTTTTGTGTTTTTTTTATATTTTTCTAATATTTTTGTGATTTTTCAGAGTTGTTTTGCTAATTTTTAGGGATTTTTAAAGTCCTCAATACACAAAATCAGGGACTTTTTAAATAAGCCGAATTATTTTAGAATTTAAAATACTAGTAAATTTAAAATTTTCCAAAACTATTTTTAGTAAATAATACATAATAAAAAGAAATATCAGAGATAGAATCACATATTTTGGATTTTAAAAGATTTTGTATAATTTCTATAAGGATTTTCAAGCTTTTTTATTTTTAGTGATTCCATTTTTCTATTATGGATTTTTGGTCTGGAGGTACAAAATACAATACTAAACTAACAATATTTTTTTTGGAATTTTTAGAAATGGTTTTCTATTTTTTGTTATTTTTAAAATTGATCAGGAACATAATCGTGCTATTTTGATTTTTAATAAATAAGAAAAATGCCTAAAAATGTGAAATAAAAATATAACATGAAAGATCAAAGAATCAAGCTCATTCTCCTATTTTTTTCATAATTTTGGAGCACAGATGATATTTTTAAAAAACAAATACAAAAATTACATGAACTAGAAAGTGTATATTCACAATTAAAATAAAAGTCAAGGGCAAAGGTGTAAATAACCCAAAAGTTTATAACTAATATCCAGATTTTAAATACTAAATGCCTATTACAAAGAGTCACAAGGGCTTCCAGGAAAAATGCCCAATTCATGTGGGGGGACACGTAATCTAAGTTGGAGAGGATCAAAGTGCAAATGAGATAGAGTTCGGGGCTCGTAATGTAAATATCACAAACCAATTTATAAGTAGAGGAATGATTTTAAGATAATGAAAATACAAAAAATTGGGAGGGTAACTAATATATTTACCCAATCCCACACGACGATCAACGACTGAAATTAGATCACTTGAAGTGATCGACGGTTCTGGACATGTGCCAGTTTGACAGGATCGGAGGGCTCTTATTAGACCTGAAGTGGGTACATCATCGGACGACTCCAAGGTGCCCAGGAAGAACACGTGAAGAACACTATGCGTGGTTTCTTTGATATGCTCTTTCTCCCTCCTTTGATTGCCTCCTTCGTTGTTGAGATGTAGGAAACCCTCCTGCATGCCTTCCATAGCTGCTGGTAGTGCATAGAAGCTCCAAGACCCATCGATGGGGTCCTGGAACGACGAGTGACCTAGAGCACTTGGAGGAACACTTTCCCTGTTCGATCGGCTCTCAGGCGAGCCCTTCAGGACCTGCAAGTGGGTCAGTAAAAAGGCGGAGCTTATGTGACAAGTCTTGGCTATTATTCGATGGAGAACGAAGGTGAAATGGGGGTGCGATGAAGTCTGGCAGAAGGTAGAGGAACGTGACTTCGATGGACCAGATCAAGAATCGATCTAGGTTGCTAGCGAGTGGTCGTGGGCGAAGAAATGAAGGGGAAAGAAGGTGAGCTGTTTAGGAGGGTCGGAACGGGGGGAGTCACGACAGATGACAATTGTCAGAGCTTAAGAGCTCTAATGAACTTCAGATCCTAAAATTATGCTAAAGCGACATGAAATTGCTGAAAATAAAGGGTGGTAATGACATACGGGAGGAAAGTTATACCTAGAAAAGCTGTAAAAAGCCTCAACCTGGCCTAAGCACGATGAGATAGAACCTCGCCGTTGAGGTCTCTCCATAGGTGGTGGAAGCAGACTTCGATCCACTCTTGCTCACTACGAGCCAGCTCAACACGTCGTTATCACCAACGAGAAGAACAATATGGGTCCGAGGAGCTAAGAACAGGGAAGAAAGGAGCAACCTTCAAAAAGGGGGCAGATGAGGAGATTATATACCGTGACGTGGAGTGAACTTCTATGGGCGGTGGTGTGCGGAGGAAGAAATGATGGTGGGTGAAGGGTCGGTGTGAATCATGGGTGATCAGGCGTGGATTTGGCAAAACTATTGATAATTTTGGAGCCTTGAATTAAGGTAAAAAATGGGGACAATGATGGGGACGGTGCAGCTCTGACAGAAGTCAAAGGCGCAGGGGGAGTTGACCTGAGGTCAACGATCCCTGCAACTTCATTGGTCCACGTAGGAACGAATGAGGACAAAATAAGGAAACTAAATAAAAATAATTAGAAATGAAATAAAAGGAAAACGATTTTGCAAAAACTCAAAACATGAAAATGTTTTTTATTTTATATACAATTTAACTATGATTTTTATTTATTTATATGAGTTTATTTATTATATTTTAATATTTACATGTATAATAATATGTATATTTACTTATATAATGCATATTCTATTTTATTTTATATTTTAGATTTTATTATTTTATATACATTAATTATATATCTATAACTTATTTAAATATACATAAATATATTTTTATTGTGTTTTTTTGAAATCATTTGTACACTTTAATAAATAGATGCATTTATTATATAGGTATATGTATAGTGTATTCATCTATGTATTTAGTATACTATTTTATTTTGTTGTATTTTTTATGATTTTATTACATTCTAAGTAGGTACATATACTATAAATAAAATTTAAAAAATTATAAAATATAAAATATTAAAAAATAAAAAGAGTAAAATAAAAAGAGTAAATAAATGCATCTTAACTCTAGGTTCAATGGAACAGCTTTCATCAAATAGCTTATTAAAAGTTATATACAATTAAATGTGATTTTGATGCATTTTGATTTCATATGGAGAATATATGGGTCTGGGAAGTTTAGGATTTGGCTTTTTATTCCGAGTGTAAAATGTACAATGTATGTTATTTTTATATGAAATCAATTTTGTATTTTTCTTCATATTTTTATCTATAACTTTCATGTATAAATTTTATCAATTTGATGTATACATAATAAATAATAAAATAGGTCTGAAAAATAAATTATGGAAGGATAAATAATTAGAGTTTTTATTATATATTTGACCCTTATCTCCTCCTATTTTATTCATTGTCTACCAAATCAATTCTTAACTTAGTCTCGAGGTTTAGGGTCATAAAATAACTTTGATATTTTTTTTATTTCTTTAATTTATTCTTTTATTTTGTCATTAATTACGACATTTTATACAATATTTATACAATAAATAATGAATGTTAATTGATGCAAAATAATGATATATACATGCATTTAGCTAGGTTTAAAGTCCAAAATGAAAAAATAAAGGTGATGAAATGGAGATTTATCAGGTTGCAATTAAACAGGTTGACTGACTGAAGATGCAGTCGTGATATGTAGAGGCACGAGTGGTTTGGTAGCGGTTGGGTCATGATAACATGTATTTAAAGTCGTTAATACATGTGATTAAAGGTTAGCTTGTGGTTTAAGATACCGAGCCTCGAGGATGGTGTGCTTTCTTTTTTGTGAAGTTGAGGGTTTGGAACCCTGGATAATAAAACAAGAAGAAAATTATCATGGTAGTATTGGAGGATTGGTTGAGGTGACGTACGACAACATAAGCTCACCAGATCAACGCAATCTTTAATCTATGAGTGTCCATAGCTTCAGGGTCCGTGGAGGGGAGAGGACCAATCCCTGATATGGTTTAGAATGGATAGGAACTAAAACAAAAATGTAGTAGTTGCCATGTCCACTTCAGCAACAGTTTAGAGTCTAAGAAGAGCTGAGAGCTGAGATTGATACACTGAGAGCTAGAGGAGGGAACCCAACTGTAGTAGTTCCCATGGCCACACTACGTGATAATTACGACCTTGGAGCGAACACCTTACAACATTGGATTTAGTTACCACTGAATCAGTGCCTGTACAATTTTGAGCCCATCCTTTATTTCAATTTTGCCCAAATTTTATGGGAACATGACAGAGGAGACGTTTACCTTTCTTTAGCAGTTTGAGATGATTTGTGGTACGGTCACATACCCGAATGTTATGTAGGAAGCTATATGCCTCAACGCCTTCCCCTTCTCCTTAGAAGATAAGGTGGTCTATCGAAGAAACCATTTGAGGAAGGAGATGTCTACTTGGGACGATCTGAAGTCCACATTCCTGCATAAATATTTTCCTCTTGGGAGAACCAACATGATGAGGAGGCAGATAGCGAACTTCACACATCACTCCCATGATTTTTTCCATGAGGCATGGGAGCGATTCAAAGATATGACTGAGAAGTGCCCTCATCATGAGATACCTTTGAAGGTGCTCATGCAGAATTTCTTTGGGGGACTTCATGCTGATATTTAGGGTTTGGTCAGTGCCGCATGTGGTAATAGTTATCTGAATAGGTATGCTGAGTCTGTTTGGGCCATCTATGAAGGGATGGCCAAGAATTCTAGAGTTGTCGATTCCACTCAGGCATACCAGAAGACCACCCAATAGCCACCACACTGTAGAGAGCGTTAGAAGGTGGTCATTATTGATGAGTCTGATTCACGATCGTCTAACATGGGTTACATTAGTGAGAACCTAACAATCGTAGATGTGATTTAGAAGCAAGTTCAAGATTCGCGAAAGTTGCGAGAGTTAGAGAAGTTGTCCACATTACCTTAGCATATGAGTGATTTGTCAAAGAAGGAGGATGACATGCAGAGACAGAGCCATCATCCACCTACCTTTCAATAGACACAGAGACCTTTACCCGCTCTTCCCACTCTTAGGTACACTTTGTACAGGGTGAGGCAGGATATTCCACTAACGCTCCGCAGTTACCTTGGCCTAAGGATTCTTCCACAACCAGTCAGAGCCAGATCAATTCACCTGTAACAGATGATGTTGATGCACCTCCTACCTTTGAGATCAATGGTATATGGTACTCTCCAGTTCCTTATCAGTCTACACCATAGAGCTTCTGCCATACACCGCAGCAGATGCACCAGCAACATGGACGTACACATTACCACTAACACAGAGGTCACTTTGTACAATAGCACCGGTCTCGCCATCATTCCTATAAAAGGCCATCACATCAGTTCCATTCTCTAGCGCAGTCATAGTTTAAGCATCAGCGATCTCCACAAACATATACTTCACAGTTTCCGCACACTTTTAGGCAGGAGAGGTCAGAGAGCCATGGATAGGCTTCCGAGCCTGAATTTTCTTCACAATCCATGGCCCTGGACCATATTACGGATATGATGAGTACGCTCCAGATAGTGCACAAGATAGAGATGGAGTGGGTTAACCATCACCTGGATGAGTTAACTGCATCTAAGATTACCTTTCTTGCACAACCACTGGTGAATCTGAACAATGAACGCCATCATCTAGATCAGGTAGAGAGCACTGGTAGATCCACTGGTAAGGTCACTTTTTCTGAATTTTTAGCTAACTATATTCATCTTAGGAGCGGTAGACAACCACCAATCCCTAATCCAGTTGAGGAAGAGGGAGTCCTACATGATGTGGAGCAGAAATCCATACATGAGTCCACATATTCTGATACTGAGGAGGAGTGACATGATGATACTATTTTTGATGATGCTAGACCTGATGATGCTAGAGATGGGAGTGATGCTGAGATAGTAGAAATGGACACATGTGATTCAGATGATGATACCACACCAGCCCAAGCAGACACACCCGATGCGTTTTCTTCTCTTATTTTTGAGAGTTGTGTACATACTTCTGAGATTCTCAATTACATGATGATTCCCATGTTGATTTGAATAAAAATAAAGATTGTGTTGTTCCTAAGTTTGTTCATTTTCTTGATGCACTATTTGGTAAAGGAAAGAAAAAAATCAAAAAGAATGATGGACCTCCTGAGATTGAGAGGTTATTAAAAGACCACATATTTCTGAACATTCCATTCAATGATGCCTTGGATCATTTTCATTCACTCAAGCAGCAATTGAAGAACATATGTCTTACATGTAGGAAAAAGAAATCACTAATAGAGAAACATATTTTGACCAATGCCACGTCTTGTGTGGTACATTACAAGCTATCAAATAAGAAGAGAGATTCATGTGCACATTATGCCAGGTGCGAGATCTCCAATGCCACATTTGATTACACTCTTTTAGATAGTAGTTCCTCCATTAATTTGTTACCATCTTGCTTCCTTGATAGACTTGAGTGAGGTTCTATTTACAAATCAGGTGTGATCCTTCAGTTTGCTGATAGATTTGTAAAGATATCTAGGGGCGTGTTGAGAAACATTATGGTGACTATACATGGTCTGTAATTCCCAGAGGACTTCATTGTCCTAGACAAGGATCGCCCTACTCGGTTACACCTTACCCCGATCATTCTCAGGAGGCCTTTCTTACAAATCACAAAGGCTCTCTTTGATTATGATACTGGGAAGGTATCGTTTCACGCAGAGGACGAGAAGGTACACATTGAGATGGTAAGAGAATCATCCAGTTCAGATGTTGCGTCTACTCACAGTTTAGATGTCCTGAGTTCTCCAACCAACTGCGATTACATGGATGAGGTTCGTTAAGATGACCTTGAGAGGTATCAGATTGAGACCTATGATATCCTATAAGAGGATGGGTCATGAATTATTGGTAGTTCTTCTGAGGTAAACATGTACATAGAGACAGATCGGATGGAGAGACAGTTCGATGATCTTATTGTAGAAGTTTCAGAGACATTGCTTGAAGCTTTCACTTTAGAGGATCTAGAGCCAGATTACCATGTACCTGATTTCTTAGTTCTAGATCTCCTGAGGAGGAGCATAGTAGAGAGTCAGATGGTGTGATGGACATATTTATAAACACCTTCTGTAGTTCGACTTGAAAGACGTTTACTATAGTAGAGAAACCTATGCCACATACAAAGTTCACTTACAGAGGCAACTCTACATAGTCAGCTAAGGATTGGTTGATGCTTGCACAACAGATGATACCGTACAACCCAGGTTGAGGCGATCTACTATGTGCGGAACTTGTGACTACTTTTTCACTTTATTTTGTCCTGTACAGAGACTCTGAAGCCTTTCGTTTTGGAGTCCATACCACTTGTACATTCTTCTTAGATCCCAATCATCCCCATTTTTGCTCGTTTTTATACTTAGGATACCAGATCCTATGTATAGGGGGGACATATTTCTTCTATTGATTGGCATTTTCATGTTTTATTTTTTTTAGTTTTCTTTTGTTTAGATTCTTTTATACCTATCACTTGTCCCTATTTTTTGGTCAAATTCCTTTCTATACTTAGGATGCCCGATCCTAAGTATAAGGGGGACCGAGTGATCCTGTTAATTTTCTTTCTTTCTTTCTTTCTTTCTTTAGTTCGTTTGTATATTCTTTTCTCTCAGTCACTCCATTTTTGTCTTCCACTATACTTATGATGACCAGATCGTAAGTATAGAGGGGTGTCTGACTTTATTTTTTTGTTCTTTTCACCCACTTTTACTTAGCACGAGTTATGTCCTCTTTTTTATCTTTTTGGTACTATTAGGACATAGCACAAGCTAAGTATAAGGGGTGTGTATATATTGTATATAAACTTTTGTCCATAACTCGTACTTTTATGTATTTTCTATATCTATAAAATCCATAAAAAGTGAGTGTGGGTTAAATTTACTTAAAAGCTATTTATTAAGTATTTATAAAATCTTTGTAAATAATTAAAATATATGTAAATGTCTTATTTAAAATCCTTATTTAAAATTAATATTTAAAATGTGTATGTAAAAATGTATAATACTTATTTAAAATCCTATATATTAAAATATGTAAAAATAACTTAATATTTAAAATCTCTGTATATTAAAACTTGTAAAATACATTAGTTATTTAATCCAAAATAATATATTGGTAACTTTTCTTGTAAATTTTTGTAAAATACACATGTTTATAAAACTTTTAAAAATCATAAAAATTAAAAAGTCATAAAATAAAAATATCTTCAAAATCCATAAAATTGAGTAAAATTCATAAAAAAATTACTTCACAAAAATATTGTTGCATTTGCATTAACATTTTCAGAATAAATTTAATTTCTCAAACTGAAGATTGGGAATAGTCTAAAGGACGGTGCTTGATTATGACCTTTGACTTTCATTGTAAGGAACCTAGTTAGGAATTGGAATTAAGACTCTTCAGATCTTTGATTTAAATCTTTGGGTTCCATAAGACCATGTTCAGAATTCAACTTAAACCTGCCTAAATAGAATACTTGGTGTCATGCATTTTACTCTTCAACAATGGATCAATTTTGGACATATGCACTCCGCAATTAGCTCAACTTGCATGGGGTTGCGAAGGGTAGTTCATTTTAATGGTGCATTTTCATTCTTGCTTAGTGGCGCACACATCTAAATATGGGAGTTGTGGGGTTGAAATAATGCTTCGAATGAAGGATGGATTTGCTTGCACAAATTTTTTCAAGAGGACTGTTAAGACTAAAATCCTACTCCTATGAAAGGCTCCAACAAATGCTTATTCTAAGGCCCGATCATGCTTCGTCCTTTGTCTATTCTTATGAATTGGTTTGGGAAAATAAATTCATTCCAACTTTCTTTCTTTTTTATAATTCTTCAAATAAGTGTTTGCTAAGGGACTAACAAAGTTTAAGTATATGGGGTTGATGAATCCATGATTCGTTAACATTTCGATCATATTTTATCTTAAAACCCTTAACAAATACATGCAAATATTCATTAATTCTCATCTTTTATAAAAATATCATTCATGAATAAAAATATATTTTATGCATTAAAAAGAAATAAAAAATAAGAAAAATAAAATATTATAAAGAAAGGAAAGGCAAACTATAAACATGTATATATTGTACAGGATGACTAACTAAACATAAATACAGCTGTAAGATATATGTATATAACCTAACCTCCAAGATCAAGTCAACATAGATTGGTAGGCAAATAATAAAGTAGGGAGAGATAAGGAAGAAAACACCAAAACTAATTAACCTTATATATAACATAATAATTTCATTTATTTATTTTATATATACAATATTCATCTAATTTTAATTTAATTTATATATAAATATTTTTCACAAACTCTTTTTCATTGTGTTTATAAAAATGTATATAAAAATCATAAAAAGGTATTTTCCAACCTGTATATATACCAAGAAATCTGGTTTACATATTGTCCATTTCCCAACTTTCGAACCTCATAACTTCTTCATATGAACTTCAATTTCACTCTACTCTCCTTTAAAGTTCATAAATAATATTCTCTAATTAATGAAGGTGATTTCATTAAAATCGAAGTCTGTTTGCAAAAAACAGTTTTTGGACCTAATGACAAATGGGTTTTCTAAGCTATTTATTTATTTCTGTAAATAATTTTTACCGAACAAGTGATTTTGTAATTTTTAACAATTTTCATTATCTAGTAGATTATTTATAATATACAATCCATAAATAAAATGCTTATTTATAATTTTAAATAAATAAAAACACTAAAAATAGATGAATTTGAATTGTAGTACATATACATGTATTTATTAATACATGTAAATAAATTTATTAAAATCTGTAAAAATTCATTAAACACTTATTTATTATTATATTAATTAATAAAATATAAAACCGATGTTTTATTTTTTAAAATATTGAATTAAAATTATATGTTATTTATCAAGTATATTATATATTATATTTATTTATTTATTAATACTTTATTTAAAAATCATAACACATATAATTTATAAATTTAAAATACATCATAATTTAGATAAATTAATTGTATTTATTTATCATTTTTATACCTATTTAAAACAATGTTACTTACTATTTATTATATAATTAATAAAATATTTTAACTCTTGGATTTATGTGGTGCTGACACTTCGAACAACTCGTCTTCACTTAATCATCCAAGCTTCATCTCGCATCTTAACTCCAATCTTCTCCATTCATTTTATTTCCCTAACTACCACCATCCATGCCCATCTATTAGATCTCTTCAACCCATCCCCGTTTCATTTATTTAATTCCATGAACTTCCTCACTTCGACTTCAAACTTCTCCAACAACCAGATAAACCTGATCGGACGTCCTCCTCCTTCACTCCGCTCCACCGCCCTCGATGGTGAAAACAGCTTGGTGACCACACCCAATAGAAGAGGAACCTCCAGTGGAGAGTTCCAAGGCTTCTTCAGCCTTGTATCGTGGCCGCTCCACTGCATGTAGCTCCGGGAAGGTTGCCCTGTTGAGCGAAGACTCCGAGGTTCTTGCAACCTCTTCTTCCCAGGTGATCGCACCCATCCATTTTTCCTTTTCTTGATTTTAGCATCCAATTAGCACATTAATCACCTTGATTAGCTAGGTTAATAATCATCATTGTGATTTCATCCAATTCCCACTATCAATTTGACTCAAATACGTTCTATTGTGATTTTGAAATCAAAGTTCTGAACGTATGTTGGTCACGCAAGAACACCTAATTCTTTAGGCCAATTCCAACCGAATCGAGCCAAATCATTCATTGTAGGTTTTTCATCTCCATTGGAGCAATTCCATAGGGATATATGGAGCAATTCTCTACCTCGATTTGAGAAGCAGCAGATCTGTGTAGAATTTGGAAGCCTTCCACAGTATCTTGGAGCCCTAGAACCATTAGGATTCGACATTCTTCGACCTCCTCCCACTACAGGGGAGCTGGAAGAGGGAGGAGCCCTCCTTCTATCCATGTTTGAGCTCCTTCATCTACTCCGTTGTTCACACGCTGCTTCAATCGACGTCGGGGGACTTCTTTCAGTACCACCCTTCCCTCGATTTGGGGAAGAACACCCCAAAACCCCACAATGTGCAAATCACTGACACATGTCCATCGTCAAGGGTCCAGATCTGCCCACACAATCTAATCCAGATTTTTTGACTCCAAGCGGTGGGAAAATTGCATAAAGAGATCTGCTCATTCCAGAATTCAGCGTCGCCTCAGAAATTTTAGTTATTTGCAAATAGATCCCTATGTGGGGACTTAATTGCAAATAAACTAGTTTTTCTCACATGTGGGTTCCTGACCCAGGATCAAATTGCAAAAGTTTTTTTTATTTCTTTTACATTTGTATCCGTACACATATCGTGAACATTGGACATTGTAGAGACTCGATTTTGTGACGATTTTTATAGGGTAGTTAGCTAACTACACTAGCAAGGTTTTTGTTGTATTTTTCACATATTTTTTTCTCTTTATTGTTGAGTTTTGGTTGGTCGAATTTCGTCTCCATTTTGCGTTTTGATTTGTGTGTCCTCTAGCACATTGCTTGCCTTTCATTTCTTTTTATTGCCTATGTATATATTATCATCTATGCACTATATTGTAGATATTTTGAAAAATCTATTCCCTTTTTGAAAATAAAAAAACATTTTTATTTTCTTTTCCACTATATTAGAATAATACATTACCCTATACTCCACCTATTATCTTATGTCACTATTCTTCCAAAATTAATCATTTTTGAAAATCAAATAAAAATTACAAAATAAAAATAAAATAAACATTTGCAAAATTAAAAATAAAATAAAAATGATAAAAGATAAAAACCACAAAACAATCCTTTTGAAGAATAAATTAAAAGTCATAAAAATACTCCATTTCAAAAATCAAGGTATACTTTGTGCCTCCTTGTGTTCGACCCAGGGACACTTACCTGGTTAAAAATTAGCGAAATAAAATGGAAGAGAACAGTCTATCCTTCTACTTATCTTCTCTCTCTCTCTTTTATTTTATTGATTTTTGTTTGATAAGTAGATTTCTCTTCTGCGGTTTATTACATTCGACATCATTCATTCTAACCGTGAGGGAAAATCAAGGTATACTTTTTGTCTCCTTGTGTTCAACCCAAGGACACTTACTTGGTTAATAATTAGCGAACAATAAGATAGAAAAGAGCAGCGCATTTCCTTCTATTCATCTTCTCTCTCTCTCTTCTATTTTATTGGATTTTGTTTGATAGAAATGCTCTTCTCTTCCGCGGTTCACTACAACCGACGACAACATCATTTCTTTACCGTAAAGTTGAGCATTATATTAGTTATTCACCAAATTAATTCTAAATTATTTTGTGATAATTTCAATCATGCCATCAATAATTAAGAATCATATACATACATCTAATATAAAATGTAAATTGTAATTATAGTTAATTATTCAATGTGAATCCAATTCATATTAACAATTAATTTGTAAATACTATTTACAATTAAATCTCTCTATCATATTATAAACCATAATTATAATATTTATGATCATTATAGATAGTGATATCCACATTAATTATATCCTTGATAATTAAATCATATTTAATTATCTCAAATGACTATTCTCATGTGTCCAAATAATATGAATCATATTCATATTATTCATGATAATTAAATCAAATTTAATTATCAATTTCTCAATTCTCAGATACATTATCAACAATGGAATTATTCTTGAACTCTTTCAAGAATAACGTGCTTTGTCTGCGGATATATGAAGATAAGGATAGAGCGATTGTACATTCCACGTACAGTGACTTGGATTAAGATCATATCTCAAATCAAGATCTTGAGGACCTCTCAAAGATGTTTGATTAAATCAAATTGTAAATCTTATCTTATCATTGCATCCGAATCACAGTCAGATCAATGTCCAAAATTTGGACTAAGATTGGATTATTGATCTATTGAGAGGAGTCATTAAAATCCATATATGTTTCATCACTCCCTCGGAATGGAAGTGTCATGGTTATACAGTCGTTTACGATCTTATCATCCTCGAGTATTCCTAATACATGTACATCATGCATACTGGAAGACCTAGAATAAACCTGGAGTTTTAGATCATATTTAGATTGTTTTTTTAGGATTTTATCATTAAGTTTCTCATTCAGTTATTGGGAGTTAGTATCGATGATATGTTTTCCAAAAGCATATATGATACCTATAAATTCTTTTCATGCTTCCAAAGAAAGATGACCAAGCACGAAATTTGATCGGTCCCAATACTTCATGAGTGAGATCATGTCATCTGGTTCAGCAGTAAACATGTATGATCCCTTTGAGAGATCGTAGTTACTCATATGCCCTCATATGCATACTAACTCGCTTGTGTATATTCCTTGATTAGGTCATCAACCCAATGGTCTGCCTAATGTACATACATAGACATATAGTAATACATCTATCTCCAGTCAGAGGATGCATGCCTATATCGTGAAAGGATATGACATAGGTCTTGGTTATCTCGTTCTCATTAAGTCAACTCTTTGACCTAACTTGTCTGACACCTTTGAATCTCCATTCTTATGCAGAAGACCTACATGAAGAGGTTGCCCAGGTATCAACCTTTAGAGAAGGATTGTCGTCTCCTTCCCAGGCTGGAGATCATCTCTTAACAATCATTTGACAGTGCTTGATGAGCCCTCAATCTAATTATTTAGATATAAACCAAGCACCGGTGTCTATGATTCAACTATTAAATCAACAGATGTATGATTATTAAGATGGACATGGTACATAAACCTAATTGTACTAAGGGACCTTAAGTTCATTGATTCATTTAATCTCAGACGGGGAGTGAAATAAACTAATAACCTTTATTGACATATCAAATATTACAATAACATTTATTTTAGAATTGGTTTGCCCCAAGCTCACATAACTAACAATCTCCCACTAGCCCTCAGAATCATTCAGATATAATCTTTAAACCCCTGCTCATTACATGATGATCGAAAACCTTTTGGAGTAAATATATGATAAGGGGATTAGCAACATTGTCAGTGGAGGCCACCTTGGTGATGGTGATATCACCATGATTTTGAATCTCTCGAATGATGTGGTATTTTGTTTCCATGTGTTTGCTCTTTTGACGCTACATGGGTTCCTTCGCCAGATCTATGGCTCCTGTGTTATCATAGACAGTAGGATGGGAGTATCAAAGGAAACTATGCCAAGTTCTAAGATGAGCTTACATAACCATACCACCTCCTTTGCTGCATATTATGCGATGATGTATTTGGCTTCTGTTGTTGAAACAGCCGTAGCATCCTGCTTCTTGCTTCTCCAGCTCACAACGCCACTATTCAACAATAATATAAATTGAAGTTGACTTGTGGTCATCTATATTAGATTAGAATTCTGAATCTTTGTATCCTAAGACGTGGTGATCACCATCTCCACAGACCAAGATGTAATCTTGCGTCCGTCTTAGATACTTTACTATTTTTTCCATTTCATTCCAGTAACTCCATAACAGGATTGGTAACGTCTTACTACTCCTGCTGCATGGCAGATATCTGGCATTGTGCACATCGTGGCATACATTAGGCTTCCCACAACTGATGCGTAGGGGCATCCAGCTATGGCTTTCTTATACTCAACACTTTGAGGAGCCATCCCTTTAAATAGGTGTATACCATATCTTAAGAGAAGGAAGCCTTTCTTAGAATTCTCCACATGGAAACATTTCAAGATCCTCTTAGTGTATCCATGTTGTGATAATATCAAAATCCTCTTTTCTTTGTTTTTGAATAGCTTCAAATCCAAGATAAAAGAGGCTTCTCCAAGATCTTTCATCTCGAAGGTAAAGCAAAATATTAACACTATTCATCATCCATGTATCATTCCTAATGATGAGGATGTCATCTACTAAAGCACGATGAACATAGTGGTGCTCACACTAAGCTTGTTGTACACATATGGTCATTGGGATTCTGAACAAAATCATAACTCTTTTTGGTTTCATCAAATCTGATGTTCTAGGTATGAGAATCTTGTTTGAGTCCATAGATGGATTGCTTCAACTTGAATACTTTGTCTTCCTCAGGTATATAGCCTCGAGGCTACTTCATATAGATGTCCCCCTCGAGGTATCCATTGAGGAATGCCATCTTGACGTACATATGCCGGATGTTGTCATCAAGATATGCATATATAGCTAGCAGTGCCCTAACATATTTAATCATAGCTAGAGAATGTCTCATCGTAGTCGATGCCTTCTCTCTATGTGTAGCCCTTGGCTACAAGTTGTGCCTTTAAGATCTCTACATTCCCATCAGGTCCCCTCTTTCTCTTGAAGATCCATTTACACCCAATGGATTTTACCCATCTAGGTGAATCCTCTAGGGTCCATACACCATTATTGTACATGGAGTTTATTTCAGACTTCATTGTTGGCATCCATCTATCCATGTTAAGATCCGCGAGTGCTTCATCAATTGAAGTTGAATCATAATCAGTTTCACCTGACACATGGAATCCATACCTTTCAAGTGGTGCAACCACCCTTGAATTCCTTCGAAGAGGTACAAGTGTTTCATCTTTACTCACATCTTCAGCTTCTGGTTCAGGAAGCTCAATATGCTCAGGGGATTCAATGAGTTACTTTACTTTATTTTTTTGCTTGACCCTTAAGGAATTCATCCTCTAGATATTTTACATCTCTAGAGACAGAAATCTTTTGAGTCTTAGGGTCGTAAAGTTGATATCCAATACCATCATTTATATACCTAATGAAGTATCACTCTCTACTGCGAGATTTCAGCTTAATTGCATCCACGTTCTTCACGTGGACCAAGCAACCTCAAATCCTTAAGTGTCTAACACTGGGCATGGTTCCAAACCGAATCTTATGAAGGATTTTGGGTATAGATTTGCTAGGAATCTTGTTTAGGATATATTTGCAGTCTCTACTGCATATCCTCAGAAACTATAAGGTAAATGTGATTTTCTCATCATTGAGTGGACCATGTCCATGATGGTCATGTTACGTCTTTCAGCAACATCATTTAGTTGGGGAGTTCCAAGAGGAGTTAGATTGGATACAATTCCCCCCTCTTTCTCTCTCTCTCTCTCTTTGAGGTATTCCTTAAATTCATTTGAGAGGTACTCTCCACCTCGACCAATTGAATCTGTTTAATCTTCCTATCGGGTTGGTTCTCAATCAAAGCCATAAACTCTTTGAACTATTCAAAGGTTTCAGATTTATGACATAATAGGAAGTTAAACTTGTATCATGAATGATCACCGATAAACGTCAAATAATACCGATATTCATTTCTGGTCACTGTACCTAAGGGACTACATACATTGGTATGTATTAGGTCAAGAATACCCTATCCATCGTGTATCCTTGTTATGAAAGGGCGCTCTAGTCATTTTACCTCTGATGTATTGTTCATAGGTAGGTAAAGTTTGGACCTATAGAAAATCTAAGGGTGCATCATTTATCAATTTACTGATCCTATCAATATACAAATGATCAAGCCTTCGATGTTAAATCATGTTCGAATGATTTCCATCCTCTCTTGTTCTTTTAGGGTTTTTATCAATGGGTGCTACATTCATGACATATTCATCATGAAAAATTTATAGAGGCCATTGGAAGTTAAAATACCATCCACAATATATTTATAAGAACGACTTATGACAATTTTATTATAGAATAAGAACACATATCCATTTCTAACTTAGATGCATATATTAAGTTCCTTCTAACATCTGGAACATAAAGACATTCTTTAAGTACTAGGACTCTTCTATTAGATAATGATAATATGCAGGTTTCGACGGTGACTGCTGCAACAGTTGCATCGGATCCCATCTGGATAACTATCTCCCCTTCATCAAGATTCCTAGATTCCTGAAACATATGTAACAAATTGCATACAAGAACAGAAAAACAAGAATCAATGATACAATTACCTTCTTGTCCTCTAAAAAAATGATTTCAGTGATGAAATTAGACTTTATACATGTTGGGGCTTTACCTTTCTCAATGATTTCCAAGTATTCTGGGCAGCTTCGCTTCCAAAGTCCTAGCTTCTTGCAGCGATGACAGACATTTGTCTTCTTCGATGCTATCAATGTAGAAGCATGAGAAGATGCGCCAATAGATTGACTCTTTTTCTTTTTCTTCTGGGCCAGACCCTTCCGAGCCCCATGCTTCTGACCATGCTTCCCTTTGACCTATGCAACCATTGCAATATCAGTAGGTTTCTCTTTCTTCATTACATCTTCTACAGACTTTAATGAAGCCATGAGTTCAGTATTTGTTAACCTCAGCATATTCATGTAGTATGGTACCATAAAGTTGGTGAATGACTTGGGAAGAGACAACAAAATAAAGTCGGATTTCATGTATGAGTCCATCTCGACCCCAAGAGTCTCTAGTTCCGAGAGGTATCCAAACATTTTATTTACATGCCCTCAAATCGAAGTCTCTTCCTACATTTTGCAGCGAATAAGTTCTTTCATTATATTGTAACGTTGAGTGCAGTTCACGTCATTGAACATATCTTTCAGATTCAACATTGTATATTGGCAGCCATCCATGTCCACATGTTATTTCTACAGTGCATAGGACATAGATTCCAATAAATAACATCTGGCCAACGAATGATTTTCATCATATTTTTCAGTGTATTTGAGTTCTTATAATGTTTAAGATTTTGTGTGCTTGTTCTTCGTGAGCACATACCCAATGCGCTCTGCAGAAAGAACAAGTTTCAAATTACATATCCAATCTCAATAATGTGGTCGATCAACTGGTTGACCTCCAGAAGTCTACTGAGTGGGTTCATGGATTTCATGTCTAAAATTAAGAATGCACTATATTAGAATATATAATCAATTATATATTCAAATTTAAATTCTTTGCTTAAGGATTTTTAATCAAATTAGTTGTGCCTTTTCAACTCTGAAAGTCCATTCTTTTCTCAAACTTTCAAAGCAAGAGATATACTTACCGCTATATCTCTAGCAAAATATGGGATCTTCTTCTTATCTTTGTTACATCTCAATAATACGAGAAACAACAACTCATATAAAAGAAGTGGGAACTGATTCTGCCTTGCAAATCCAACTTGCATTTCGATCTTTAACATCCAGACCCACTACCCCTAAGGTGATGTTGACCCATTGTTAATTGAATCACCTATCAACAAGAATATAACTTGCTACGCGCAATCCAATACTGCATCAATTGTATGAGGAGCAATATTGTGTTCGCGATGCATATGACCTTAGATTTTTTAGAAACTTGTATGTTAGATCAATCACTTCAGATATGCATCTCCAGCATACAATCCATGTAGACGGAACCCTTCACCTTGATGGGAGTCTATGGATGTCATTTATATGATTTTCCGTCTCATTCAAATTTTAATTAACCATTATGAATCATATTCACATAATTAATTCTTCCAAGGAAATTACATCTATAATCATAATAGAGTGTTTTTCTAATTAGATCTAATTAATTTAATCATATTAAATTAATCAACAATCAAATCCAACCAACAAATAATTAGGGTTTGCTTGATATTACTATATAGTATACATCCTCACATTTGTACACTTGTATTAATCCAATTAGGTGATCAAAGTACGCAATGACTTCTTATGCTATCCATCCTTGAAACAGATCAAGCCATGTTGGACAGATAATGTTAACAGGGAGTGCTTCCACTGTGGTGTAAGGTGCTAATTAGTTAACCCATTAGCATATTCACGGCTAGACATCATCATCGGATCAATTCATGAAAACACAATTGGTACAAATTGTATTAAAAGGTTTTATCGATCACATACTCTTGGTGATCAGCATGATATATATAGTAATCACTTATAAATCTTAGTCATCTTAAAAAATTTTTAAAGATCCTAAATTTCTAGTCATATCAAGCAAACATATTTTGCATGTAAAAGTTGACCTACGACTATTGTAGGTTAAACTAGGGTTTTACCATGAAACATTCATTAAATGATTATTAATATTTAATAAAATATTTCCTTAAATATTAAGCATCGACTTATCAGAGCAAATTTATAATTTCCTTGATTTGAATTGAATGATAAATATATTAAGAAAGTAATCTTGATGATCCAATCATCTTCCGACCCATCTCCACTAAATATGGAATATCAAGGGAAAACAAAGTCAAAATTGCGTGAAATAAATTCGACATG
Source organism: Ottelia alismoides (assembly GCA_037367405.1). Taxonomy (NCBI): domain Eukaryota; kingdom Viridiplantae; phylum Streptophyta; class Magnoliopsida; order Alismatales; family Hydrocharitaceae; genus Ottelia; species Ottelia alismoides. The sequence goes on along the minus strand of JAZKJV010008485.1, from coordinate 339,915 downwards.
TTTGCTGGTTTAATTCTCTACTTAATTAAAGTATTTATTTCATGAAGAAAAAATAGTAGCTAAAATTAATTTGTTACAGATCCGTGAATACATGCAAAATAATATCATCGCAGGAACTTTTTGAATATTAATTTATGCACTTTTGGTGCCAATAATTGGCTACTTCTTTGCGGACATATTTAGACATTATAAATACTTTTTATTATCTAATTTTTTCCAAATAGTGCATAAACACGGGCTTCCATTTTAGCGAAAAACAATTCAAATCTTACATATTATGCATAAAAATGAGTCCCCGCGCAAATGATATAAAAAAATTTGTTCCCTTAAGGTTTGGATCACATCAAGACCTTGCACAAAGGCTCTGATACCACTTGAAGGCTAGGGTTTGGACCTTAGTGCATCATGTAGCACACAACGGGTGGTGTTTTTTTCTCTGAAAATATCCAAAAAAGTGAAAACCAAAAATTAAAACAGGGACTGTTAACTTCTATCAAATCGTAAAAGAAATGTAAGGACTCCACTTATTTTGGGGAGAGCAACCCCTGAACTTGCATTGTGGTTACCATCTTCAGATTCAGTGAGTAAGAGACGACATATAAGGTAGATCCAGAGTCTGGGCTTTTATCAAAATACTACCTAGTTCACACCTTTACTCACCTTATCTTCAGTGGGTGCTCTAGGGTAGTCGGAAACGATCCGAGGTCACTTAGCAGAGTGGGAGGTTTAGAAGACACTGCGTAAGGCCCTGTCCTCAAGTAACACGGGTAGCCAGAAACGGTCCGTACTTACTCCCATACTGGCTGAGACTAGGTGATTTCTGGTGAGAACTTGGGATAATACAACGTCGAAGTTTCGGGTACCTATCTCATCTTACTAAATCTGTGAGAAGATTGTTTGCCAAACAATAGTAAAATTTAAAAGATAAACGACCGAACTCTTACGGTCATCACCAGGGTTGTGTTGGTGAACTCGGGGTATTGCCTTATGTTTGATTGCAGTATGAGTTCTTTATTTTCTAGATCTCAGATCAATCTATCGATCAAGAGTCTTTTGTCTCATCACGATGATGGGTAGACGATCTCTTAGGCCGACTCTTACGGCATCACTTTCAGATGCGTCTACCCGATCATCTAGGTCAGCTCGAGAAGTCTCTTGTCCCGAGCCTGAGTTAAGTCCTCTGGCCTTCTCCGATGGTGACTCAGACCTCGGAGAATCTTCTTCTTTTGTTTTCTTATCTTCTCCATCTCCTTCTATCCCTTTCTTTTCGTCTCCATTGAGTCAGCCTTCAGTTACAGTGACAGCTGAGCAGATGTATGAGACCCGCGAGCCAATTTCAGATGAGATGATAAATTCGGGTCGTCGAGTTGCTGAGACAGGAGTGTGGATGGAGCAACATGCATCTTATTCAGGAGTCGAGTTAGTATCTACATCGAAATTACCAATCTTCCTGATTGATTCAGATTTCGTGTCATTGCTACCAAAATTTCATGGAAAACCACACGAAGAGCTGTACGAGCATCTTTATGAGTTTGAGTAAATCTGCAGCACTCGATTCTACTCAGACATTACACCTGAGGATGCTAGAAAGAAGACCTTTCCTTTGACATTCAAGGACGGAGCCGCGAGATGGCTCTGAGGTTTGGGAAAGGAGCGAGGCAACTGGGGTACACTTCGAGACGCCTTTCTTAGGAAATTTTACCCCATTAGCCGAGCCAACTTCATGCGATCGGTTATCAGAGAATTTTCGCATGATCCTCATGAGCCATTCTAGGATATGGCTCCAATTTCATATTCTTCTGAGGACATTTCCGGATCATGAGATCTCCTGAGCTGAGTTTGTTCAGATCTTTTATCTAGGGATGACCGCAGAATAACAAGCATTGGTCGATGCATCGTGTGGCGGTTCACACCGCAGTTTTGACGAGGATTCACTTTGTAATCTCTTCGGAGAGATTTCTGATGTCAAGACGACACACAAGGACGATGCCAAACCACTTCGATGTGATCCACCTCCCGCTGATTCAGGGATCGCGCATCAGGCAGTTGATGTGGACATTGATACAGTCTCAAGGATGGACGTTGAGCCAATAGTGGAGAACTCTTATCCTCAGAGACCGACACTTCTTCTGTTGAGTTTTCAGCCGGAGTATGAGTCGTTCCCGTGCTTCCCTGTTCAGGAACCTTGGATACCGACTCTTCAGGTAATCCAAGAGACCGAACGAGAGCCCTTGCTGTTTCAGCCGATGTATCATCCGATTCAGTTTCCATGTCAGGACCAGTGTTACGAGCAAACACCTTAGGAGAAATTCACCTCAGACTCATTTGCTTTTTCTAAGCGTCTTCAGCAGCCTGAGATGGATGTGGGACACCAGTTTGATATCCTTGATATAGACTATCCCACATTTGATCACTTCATTCATTTGATTCATGAGCAGACTGCCTATCAACGGGAACAAATAGATACCTTCAGAGATTTCATTGCCAACATTGTCACAGAGCAGAGAATAGTTGCAGATATTTTCATTTCACATGAGTCTTTGAAGGAGCATACAATCGGCAACGACACATGTGGACATTCAGATTCTGATTCTCTTCATAGTGAAGGCGAAAAATCACAAAAAATGCAAAAAGGAGAAAATCCAGAAAAAGAAATAAAGACAAGATTCTTGACTCTTCTGATGGATCTCAAGTTTTTGCGCTTTATGAAGAGAGTTCCCGTTTTAGAAAACAGATTTTCTTCTCTTTATCCTCCGAGTGTACATACTGACACAGAGGATGTACATATACCCTTTCCAGATGCTCTGAATCTAGGAAAGGAAGAAAAATTAGAAAATTTTAAAAAAAATCAAGAGTCGAAATTCACAAAAGAGATGCTGGATCGAATTCAGATCAAGCTCACTCTTTCGGAGGCATTGTTCCACATTCCTCTTCTTCAGAAATGTCTGAAACAACATACCACACCAAAAAAGAAGAAGAGGCATAATCATTGCTCTGAAAAACAAGTATTAACCATTGCCACTTGTTGCACCATCCAACACACATCTCTCAAGAAGAGAAAGAAATATATGGGAGCATCATTTGTCAACTATCAGATTTCAGATCACGAGTTAAAACACATCTTGTTGGACAGCGGGTCATCAGTGAATATATTACCCTTCCATCTTCTCGAGACTCTTCATTTAGGGCCTCTGAAGCGAGCCAGAATGATTCTTCAATTTCCGGACCGATCGGTCAAGAGGCGAAGGGTATACTTAAGGACGATGTCGTGATGGTGCAAGGCACAAAATTCATTGTGGATTTTGTTGTCATGAACTCTGACTCCTCAGTATCATCAAAAGATACTGCCATTATTCTTGGACGGCCTTTTCTGTGTGCAGCCAAGTCCATTATTGATTATGGGGCAGACAGTATTACGTTCCCTTCCAGCAGCACAGTGCTGAGCTCCGAGCCAACAAACACTCTGCCAGAAAATGAATGTGCTTCTGAGCCATCAAAGACAAAGACATGTGAGATCACAACTGAGATTAGACACGAACATATCCCTTCTGATTCTATAAAAACCCTAGATTTCCTCTTTAGAGAGGAAAACTTGGAGAGCACATCTTTTGGTGATCCGAGTACACATGTCTGGAGATGTGTTGATGAGATCCACAGTATCTATGTCGTCGACACGAAACTGTTGGTGGCACATATTTCGAAGGTCGAACCTATTTCGATTGTAGATTCTTCATTCGAGCCTTCCTGTTGTGAGATTATTGAGCCCTCTTTTCACGGAGATTCAGATAAGGGATTCAATGCTGAGGAGATCGATCAGATCGTAGCAGAGTCCAACCTCTATCTTGCGTCTATTTCAGAGACCATGGAGAAGATTTCAGAGGTTGGCTCTGTCCATCTTTTCGGTCATCCGGGCTGCTCCTCACCGGTCGACATAGATCATAGATCTCTGATTCAGATATGGATATCTCTGAGGATGACCCTGATGTCAACCGACATCTTGTAAATTCTATCATTCTTAGGTCATGCAAGAAGGCCAATCTTCAGCTTTCTTGAGCCTGTACAGTTCGTTTATTTGTTCATTCTTTTTCTTCTTGTACATATGTGTTTTTGATTTTATTCCTTCCTTCTTCCATTTGTCTTACACCCTTATGTTCATCTAAAATTTTTCTATACTTAGGATGTTCTTATATCCTAAGTATAGGGGGGTGTAGACACCGTGTTGTTCATTCGTTCTATTCGATTACCCTTGTTATTGCTTATACTTAGGGTGTGCTTTACCCTAAGTATAGGGGGTAATATCGCTCATATCATCTTTTGATTGTCGTCGGTTTTTGTATCGTCTGCTCCCTCGCTTGTCCCTCATCTTTTGATTTTCGTCTCTATACTTAGGGATATTTTACCTTAAGTATAGGGGGATAAGCCAAGCCGTTGAGTATGTACATTCTCTTGACCTCAATCATCTTCGGTTTTGAGTCTGCTATCCTTATAATCACTTGATCTAAGTATAGAGGAGATGATCGACTACTATTTTTCATTCATTTTTCTTTGAGTCATTGTAGTATAGATTCTTTTCACCGATCTATACTTAGCCCGAGTTATATCTTCCTTTGCCGCTTCTTTGGTCACTATGAGGACATAATTCACGCTAAGTATAAGAGGTGTCATATATATATATATGCTATATATACTTTAAAAGCCATAACTTGTATTTTATTGTATTTTTAATAATAAGGTTTCCTAAAAGCATGGTTGTATATTTTGAGTTTTTAAAAACTGCAAGAAAATCGTAAAAATGTCTTATAAAAATGGCTTGAAAATTGTATATAAAAAATATTGTAATATTCTTGCATAAAATCCTTAAAATTTTGAAATATAAAATCCTTATAAAAATCTTGTATAAAAGCCGCATAATATTATATATAAAATTTATATAAAATCCTTTGTAAAATATATAAAATCCGTATAAAATCTGTGTAAATTGAATTAATCCACTAACTCTTTCAAAAAGACCCCTAAAAATTGAAAAGTTTAAAATCCAATAAAATTTTGCAAAATTCTTCAAAAATCACTTATAATACTTAACCTGAAAAATCTACCTCATAAAAAAATTGTTGCATTCATTCACATTTTCAGAACAAGTTTTATTCTTGAACCGAATGGATCTAAGTCCGAGAGATGGAGCTTGGTTTAGGCCTTAATCCACTTAATTCTAAAGGGACTTTATTAGGAATGGAAATTGAGACTCTTCAGGTCTTGTAGACTTAATTCTTTGAGTTTCATGAGACCATGTTCGGAATTCAACTTGAAAGTGCCTAAATAGGACACATGGCGTCATCCGTTTAACTGTTCTCCATTTGAACCAATTTTGAACTTAAGCACTCTGCACTTAGCTCGACCTGCCTGGGGCTGCAAAGGGCAATCTGTTTTTGTGGTATGTTTCCATTCTTGTCTGGTGGTGATGAGGTCTTTAGATGGGAGAGATTGGGGTTGAAATAAAGCTTCGGATGAGGGAAGGATCTGCTGGCACAATTTTTTCCAAGACCCCAAAAAATGGTCAGAATGAAAAGATTCTATATCTGTCGGGGCACAAAAGACCTATGCAGTGCAACAATTATCTCTACCAAAAGAAGCCAAATACACCAAATTCTAAAAATGACTACAATGGTCCAACCTTCAGAAAAGCCTGCATGTCTTCGTGGAGACTTGGCTAAACTGGACAGGCTTCACAGGAGATGTGATTACACTAACCACACTCCAGTTCTTTCTAATTCTTCCTACTTCTTTCTATACATGATTGTGGACACAACATGACCTGACCTCAGAAGGAAATACCTCCCTCCTCGAGGACTGAGTTGTTGGACAAGGGCCCAATGGGAGTGTGTAGCTGGATTGACGGTTTCTTCGCTTCTTTATGCGGGAAGAGCTAAAACTTTTCACACACAGTACAAATTGCTTTCAAAACCGAAAAGTTTGTGTGATGGATAGGTGGATCTGAGCTGGCTGTCGGGGTGATCTGGATAAGGATTTGTGGAAGTTGAGGGCTGTCGAGGCTTAACTCCTAATTCTAAAAGAGTACCGACACACTGATAATCCAAAGGTCTGAATCCAGGCTCCAAATTTTGGGTGAGGTGATATTCGATTTAAAGAAACAATCATGTTCTAAGTTTTTTTATTTGTCCTTTTTCTTTTCTTTTTGCTTGCACTTATTTATAGAATAAGTATTTGCTAAGGGGCTAGCAAAGGTATATTATAGGAGAATGATGAATCCATGATTCATCGCCTTTATTCTTTCATTTTGGATAAAATCCTTGGTAAAATACATGTAAATATCCACTAATTTCAATTAATTATCACTCTAACCACAATTATTAATATTATATATTTAACACTTATTTTCATCAAAATAAAAGAATAAAGATAAAAAGAAAAGAAAAAAAGAAAAGAAAAAGAAAAGAAGGATGCATATGTAATATACAGATTGATCCTAACCCCAAGACCAGGTCAATATTGACCGGATCGACAAAAGAAATAAGTAGGGAGAGATAAGGATCAAAACATACAAAAATTTCCAGAAAATCAAGACCAAAAATATAATTTTCCCATTTTCATCATGTAAATACTTCACCTATTTTATTTATCTTCAAAACATATCTAATTAAAATACTCCTTTTATAAAATTTGTTCATAAAAATATATATTCTTTTATAAAAATATCAGAAAAATATTTCGGAATAAAAATAAAATAACTGCAATGAACCGTAAAAGCCGTAAAAGCCGACTTCCAAGGTTCATAATTATTTATAAAAAAACTCCAAAATGACCAAACTCACTTTTAAAATCCGTTTTGTACATAATACTATTTATTAAAAACATCAGAAAAATATTCGGATAAAATCGGTGAGTTTCGGCTTTTTGGACTCGTTGTCTATATGTACTATATGTAGAAACTTCTTAGGATTTTCATTGAATAACCGTAAATTCGATTAATTTAATTCTTTTTCCTAAAATCATCTAAAATTATATATAAAAATATAAAAATAAAAGTGACTTAAAATATCAATAAAATCCGGAGGCCCGAAGCCACTACTTTTTTCGCCCGAACCTCATAACTCAGCCATATGAATTCCGAATTAAGCAAACTCAGTACCTAAAATTATATTGTTCAATTATCTACAAAATGACACTAGTTTCGCTGAAATCGGAGTTAATGCGAACGCGATTTTCGGGTCCGTATTGGTATGTTGTACAATAAACCGTAACTTATATTATTATTTAGTACATTAATTTTTTTATTTTTACTTAGAAATAAATAATATTTCATTTATTTACTTATTTAAATTATTATTTAATTAATTTATTAATTTCATTAATTACAATTTATATCTACATTATTCATTTATTTAATTAAATATATTATATATCTATATGTTGTATATAACTCTTTTGTCTCTTCCCTTTTTGTCTTATTCATTTTATTTATTTCTCTTTCTTTCCGCCACATGGCACCCTGTCATTCATCCTCCAATTCTTTTTCTCTTTCCTCCCCTTCTCTTTCTTCCTTTCCCAATGATTCTTCTTCTTCCTTCCTCCTTCTTCCTCCTCTACCCGACGCTCCTTCTTCCCATCTCCAATCACCGGCCATCAACCATCTCAACATTTAACCTCCTGCGCTATTGTCACCACCGACGGTGAAGAGCTCCACGTTCCTTTTTATATATCCGACCCCCCTCCATTGAGTAGGATCCGCCATTTTCCACCTCCGAGCTTCCGAGGGAGAGGGAGAAGTGACATCTTTCGTCTTCATCGTCGAGCGAGGTGCGGCGAGATCGCTGCCGGTGTGGAGCTTCTCTCTGCCGTGCCTAGCCCCCGCATCTGTCGTGCATCGTGGCCGCAACCAGGAGCCCCTACATTGGAGTTCTGTCCACATGCAATACGATCATCTGACCTTCATCATTCATCCAATTCAGGTTAGACCATTCTCTTATCTTCTCTCTCTCTTCTCCTTCTTCTCCATATCTCTCCCTCTTCTATTTCTCTCTCCATTTTCCAACAATCATCGTAGATCATAGTTTCCAACCTTTTACAGCTATACCCCGTAACAATATATACCTAACTATGCATATCGCTATACTATACTATATTACATAAATAAAACAAAAAAGATAAAAATATAAAAAGTACATATATGTATGTAGTAGTACACTATATACAATATCAAATGGTATTTTGAAATAAAAAATAAAAAACACTTTTTAGTTATTAATAATTCATTAAAATAAATAAAAAATAACAAACTTTGAAAATCTCATAAAAAATAATAACTCCTTTGAAAATCTTACAAAAATTTCCATCAGCTTATTTTACCATATTTTGCATAATATCCTAACAACAAAATAAAAATTGCATACTAAAATCAAAAAAATCATAAAATATATAAAACTTCAAAAATTCATAACTAATTAAATACAAATCCCCTAGTAACGCACAACCTAACATTTTGAAGATAATTTCTTCTACTTTCTAATAAAAATAGAATAAAAATATTTTCGCATTATTTTCAATCTTAAAAATCACAAAAACGTCACAATTGTCAATAAAAAATAGTTTTCATTAAAAATTAACCAAAAACCATAAAAAATCTTAAAAACCCATTAAAAATAATTAAAAACAGAAAAACAAATTAAAAACATAAAAATAACAAAACAAAAATTAAATAAAAATTACAAAATATTTTCTAATAAAAAATACAAAATACAAAAAAAACAATATAAAACTCGTAAAAATCAAATAAAAATTCAACAAAATGATCAAAAATAAAATAAAAGTTAGAAAATCCAAAACCTAAGTTTGTCTATGGCTTTCCCTAGTTTAAAATAGTTTGCCTCCTTGTGTTCGACACTCCTGTGCTTAACCACTATACACTTAAGTTTAGGAGTATAAATAAAAATAAAAAGATTAATTCACATTAATCTTTTCTAACAAAACCCACTCGGTTGATACAACGACCGTAAAATTGTTTCTATCTCTTTTTACAGGAATAAAGAAGTGATCGGGTGGTGTTTTTCAATCGCATATGACTTAGGGCAACTAATCATATTAGTTGCATCAAGCAACGAAAATTTAAAAAATTTAAATAAATGAAACCACATGATTCGAGAACACTTCTCAAATCATTTCATCAAGATCACAAACGAGTTATAAGAATATCTCTTGAAGCGTGTTTGTGATCCATTATCTCTGAAATAAGATGCGTCTTGTCTCAAGTTCGATTTGACGAATATCGTAATTGTGGGCATGTGGATGAGACGTGGCTTTTCACAATCCAAATTGATGATCCGAGCAAAGAGTCTCCTATTTTTGTCTTATGAAATCCGACATCTTCTTTACGAGCAAGAAGTACCAAAAATAGAGGAGATCCACGAGCAATTGATCCAGTAGCACAACGGTGTCACAATGACTACGAGTCTCTCTAGGTTAACAATGTGGACAACCACAATGTTGAGAGAGAGGAAGATGCGTGTGAGAATATTGAGAGAGAGAGAGAGTTGTTGCTCTTCAAATTGATGTAAGTATAAAAGGCTACGGGTACCCATCCTTTTACAATAAATTAGATGTCCATGGATCTCAATCCACATGCACTCATAATCATGGGTCTAGATTATTTTGTGCTTTTAATCAATGGACATAATGTTGTTGCATAAATATGTAATAATAATCAAGTAATTCAAAATAAAATAAATATGTTGCAAACATATTTAATTTAAATTAAATCAATCTCATGTGGAAATAAAAGAAAGAGAACAAGCCTCCTTCCATGAATAAATTGGACGGCCATACATGTAGGACTCCTTGGCCGTCCAGCCTCTTAAAGGGGAAGGTGGATTTCATCTTCCTTAATTGAGAGATCTCATATCTCAAATATTCCACATATGCAATAAATTTTGTTGCATATCTATTCACCAAAATAATTCTAAATTATTTTGTGATTATTTCAATCACACCATCAAAAATTATGAATCATATTCATACATCCAATATAAAATGTAAATTGCATTTACAATCAATTGTTCAATGTGATTTCAATTCACATTAACATTTAATTTGTAAATATTATTTACAATTAAATCTCTCCATCATACTATAAATCATATCTATAATATTTATGATTATTATGGATAGTGATATATATATATATATATTAATCATATTCTTGATAATTAAATCATATTTAATTATCTTGGATGACTATTCTCATGTGTTCAAATAATATGAATCATATTCATATTATTCATCATAATTAAACCACATTTAATCATCAACTCCCCAATGCTCAGATACATTATCAGCAATGGAATTATTTGACTCTTTCAAGAATAATCTGCTTCTATATGGATATATGGAGATAATGACAATGCAATTGTACATTCCATGTATATTGATGTGGATTGAGATCATATCTCAAAAGCATATCTTGGGGACCTCTCAAAGATGTTTGATTAAATAAAACTATGAATCTAATCTTCTCATTGCATCTGAATCACATTCATATCAATGTCGAACATTTAGACTAAGATTGGATTACTGACCTACTGAGAGGAGTCACTAAAATACATACTTATTTCATCACTCCCTATGAATGGAAGTTTCATGGTTACACAATTGTTAACTATCACATAACCCTCGAGTATTCCTAATACCCATACATCCTACATACTGGAAGACCTAGAACAAACCTGAAGTTTTAGATCATATTTACATTGTCTTCTTCAGGATTTTATCATTTTCTCATTCGATCATTGGGAGTTGGTATCGATCTTAGACTTTCCAAAAGCATACATCATATCCACAAATTCTTGTCATGCTTCCGAAGCAAGACGACCATGCATGGTATTTGATCGGTCCCACTACCTCATGAGTGAGCTCATGTCTTCTGATTCAATAATGAATCTGTATGATCCCTTTGAGAGATCATATTACTCATATGCCCGCATATGCACACCAGCTCACCGGTGTATAGACCTTTATTAGGTCATCAACCTAATGGTCTGCCTAATGTACATACTTAGATATAAAGTAATACATCTATCTCCGGTCAGAGGATGCACGCCTATATCGTGATAGTATACAACACAGGTCTTGGTTATCTCAATCTCGTTAAGTCAACTCTTTGACCAACTTATCTGACACCTCCGAATCTCTTTCCTATGTAGAGGACATCCATCAAGAGGTCGGTCAGATATCATCCTTTAGAGAAGGATTTCCATTTCCTTCTCAGTCTAGAGATCATCTCTTAACAATTATTTGATGGTGCTTGAGGAGTGACGAATCTGTGATTCATCACTCTAAAAGTTGAAAATAGAGATTCGTTTCTGAGCAATTAGTTTCATATTTTCATTTATTATGCATTATATGCATTCATGCATCTAGAATTAACATATGCATTTTATCATTAATATTTGCATAAATAAGAAGCCTGAAATTCCTTGTAAATATCACCTGTAAATACCATACTTTTCAATATTTGTATCTATTTTATACTAACTCCAAATCCAATAAAACCAACTCTATAGTGTATATATTACTAACACTAATAAAGGAAAAATATCAAAAAATAATAATAACTTGAAAAATTGACCAATAAAACCTGAGCCCTAGTTTGAGAACAAGAACCTTAAAATGCACATATCTTTCTCATACAATGTTCGATTTATGTCTACTCACTTTTAAAGTAATATATATTCAAAGACCTTCAAAACAAGACCAATTTCATAAAAATCGGAGATTGCATGTGAAACTTGGGTTTTGGGCCCCTATTCTATATTGTACATATTGACCATAATACCCTCCATTTTTATCTTTTTATTTCTTAATTGTTAAAAATGCAAAAAATATTACGTTGTAAATATTCCTTTCATATTTTCTCAATTTTTATTTTGATTATTCTCTTATTTAAAATGATAAAAAATTAGCAAAAAGATAAAAATACAGTATTTTATATCTATAAGGTACCAACCAAAAATACACTTTATACAGATGATTTATTTTGGTTTTTGATCCTTCACAAAAGTTGTAGATCTCGTCGAAACAAGCAACTTTCATGTTGACTACTTTTTTATTTGACCCCTTTTGTTATTTCTTTTTAATTTTTCTTTACATTTAATTTTTGATTTTTCTGGGATCGACACGTGGCGGCTCCTGGAGCTGCCACGTGTCGCCCATTTTATTTATTTGTTTATTTTAGTTAATTTATTTTAATTATATTATTTATTTTAATTACTCTGCCACGTGGCCACACCCCTTCACGCCATGTGGCATCTCCTTCTCCCTCTCTCTCTCTCTCTCTCTCCGGTTGGTCACACGATGAGCACATGGCCTCTCCCACTCCCGTGTCTCTCTCTCATCTCCCCCTCCTGCGCAGCGGTTGCGCAACCCCATTTCCTCCCACGCCTGCTGGTCCACGCTTCGCGGTAGGGCACAACTACCATGGACCCGCGCCTCCATCTCCTGTGCACTACCCAACGCGTGCCGCACCTCCTGTGAAGCCCAGTCTCTTCCCTCTCATGTCCTCAAACTCCGAAACCGTCGGCGGCCTCTCTCTCCATGACCCGACCCTCTGCAGCGTGACGGCCATCCATCACCTCACCATTGACTGCAACTACCTCCGATCCCTCCGCCCCACTTCCATCGCCAACGACCCTTAAAAACCCAGCTCGACGCCGCCATTCAAACAATCAACCAACAAGATAGAAAGGGAGCTTCACCAGCTCGGCAACCTCATTTGTGACAACAACGAGTCTTCGGCCTTGAGCGACAACGACGCTCCCGCTCCAGGTAAGATCCAAGGTGGGATTGACCATCTTGATGCGATGCTTCACCAGCCTCGCCCAGCTCAACTCACGCCAGAGTCTTGAGCAACAATCAACAAGAGTTAGAGCTCCAGCCATATCCAGGAGAACCCCAGGTAGTCCCTCTACTTCTTATCCTCCTCCCCTTCTCCTTGCTGTCCTTTTTTCTCCTCTCCTTCTTGCTTCTTCTTCTATCTTGCTCTACCCAACTGCTACCTCGTTCTTTTTCCCAAACCATTTGCACCTTTCGATTTCATCACCAACAACTTCTTCATCAACCCTTATTCCCCCAATCATCTTCCATCACGCCTACGCTACCACCTTCATCCTCCGCCTACCCTCGCTTTGCTCTGCCTCCTCGAGACGACCCATCAGCAACAGTTGACGAACATGCAAGTTCACGCTATCTCAGCTCCCTCTCCTCCTACAGATGTAGAGAAGTTGCGAACGATAGCGGGCCAACTATCCACTCCAGCACCTCTGCTAGAACTCAGGTCATCGCTGCCCCATGTGCTCTCCTCCCGACGCCTTCCACCAGCCTCATGCGGCCCCGCCTCCAACAGCCAAGCGTCTTCGCCGATCGTCGCAGGCCACCTGCGGTTGTAGCTCCACCAACATCTCCCTGCCTCGGGCCTAGAGCGACTGCCCGCCCCCACTCATCCTCACCTCACGTGAGGAGGACGTGAGGCATGAGAAAATTATGCCTGTACCCCCATTCTCTCAGCAAAATAATGGAAAGGCCTACACCTTCCCTCACATGCGCGACACGTGAGGCTGGGTATTTGTAGAAGCCCCCTTGCATTTCCAGCAAATAGCACCTACGTCCCCACTTCCAGGAGGCATGTGAGGCGCACGTGCCATCCTAGGATACTTGCATAAAGTCCCCCTGCTTAGTTTGGTAATTGCACTTTGGTCCTCTTCACATTTTTATTTTTAAATTTTATTTTTGTAAATTGTATTTAGGCCCTTGAGTTTGCATGTTAATTTGAAATCTCATTTATCATCATTTTATTATTCTGAAAAGTGCATATTGTAGAACACTTTATGCTCTATTATTTGAATGCTTGTTTGATTTTTATGAGTTATGGATTATTTAATATAATTATTTTCATGGATAACTGAATATTTTTCCCTCTACTTGCTATTAATTCAATATTAAATTAATCCTTGCTCAAAAAATTGTGAAAAATTCATAATAGGTAGAGTTTGAGTAGTTTTTTTTGTGCCCAAAATCATCACATTTGCACGCATATCGAGGTCAGAATAAATTATTTGGTGATTTGCTTAATTAATTTTTAATAGATCACAGATCAATTATTTTTATTTTTAGGATATTATAATTTTCCTGGATTCGCCTCAAATAAACTAATCTAGGATAATTTTATTTATGCAAAATAAGGATTGTTATTTATTAAAATTTAATTTGGAAAATCACCTGGTCTGCATATTTTATTCTTAATTAATTCATATTGATTCAGAAAATTATAAAAAAATTAAAGTGGCTTAATTTTATCATTATTCAACTTCTGGTTAAGTATGAGGATTTTTGGACTTGAGTTGATAGAAGTTTGCATTTGAACCTTTGAACTTTGTCAAAATTTGCATTACATTTTCAATTGCATTTAAAATTAAAAAATGCTTCTTTGAAAACCTAATCTCCAGATTGACTTTAAATAAACCTAAGGAGACAGTGGCCTCCCCGAGTTCAACCTTGGGCTTGCCCAAGTAAAAAAATATAACTGCTTGCTTTAATCAATCAATTAATTAATTAGCAGTTTTTGATCGATACGAAATTGTCTACCTACAATGAAAATCAACATTAATTCTTCCAAATTAACTAGGGCGATTTTGGATTTATCAAATGGCATCGTTGTCGGGGACAAGGCTCATCTTTTGTTTTATTTAGATTTTTATTATTTGAATAAGTGATACTTTCAAGCTTGTAGGTTAAGTTGTTCATTTTACATGCATTGCTTTGATAATTCCGTAATATATATCTAATGCTCGCTTTTTTTGGCAGGGTCCCTTGGCGATCAAGGTGGCAAGGAGCAGGAGCTCCCGCTTTGAGGAGCCGTAGAAGCACCATTGGAGAAACTGAAGAGAATTTTTCTTGCATTTTTCCTTCATGGATGTAATAATTGTATTTATAGAGGTCATCATTTGAAGACTCATGATTGTAAATGAACGAAGATCATTGTGCTTGTATGGGGTCTGCCCTACTTGAGTGTAGACTTAGGATCAGGTACGCAACTCTCCGAGCTATTTTCATTTTTTATCTTATGTGTTTAATCATAGGTAGGACATACTAATTTGAGATGCACATAGACATCGCTTCACTTAGCTAAAATAAAATCTATTCTTTCCTCGCTAATAGAAGCATGCTAGGTGCGGTTTTCATCGATTTGCATACATTGAGTATTTGACTTTATTTCAGTCTTATTTTTTCATGAAGAAAGCTACAGGCACTGCGAGTTTTTCTCTTTAGCATAGATCATGATTTTATCGTATGCATTGACTTTTTCTCGACCTCCCTTCATGGATTGATCACCTAGGATTAAATGGAAATTGGGAATGATCGTTAGACAATGTTTGATTGATTTTTGTTCACATTAAATCAGTGATAACCTTGAAGCTAAATTTTGGGATTGTTAATACAAGTTGAACCAATAAAATGGAGTAAAATCATGTTTTGGGAGAGCAACACCCTTTTTATGTAGGATGTTATGATTATGTATCAGTAACCCTTGTGTAAAGAAGAATGAGTTTCCTTTTCTCACCAGTAAAAATGAACAGATAATTGACCAACATTTGTTGATTTCATGTGTGAGTTGTTGAATCAAGGGTGTTTCTTGGTTGATTGAGCCTTGTTTATTTTTGCCAGCCTCCCATAGACCCTAGGTACTCCATTCATCTCCAAAAATTCATTCATTCACGTGTAAATCCATCATAACCTCTTTGTTCCCCTTAAGTCTCCTCAACTTCACTTATCCATCTCTTGACTTAGGCTATTATCAACCTAAGTATAGGGGGGACCTGAGTCCCTGTAAATTCCTGATTCATTTACCCTTCTCTCCGGCACTTAGGTTATTTTAATCTAAGTATAGGGAGTGTCCTCCTTAGTTCCAGTATATTTTCCTATCTCTTAACTTGAGCTATGGCTTTGTATCACTTAGTGCTATGAGGACATAACATAAGTTAAGTATAGGGGGTATACCGTATATACACTATATGTACTATAGACATAGCTCTATTTCGAAAATTTTGAAAAATCTAAAACTTTTTGGGCTAGAGTATAAATATTCTTGAACTAAGTTGGATGAATTGTTTTCATAGTTTGAAATTTTTTTCTACTATGTTACATTATTTTGAAGAAAATATTTTGAAAATGGTTTGTAAAATAGGTTTTACTTATTTGAAAAATGTTTGAAAAACCTTTATATATGTGTGACACTGTCTGGAAAATCTTTTCAAAAATCTTTTCAAAAAGAGGGTTTAAATGAGACTAACTTGTGTTTGTAAATATTATTTTCCAAAAAAAATGATGAAAGACTTGGTTTAATCCCCGATGCTTCCACATTTTCACATAAGATTAGTGATGTTCAAGAATACTTGGTTTAAGAGGTCTTGAGATTTTAAGTTAACCGGCCTTAGTCATCAGGGTCTTTGACTTAATTATCCACATTTCACTAGTTTGAAAGATTTGCATGCTATATTCCATGTTTATTCTCTACCTTAAGAGAATGAGCGACACTTCACATGCACGACTGCAGTTGTGACGAGATGAGTTGAAATTTCACTTAAGGGACTGGGATGAGGGATTTGAGATTGGACTCGATTTAATGATGCTCGAGGATGGGATAAAGTCATTGAAGGCTTCATGAAACCTGAGTGTCAGCATCTTTAGCTAGTATGAGAACATGGTTCTTGTACTAATCTCTTGGCATTTACCTATGTGCTAGTGCATGAAGATATAAAATGTTGATCAGTGTGCACCAACTCTTGGTAAAAGCAGTAGAGCTAGTCAAAAGTAAAGAAAAGATAGAAATACTGGAAGAAAAGCTCGCTACCACACAATGTCAAATATCATAGAGCTTCCACCAAAGGCGAGCGCTCCCAACCATTTCAAAGTGTCGACTTAGACAACCGCTCTTAGGACCAGGAGTCGGGCTTGCACTAAAAAAAGGCTCTGCATCGTAAATACTACAAGCATGGGTGTAGAAGGTATATTAGATACTCAAAAAAGGCACATCCAAGTGTACTCCCAGGAAAACAAGTGTAGACGTCTCCAAATTCTCTTAACGGACACACTGACCAATAACAAAAATATCTGTTGAGTTAATAAGGCACTCGAGAGGATCCTTGTTCCGATGAGAGAGAGAGAAGAAATGACACAATCCTATACCCTCCATCAACTGGCCTTCCATCTACACTCTTGAGTCTGAAAACTAAAGAGACAGTGGATTGGATGCAATATTTGGTTTATTCCCTAATATTGAGGATCAGGTTTAGGAGAGTCTCTTGGATTGGAACCTTGGGTGACGTTGCGACTCTACTCTTGTGACTGCGGTCAACACTTAATGTCATATCCTTATCTTATATGTATACAGAGAGAGTCGGGTGATTAGAGAAATTGGATACCTCTTGATTAAAGCTTCGTTCAGCTTTGAAATTTTGGATCTATAAAATCGATAATTCTTGAACTGATCAGGTCTTGTATTCACATGCACAATCAGGGGTTAATCCAACTTATTCATGCTTGAGACTCTCGAGGACGAGCATTGTTCAAGTATAGGGAATGATGAACCTTTGTTTCATCATGTTAATTTTCAGATATTAATCCCCTAGCTTAAATTAGTGTCAATAAAAACCAAATTAATTGTTGTATATATCTTGGTCTTATAATAAACTAAAAATAAAAAAATTACAACATCAAAATTTGCAGTGTTTTTATACCTCTAAAAATGCTCTCAAAAATATTTCTCCCTTTGTTTGATTTCTTTTGCATTTTTGGTCAACATAAAACTTGCAAATCTCATCGAGATCTACAACTTTTATGTTTTGAGTTTTTCCAAATTTAGCCTCCTTCTTCTTCTTTTTCGATTTTTATATCTGAATAATCTCATTGGACCACGTGGCTCCCTCTGGTTGAGCCACATCGCCCGTTGCCCTTGCACCATCCGCCCTCACTTCCAGCCGTCCGATCACCTTCGGGCACTCCCATCTCAACCGCTCGTTCCATCTCCAGCTTCCGCCCCACGATCCTCTCCCAGATCACATCTGAAGCATCTGCTCCCACTCGTTCCTCAACCGTTGGATCATTAGATCCAACAGACACATGCTCCTCATCCACATCCCTTGGATGCCTCCCAATCGATTAGATCATGGCCGCTCCCTCGCACCCTCCTCTCGGCTGTTGGATGTAAGATCCAACGGTTGACCTCTCATCTCCTTCATCTAGCCACACACTCTCTCTCTCCCACGATTTCTTCTTCGCACACGTCGCCCCCTTCCTTTTTCTCCGACCTCGATGACCACCTCCACTACTCCCTAACCATGCCATGGCCAAGCCCACTCCTCTGACATCCTCACAGACCCCCTTAGCTACGCACGATCCCCTCTCTTTCGTTCCATAGCTCAACTCCAACTCAAGACATCCACCACCTTCTACTAGACCCTTCCCCCTTCAAATACGCCATCACTGCCCAATTTCACCACCGTCCACCTTTACGCGGGCCATGACCTAGCGTCTCTTTGTCTCCCCATGATAGGGGAGACCAGATCGACAATGTGAAGACTGTTGTGGCCCCGGTGTTGACCCATGGCCATGGTAGGCCATGCCTCCGGACTTCACACGTCAACAAGCTGCTCCCAATGGCTGGGGGAGTCCAGTGATGATCAGAGAGCCATCGGCGCTAAGCCCAAGCCGCCCTCGTTCGCCCCGATCTCCAGGTAAGTCCCTTATTCTTTTCATCCTTGTTTCTTTGAATTAATTAGGTGCCTCTACACATTTTCTCCTTCAATTCATCACTTCATTTGTTCCTCCTCACTTACACTCATCCTCGCGCACACCTCTGCTCACCTCCTCATGTTCTCCATCATCTAACCCCCATTCTCTCCTCCTCCTCTCCAGTTCGCCAGAGAAGGAGCTTTGGTTCCCCCCTTCCTCTTCTCGCATGGAACCCCGCTCCTCTCACTTCGCCCCCACGCACGCACGCTTCAGCTTTGGACTAATAAATGCAAGTCTTATACTTCAATGATCGGAGCCTTCGCCGGAGCTGCATTCAAAGGTTTGTCTCCAGTGGGCGTGCACCTCCACGATGATCTTGACCGTCCCGGTTGACTCCAACATCGGAGCTTCATCGAAGACACTTTCGTATCCTCCCTCGAGCTCCTGACATCCGACCATGGCCGAGCAGAGCTTTGAGCCCATTGTCGGAGCCCTACCAAGTCCATTGTAGGAGGCGGCGGAGAGGAGGAACTTGACGAACAATTGCTGTCCGATTCGCAAGACCGGATGGCCAAGAGAATACCACGTGCCAGAGCCCGAGCCTCCATTTTCAGCCTCCAGGCTCGGGGATCCAATCCAGTACATGAAGCATCAGATATCTCCACGTGGCCCAAGCCTCTCGAGCTGCGTCTCGAGCCAAAGCCTCCACTCGAGCCTAGCCAACGTGCTCTGGTACGTGAGGGCTGGGAAAATTGCAGGAGTACCCCATTGACTTCTCCAAATTGTAAATAAGTCCTCCGAGCACGTGCATAGCATGCACGCTTGGGGTTAATTGCATTCGAGCCCCTCCGGGTTTTAATAATTGCAATTTAGAATCCATGTGGGAAAATTACAGGGAAGGCCCTGCAATTTATTTTAATTATAATCAAGTCCTTTTAGGGACCTGTTTGCAATGCTTTTTTTATTTATTTTTCATTCTTTCTTTGCGTTTATACCCCTGGACTCTTTTGTGAATATCTTGAGCATATGATATCTGTTTTAATTGATTTCAGTTTCATTTCAAAGCTTGCTTCATTATCTATCACTTGACATTATTCGTTTCTAATTTGACACTTAAATTTAGGTGATAAATTTTAGTAATGAAGTGTCTTATGTTTAATGGATTTTAATGTCATTTGATTATTCCTTGATCAAGCTGGACTCATGATTTAATCCCGAAATTAATTGCACATTTTTGTTGCTCATTGATTTTATTCATGTAGGGCATAATTGCTTAGTTTTACACTTGCATCACATTGCATTATAAAAACTAAAAACATGTCTTTATGTGTCTGTATTGTTTGTCCTTTTGTGTATTGACCTATGAGTTACTAATTCATCACTTAATCTGAATAACAACTTAAAAGGCTCGTGTCCTTTAGTTCGACCTTGGACTTTCCCAAGTAAAATAATTTCAACTGCTTAGATTTAATTGACGAATCTATCCAAGCGATTTTTGATGGATCCGATTTTGCCCAATTACGACGAAATTCGAACGTTAATTCGACACTATTAATGGGGTAAATTTTAGATTTATTAGTTGATGTATATATCTTGGTCTTATAATAAATTAAAGTACAAAAAATACAAAATCAAAATTTGCAGTTTTTTATACCTCTAAAAATGCTCTCAAAAATATTTCTCCCTTTGTTTGACTTCTTTTGCATTTTTGGTCAACATGAAACTTGTAGATCGCATCGATATCTACAACTTTCAAGTTTTGAGTTTTTCCAAATTCGATCTTCTTCTTCTTATTTTTTGATTTTTATGTCTGAATAATCTCATTGGGCCATGTGGCTCCCTCTGGTTGAGCCACGTGGCCCGCTGAACTTGCGCCATCCGTCCTCACTTCCAGTTGTCCGATCACCTTCGGGCGCTCCCATCTCAGCTGCCCGTTCCATCTCTAGCTTCCGCCCTATGATCCTCCCCCAGATCACATCTGGAGCACCCGCTCCCGCTTGTTCCTTGATCGTTGTATCATTAGATCCAACAGACACACGCGCCTCGTCCACAGCCCTTGGATGCGACCCGATCGATTAGATCAGGGTCGCTCCCTAAAGGCTTCATCTCCAATGGGTGTGTGCCTCCATGATGATCTTGACCGCCCCGGTTGACCCCAGACATCGGAGCTTCATCAGCCACACTTCTGTATCCTCCCCCGAGCTCTTGACGTCGGACCATGGCCAGGTGGAGCTGTGAGCCCATCGCCTGAGCCCCACCAAGTCCACCGCAGGAGGCGGCAGAGAGGAGAACTTGATAAACAACTGTCATCCGATCCTCATGATCAGACGACCCAGAGAATATCACGTGTCAGAGCCCGGGCCACCATTTCTAGCCTCCAGGCTCGGGGGGTCCAAGCAAGTACATGAAGCATCAGATATCTCCATGTGGCCCAAGCCTCCCGAGCCTCAACCCAAGCTGCGCCCTGAGCCAGAGCCTCCACCCAAGCCTAGCCTCATGTGCTCCGACATGTGAGTGCTGGAAAAATTGCAGGGGTGCCCTACCGACTTCTCCAAATTACAAATAAGTCCTCTGAGCACGTGCATAACATGCACGCCTGGGGTTAATTGCATTTGAGCCCCTCCGAGTTTTAATAATCGCAATTTATCCCCAGCTCGTATGGGAAAATTACAGGGAACCTGTGATTATTTTAATTACAATTAAGTCCATCCAGGGACCTGTTTCTGAAGAAGTTCTACCCCTAAGTAGGACTAATATGATGAGGACACACATCACTAGGTTTTCCCATCTACCCCATGAAGCCTTTTGTGATGCCTTGGAGAGATATAAGGACATCCTGCAGAAATGTCCTTGTCATGGTCTAAATGACAACATCTTTGTACATTCATTCTTCATTGGTCTCAACCTTGAGATGCATGGTTTAGTGAGCGTTTCCTGTGGAGGCAGTTACACTTCACACGGAGTGGATACCGTCTGGAAGGTATTCGAGCAGATGGCTGAGACTAGTTGCTCACAGACTGCCAGAAGGGCATACACACAATCCCCTAGTTCACTCTCATTTGGAGGGGAGAAATCATCTGTATTGATCTCTCTGAGGACGTGATCTCTAGCATGAGGCTCCTTGGCGACAAGCTTACTATAGTCAAGAGGATCGATGGGAGGATTGATGAATTGGACTGGAGCGTCTCCAAATTTCCCAAACAGATGGAGGAGTTGACTAAAAAGGTATCTAAGACAAAGATACCTATTGTGACTGCATCCTCTACTCCTGTATATCGAGTTAACCATGTTCAGGAGAAACCGGTGTCAAAGAAACCCCAGCCATGGGAGCAAGACCAGTCCTACACCCACTCGTCCTAGCAACAACCCCCATCCATAGAGACAGTTCATGAGGAACCTCCACCGGTTTGGGAGGTGAATGGCATATGGTATACTCTAGACCCTGCCATGTAGGGAAGTATGGGGGACCGATAGACTTACCAACGTCCCCCGACTTTTCACAACACCACATTCACCTATGCACCCCTCCTTCACAGCAGAGCCCTGGATTTCAGCCACCCCAACAACAGAGGCAGTCGTACTAGCAGTATGGCTGTCAGGGCCAGTACCAGGCAGGCCAGCATGGCCAGTAGTTCCAGCAACACAAGCATCAGTAGAGGCAGCATCCCGACCACCGGGCCAGTATTCCCGTTTTAGCAACCTTTCCCACTTCCTTCTTTGTTTGGTCCCACAGACTCACAATTTCAGCAGATACTCGATACCCTTCATTCTTATCAGAAAGAAGTGCAGAATGAAATTCATGATTTGCGGGTGGGTGTCAACTGCTTATGTAGATGGAGAGGCGAGCAATCTGCACCCTCTACTTCGATCCCAACCCAAGTTCAGGCTAACCCTAATAGCCTAAACCATTCTAGTTCTTATAAGCATCTTGGTCAGGTATATTATTCAGCATCTCTTAGATCTGAACATGAGATTCTTTCGTGTGACGAGGCTAACCATATGTCACTTAGGAGTGGAAGGATCGTGACCGTACCTAACTAGGCAAGGGACACGAGGAGGGGCCTCTCTGGAGCTTTGTCTGAGTCTTCAAAGGACGAGGAGGAGAGGCAGCACATTCAGAGGCCCCATCAGCAAGATTTGAGAATTCTCTCTGGGTGCCGAGAAGAGAAAGAGAGAACAAATGCAACATCAACAACATGGAGACATCCCAGATGCTATAGAGGACATTGCACCTTCGATTGTGGTAGATACCACTGCAGCTTCGTTCCCACAACCTTTAGTAGATGACTTTGATTTCGATCCCATGTTGTATCTAAAAGATTCATGTAAAAAGAACTTTGTTTCAATTAATTCCAAGAATGATCTTTTAGTTTCTGATTTAGATTCTTCATCTTCTATTTCCCTTCCTCCCATCCCTTTCCCACGTGCTCTTATGGGAGGGAAGCGCAGCAGAAAGATTCAGAAGGATGTCCCCACCATGGCACAATATTACATGGAGAGTATCATAGTCAAAGTGCCATTCGATGAGTATGTGGCTAATCATCCTGCATTCCAAAAATACCTTAAGGTGAGATGCACACCTACTAGGGTTAGCAGGAAGAAACCAAACCGATATGTAAAGACTCATGTCTTGTCAGTTGCCACAACCTATTGTCTCAAGAATCAACAATTACCAAGGAAGAAAAGATCCATGGGTACTCACTACGTGGAGAGTCATATCGATGACATTGCATTTGCACACACACTCTTAGATAACGGGTCTTCAATCAACCTACTTCCCTTAGCATTATATCACAAATTGGAGTTAGGACCACTTCGCATATCTAGAGCTCTACTCCAATTCACTGATCGTTTAATGAAAAGACCTAAGGGAGAGGTGAAAAACATCGTTATCTCGATTGAGGGGCATGACTATAAGGTTGACTTCACAGTCTTAGACATGGAGACCCCCAATCATTGGAGAGAATCTCATATCATTCTCGAGCGACCCTTCCTTAGGACCGCAGGCGCAGCTTTTGACTATGGTATGGGAATGATGAAGTTCCATTCTCCGAATGGAGAGGTGAACCTTGAGATGTAGAAGACAAAATGGCAGCGACTCGATTCAGAAAGTAGTAACTAGCACTCATCTTCAGAGGCAGATCGCGGAATGATCAACACCGTTGGGATTTGGAGATAGGTTCCTTCAGAACAGAGCAAGAGCCTTTCATCTGGAAAGGATATAGTGCATGATGTGGTTTGCCAGGTGTTTCCTGATTTTATAAGAGATGTGTCTTCCTATTCCCATGATGATGTAGAGATCCATCAGGATCTGTCTATTCCATCTCCCTCGGAACAATCATGGGACATAGATGATGAGTCAGATGCAGCTTTGGCTGAATTACCTCGTTTCTTTGGCGATCCGACTCCTGATACTTCTGAGTTGGCGGTGAGTACCATGCAGCTTAACCCACTTCCATACTGCACACAACAAAATTCATACTCAGTTCAGCCCGATATGCTTGATGACACTACACTGCCAGAGCTGAAGTCCCTTCCTCCTACACTGAAATATGCTTTTCTTGCGGGACCCAAAGAGAGATATCCTATTATCATTAGTTCAAACTTGACTTTAGAACATGAGTCTAGGTTGTTAGAAGTCTTAGAGAGGAACCATGCAACAATAGGCTGGACTGTGTCGGATCTCGTGGGGATCAACCCCGCTCTCTGCTCGCACCATATTTATACTGAGGATAATGTGAGACCTTCCCGTAAATTCCAGAGGAGACTTAACCCCAATCTACAAGAAGTAGTGAAGAATGAGATAGAAAAATGGTGCAAGGTAGGGTTTTATACCCTATTTCTAACTCCAAGTGGGTGGCCTTATTATATGTTGTCTCGAAGAAGTCGAGGATCCAAATGGTCACCAACGAGGAGGGGGTAGAGATCGCGATACGAGTACCCACATCGTGGCACGTCTGTGTCGACTACAGGCACCTGAATGCCACGACCAGGAAAGACCACTTTCCCTTGCCATTCATCGATCAGATCTTGGAGAGACTCTTAGGGAAAGCGTTCTTCTGTTTTCTTGACATGTACTCAGGCTACAACCAAGTGGCCATGCCCCTGAGGACCAGAAAAATACCATATCCACATGTCCATTCAACACTTACGCGTTCAAGTGCATGCCATTCGAGATCTGCAATGCCCCGGGCACTTTTCAGCATTGCATGATCATCGTATTTGCCGAGATGGTGGGGGATTTCCAGGAAGTATTCATGGATGACTTCTCGGTTCATGGTGACTCCTTTTATACATGTTTAGTGCACTTGGACTAAGTCCTCAAGCGGTGTAGGGAAGTGAATCTGGTACTCTCCCGGGAAAAAGAGTCACTTTATGGTAACGAATGGTATTGTGTTAGGGCATGTCATCTCCAAAAGAGGAATGGAGGTTGACCGTGCCAAGGTGGAGGTGATCAAGAAACTTGATCCATCGACCAACATGAAGTCAGTGCGGTCATTCTTAGGGCATGTTGGATTTTATAAGAGATTTATTTAGGATTTTTCGAAGATTTCCCACCCATTGACAAAGCTCTTAGGGAAAGACACAGAGTTTGTTGTAGACCACAAGTGTCTGGAGGCCTTTGAACTCTTGCAGATGAAGATTTGTGCCTCGCCTATCCTACAAGCTCCTAACTGGTTTCTCCCCTTTGAGATCATGATTGACGCTTCAGATTTCGCTATAGGAGCAGTGTTAGTACAATGACAAGATGGGATCCCTTTTGCAATCCACTACATGAGCAAAGTATTAGACCCTACACAGAAGAATTATACCATGACTGAAAGGAATTGCTCGTTGTAGTATGGGCCCTCGAGAAGTTCAGGTCGCATGTTTTGGGCTCTAAGGTGACAATCTTACGCTGATCACATTCGATATTTAATGGAAAAGAATGACATGAAGGCATGTCTTCTTAGGTGGATTTTGCTCCTCTAGGAGTTTGATTTGGATATAAAAGATAAACCTGGAGTGAAGAATGTTGTGGTTGATCATCTTTCTCGGATTGACCTTAAGGATTCCCCTGATTTTGAGCATATTAGAGAGACTTTTCCAGACGAGTCAATTTGTGTTATTGACTCACTTCCTTGGTATGCCAACATAGTAAATTTCCTTGTCTCCAAGCAAGTTCCCTAAGGTTGGAGTAGGAGCAGCATTGACCGACTGAATTCGGATTCGAGGAGATATCACTGAGATGATCCGTTCCTTTTCTTTGAAGGGTCAGATTGTGTTTGGAGAAGGAGTATTCCTTAGGAGGAATACCAGAGTGTCCTCACATATTGTCATTCTCTTGAGGCTGAAGGACACCATTCGGGGAAAAGAACCGCTCACAAGGTACTCCAATGCGAATTATATTTGCCGACCCTATTCAAAGATGCTATTGATTTTGCTCGGTCGTGCCCGATTTGTCAGAGGATGGGAGGGACTGTCACTCAGAGAGATGAGATGTGCATGAAACCCTTGATCATTTGTGATGTATTTGATGCATGGGGCATAGATTTTATGGGCCCCTTTCCCAATAGCCAAGGACATGAGTACATCTTGTTGGCGGTTGGCTATCTATCAAGGTGGGAGGAGGCTATCCCAACCTGAACTAGAGACAACAAGACTGTTTGTAAGTTTTTGAAAGATCATTTTATTGCTAGATTCGGGATTCCAAAATTTCTGATATCAGATGGGGGTAGACACTTCTGAATTGAGATATGCGATCTTTAGCTAAGGACTATAGGTTTGAGCACAGAGTTACCAGTCCTTACCACCCACAGACCAATGGCATGACAGAGGTTTCGAATAGAGAGGTGAAGAGTATATTGTAGAAGTTGGTTCGTCTCAATAGGAAGAACTGGTCCCAGCTCTTAGACCAAGTTCTGTGGGCCTATAGAATAGCCTACAAGACACCATTGGGCACTTCACCACTCAAAATGATCTATGGCAAGCCATGACATTTTCCCGCTGAGCTGATTCACAAATCCGAATGGGCAATTAAGAAAATTAATTGGAGTTGTCATCTAGGGAAGTTTTATCAAGACTTGAACTTGAACGAGCTCATGGAAATCCGAAACAGGGCATATGACAACAGACTGATTTATAAGGACAAAGTAAAAAGATGGCATGATCAACACATTAGGTGCAAAGACTTTGTCCCTGGGCAAAAGGTATGGTTGTTTAATGCCCGGTTAAAGATGTTCCACAGGAAGCTCAAATCTAAGTGGATGGGTCCCTTTATTGTCAAGAAAGTGCACATAAATGGAAGTGTAGAGATATACAATCTCACAGATGGCGCACAATCTCACAGAGTAAATGGACAACTATTGAAGCATTTTGTCGATTCCAAGGAGCAGTTAGTCCAAGTCAAGGTCATCAACTTCATGCAGGGTGAGCACATAGTAGATACATCAAATTCCTCTCCATGAAGATGCAACATCAAGACCTAGTCACTCATGTACATCCATCACTCTCTGTATATTCTCTAGATCTCATCGGTTCTCACACTCACTTCTCTCATACACTTAGGCTGACTAGAGCCTAAGTATAGGGGGAACCGATGCCCACCATGTATATATACTCATCCATTTCCCCTCTTGACCTCGACCACCCCATTCTTGATCTTCCTCTACACTTAGGCTGCCATAGCCTAAGTATCGAGGACGGATCAGCTTCTATACCTTTTATTTTAGCTCTCCTACGCTTAACACGAGCTATGTCTTTTTCCTCGCTTCTCGTGCTCTGAGGACATATCACACCTAAGTATAGGAGGCGTGCATATATTACATATATACTTTACGCATAGCTCGTACTTTTGTAGATTTTTTATATATTATGCAATAACTACAGGGTGGGTAAAAATTGAAAAAAAAATGTAAAATGCTTGTACACTTATATAATATGTAAATTGTATAACATTTGTATAATTTGTATAGTACTTATAAAATTCTTGTAAATTTTGTTGTAAAATAGGAGGTATACCAAAAAAAACAAAACAAAAAACAAAACAAAAAAAAAACAAAAATAGGCTTCTTATTTACTCTTGCATATCATCCTTGCATTAAAATAAATTGTCTTGCATTCCATTCATATACATTACATGTCATCTACATTTCATCTGCATATCTAGCATATGCAAAGTGAAAAGTTAGTGGGTTTTGAACCTAGTTATAAATAGATGTCGAGGATGGATTTGATTTGACTTTAATCTAACTAATTTCAGAGGAACCTCATAGGAACTGAAGTTAAGATTATTTCAGGTCAAGTGACTTAATTCTTTGAGTCCACAAGTCTATGTTCACATGTCATCATTATTGGTCTAAGTAGAATATTTTGTACACACGTATGAGTCTTTTAGACAGTGACCTAACTTGGACAAGCACCATGCACGTAGCTCTTCATTGATGAGGAGGTAAATTCTATGGCATGGAGTAGCACATGGGTAGGATCATCCATCTTCCTCTAGGGAGGGTAGTGCATCTCAACCTAGTCTAGTGGCATTGACGTCTAACTACGGGATATTGTGGGTTGCAATAATGCTTCAAAAGAGGGATAGTCTACTGGCTCAAGAAGAAAAACTCATGATGTACATGCTGCACCTTGTATATATGTGAAAAAAAAAGAAGAAAAAAATAGAGAAAAGAAAAATACAAAATCTCCAAAAGTGGACATGCCTAGTTGAAAAGTAAAATGCCTACCAGAGTGCATATACAAGTTTAGAAAAATAAGAAGAGCTTCAAAGCTTGCAGCTGGATGACTTGGCTACACTAGTCAAGCATCCTAGGATAGGTAGCTACAGTGGTTACCATCCATTCTTCTCTCCACCCCCTCTTCTTTAGCTGGTCGCACTTGAACTTAGAAGGGAATACCCCGCTCCTCGAGGAAAGAGTTGTTAGACCGGGGAATTAGACTTACGTTGTAAGAAGAGGCTGGTTCTTTGCCATTTCTGATGTGGAGAGCTATATTTCACTTACACAGTACAAGTAAGATTCATAGTCATCAGAATTTACGTATGAGGATTTGTGATGACCCGACTATTGAGGAGAATTGAATAAGAGACTTGTGGAACTTAAAGGATGTTAGGTCTTAGTTTCAATTCCCAATAATGTTCCGCAACATTATTAATCGAGAGGTTGAGTCAAGCTCACCTTTTGTTCATGACCTTGGTATGGAACCAAAAATCATTTCACTTTTGGATTCCATTTTAGTTGCTCAGGGATATGCAAGGTTTAAGTATAGGGGGTTAATGAATCCGTGATTCATCACTCTAAAAGTTAAAAATATTCGTTCCGAGCAATTAGCTGTATATTTCCATTTATTATGCATTATATGCATCCGTGCATCTAGAATTAATATATGTGTTTTAGCATTCATATTTGCATAAATAAGAAGCCTGAAATTCCTTGTAAATATCACGTATAAATACCATATTTTTCACTATTTGTATCTATTTTATACTAACTCCAAATCCAATAAAACCAACTCTATAGTGTATATATTACTAACACTAATAAAGGAAAAATATCAAAAATAATAATAACTTGTAAAATTGACCAATAAAACCCGAGCCCTAGTTTGATAATACGAACCTTAAAATGTACATATCTCTCTCGTACAATGTTTGATTTAGGCCTACTCAATTTTAAAGTAATATACATTCAAAGAACTTCAAAACAAGACTAATTTCATAAAAATCAGAGATCGTATGTGAAACATGGGTTTTGGGCCCCTATTGTAAATTGTACATATTGACCATAATACCCTACATTTTTATATTTTATTTTCTTAATTATTAAAAATCCAAAAAATAAATTAAGTTGTAAGTATTACTTTCATATTTTCTCTGTTTTTATTTTGATTTTTCTCTTATTTAAAATGATAAAAAATTTTGAAAAAAAGATAAAAATACAGTATTTTATATCTATAAGATATCATCCAAAAATACACTTTGTACATATGATTTATTTTGATTTTCAATCCTTCATAAAAGTTGTAGATCTCGTCAAGACGAGCAACTTTCATGTTGATCACGTTTTTATTTGACCCCTTTTGTTTTTTCTTTTTTATTTTTCTTTACATTTAATTTTTGATTTTTCTGGGATCGACACATGGAAGCTCCTGGAGCTGCCATGTGTCACCCATTTTTATTTTATTTTATTTATTTATTCTAATTATTTCAATTGATTTATTATATATATTATTTATTTTAAATACCCATCCACATGGTCGCACCCCTGCACGCTATGTGGTGTCTCCTCTCTCTACAGCCGCTACTTCATCTCCCACTCCCGCATCTCTCTCTCATCTCCCCCTCTCGTGCAACGGTTGTACAGCTCCATTTCCTCTCGTGCCCGTCTCTCTGCACTTCGCAGTGGGGCGCAACTATTGTGGACCCGCGCCTCCATCTCTTGCACACAACACCCACGTGCGTCGCACCTCCCGCGAAGCCTAGTCTTTTCCATCTCATGCCCTCAACCTCCAAAACCGCCAGCCGCCTCTCTCTCCATGACCCGACCCTCCGCAATGCGATGACCATCCATCTCCTCACCATTGACTGCAACTGCCTCCGATCCCTCTGCCCCACTTCCATTGCCAACCACCCTTAAAAGTATAGCTTGTTGCCGCCATCCAAATAATCCGCCAGCAAGATAGAAAGGGAGCTTCACCAACTCGGCAACCTCGTTGGTGGCAGCAACGAGTCATCGACCTTGAGAGATGATGATGCTTCCCGCTTCAGGTGATATCCAAGGTGGGATTGACCATCTTGCTGCGACGCTTCACCAGCCTCGCCCAGCTCGGCTCACGCCAGAGTCTTGAGCAACGATCAACAAGAGTTAGAGCTCCAGCAATATCCAGGCAACCCCCATGTAGTTCCTCTACTTCTTCTCCTCTTCCCTCTACTTCTTCTCCTCTTCCCTCTTCTCCTCGCTGTCCTTCTTCCTCCTCTCCTTCTTGCTTCTTCTTCTATCTTGCTATACCCAACCGCTACCTCATTCTTTTTGCCAAACCATCTACACCTTTTTCATTCTTCTTTCGATTTCATCGCCAACAACTTCTTCATCAACCCATGTTCCCCCAATCATCTTCCATCGCGCCTACGCTACCACCTTCGTCCTCCGCCTACCCTCGCTTTGCTCTACCTCCTCGAGACGACCCACCAGCAACAGTTGACGAGCATTGATGAATACTCATTCATCACTCTTTATTCTTTTATTTTAGCTAAACATCTTGGCAAAACATCATGTATATAGTTGTAAATACAATACATTATCAATAAGCATGCATTTGTTAGTAATTAATAATTAGCATGTATTTGTGCAAAAATAAAAGAATAAAGAATAAAAGAAACATAAGGAAATATTTAGAATAAATATTGAGTGACCTGAACCCAAGAGAGGGTCCACAATGGACATGATCGCCAACTAAAATAAGTAGAGAGAGATAGGGCCACTCTACCTTGTACATACCCCTTCTTCTATGTATATATTTTATTTTTATAAAAATAAAAACAGAAATGTGTTTATATTCCCTTATATATATTTCTAAAAATAAAACAAAAATTAGAAAACTAAAATAAAATAAAAATAAATTTCTCTCTCTACAACCCTGCACATAATACATGTATATATGTACCATGCACCTATTTATTTTACACTTGTAAATAACCAATAAAAATAAAATAAAAATATTTTATACTCCAAAAAATATGTTATAAATAAAAAAATATATAAAATTAGGGTATTTGTGCAAAAATAAGAAAATAAAAATAATTATATAAAGTACATAGGTAATTTATACCTGTATATAATATAATAAATTGTATACAGGGTAAATTATTTTTCATAAAAATAAATAAAAATCACAGAAAAATAATTTGAAAAATAATAAACATTTTTCATGTTGATCATTTTTAAATTTGAAATCATTTTCTATTTTTAATTTATTTTCCAAATCTTTTTGATTTCCTACTTTCTGATTGGTCTAGGAGGAATGTTGACTCCGGTCAACATCCCCTCCTGGACCCCCTAGCGCGAGGATCCGACTTTCGCCTTGCTTTCTTCCATTTTTCTCGATCAGATCTTGCTCTCTCTTGCCCTGATTTCTTCGCCCGCACCTTCCCCTTAGATCCAAGATCCTCGCGGATCCTTCTCGATTCGCGCGCCCACGCCCGATCTCTCCAGCCACCTGAGACGACCTATAAAGTCTTCATTCGATTCCCTAGGTCGGTAGCTCGTGCCGCACATTCTCTTGAGACCCTAGAACCCTTCCCCTTGGTGACAGCAATCGGATTGGGCCCTTGGTGATCGGAGAGGATAGTTGCAGCCGACGCTCGAGACTCGTGGCCGGAGCACCACCGCGACGAGCCTCCCTCGCCTTCCGCAGTGAGGTTGAGGCGACGACCTCTTTCGACAGCACCCCCAGGAGCTCAGGATCATGTTAGGACCCTCAGGTATCTTCTATTTCGTTCCTAGCTCCCTTATCTTTCAAATCTTCCATTTACCATCCTCTGCCACTCCGTCAGCTCCGACCCGCTGGTCGGAGCTTCATCGCACCCATCTACCTGCTTCGATCGACACCCCAGCTCACCGTCATCCTCCTTACGCAATCTGATCATCCAAATCTTGGCTATCTGAGCCAGGATTAGGTTTTAGGTTCCCTATGTTGCTTCGTCGGATCCCCCATTCCATTCGCCTCCGCTTCCCTTTTGTCTTAGGCTCAATAACCCTGACCGGAGCTTTGCTCCAAGTCTGAGCTTTCCTTTGCAGGTCGTTGCGCACGTGGACACGCCCTAGATCGCCTTCAGCTCGCTTCACCAGAGCTCTCCCACGTCCAGCCACCATCCAGGAGATCCGACCAGTAGCGAGCCCATCTGACCAATGCACCCGACGCGGAGGAGCCTCGCGAGTCATTCGCCGTTGTTCGATCGTTCGTCGGAGCCACCGATCTCCCTCGGTGCTCCGGTGAACTTCGCCCAGGCGGAGTTCTTCCAGATCCTCTTTTCGCCGTTGGATTATGCCCCTCTGCCAGATGCCACCACAGCCGTCCATCCGCTGCAGCTGTCAGACCATTAGATATGACATCTAACGGCCTCGTACAACCCACGTTCGCACCTCTTGAGGGCTGTTGGATCCGCCAGCTGCACATGTGATGAATACCCATTCATCACTCTTTATTCTTCTATTTTAGCTACAAAAACCCTTTGCAAATACATGTAGATATGTGTAAATACAAATAATTATCAAAAGCATGCATTGTGTAAAAACCTATAATTAGCATGTTTTTGTGCACAAAATAAAAGAATAAAGAGCAAAAAGAAAAAGAGGGAAATATTTAGAATAAATATTGAGCAACCTAACCCAAGGGAGGGCTCAGCATGGGCCTGACCGCATAAAAGCCAAGTAGAGGGAGATAGGGGCTCACATGTGTACACATTTGTAAATAAATTAAACTATATATTTTCCTCACCCAAAAATGTGTTTGTACATATTGTATATATTCTATTAAAAACAAAATAAAAAGATAAAAATCAAAAAGACAAAAATACCCTTTCACCATGTGTATAAACCATCACTATTGTATTTATTTAACCTTGTAAATAAATTCATTTATTTTCTAAAATTTTTGTGAATATTCTATGGCATATTTTGTAAATAAAATAAATAACAAGAAACAAAACAAAAATCAAATAAAAATTACAAAATGAAAAATACAAAAATACATTGTATATATACCTTGTATATAAATGTATATATTTATTTATTTCACCCTTGTATATAAGTGATAAAAATAAAATAAAAATATTATTTTATTCCTCATTTTATCCTGTAAATAAATAAAATACAAAATGAGCATAAAAACACATAAAAATAACAAATAAAAAATCAAAAATAAAAATCCATATAGTGTATATATACCTATGTATATAGCTAACCTATTTTTATTTCCAAAAATTAAATAAAAATCACCAAAAAATAGAAAAAAATAAAAGAAAAATATTTCATGTTTTGAGTTTTCTCTAATTCGACCTATTTATGCCCTAAAAAAATAAAACAAAAACCCAGCACACGTGGCCGCTCCTGGTTGGTCCACGGGGGAATGTTGACCCCGGTCAACTCCCCCGCGACCCCTTTCCTATTCTGGACCTCGCGCGCCGCGCCATCTTCCCCGATTTTTCCCACGCGCTCCAGGCTGTCATCCACGCATCCCCCGCGCCCAGATTCTTCGCCGTACATCCCTCTCCCTCGCCGGATCCTTCGCCACGAAATCAAAGCTTTCCATTGCTGTCGCACTCCAACCCTAGACGCCCCTGTCACTCTATATAGCCATCACCTCCGCCGCCTCCGCGCCGCATCTTTGGACCCTCTCCTTCTTCCCCGTGACCTCCATTGGCTCCGCCTGAGTGACAGCGAGCGTCAGCCTTTGTTGCAGTGAGGCGAGGAGGCGATTCCTCTGATCCGGCGTACTTCGCCGTTCTTGCTCCGCCGCCAGCGTCGAGCACCGAGCTTCAGGCCTTGACGCCCTTTGAAGCTACGACCCGGAGATAGCCCATCTCCAGCACAGTCTCCAGCATCCATCAGGTAGTCGTTTAGATCTTTAATTTCTTCTAATTTAGGATTACGCCCAATTCACATCTCCGACGAACATCTCCGATTCCGACCATCTCACGCAACATCTCGACCCTCCGACCCGACCATCACCTTCACCGTGTCCCCACGCACCTTCTTCACCCATTCGCACAACCCAGATCGCACAGGATCTGGGAGTCGAGCTCCCTCGCCGTCGCTTCGCCGGAGCTCTTCCGCCCCACCGCACCGTTCATCTTCACCCCGTCTTCTTGGGTCGAGGCACTTTGCCCTAGACCCGCGAAGCTCCTTGTCTACTTTGCAGGTCCAAAGGGAGGTGTCTGAGCCTTCAGTTCATTCAGCCAGG
Organism: Ottelia alismoides; assembly: GCA_037367405.1. Taxonomy (NCBI): domain Eukaryota; kingdom Viridiplantae; phylum Streptophyta; class Magnoliopsida; order Alismatales; family Hydrocharitaceae; genus Ottelia; species Ottelia alismoides. Next base: position 305,175 of record JAZKJV010008485.1, on the reverse strand, counting down.
AGCTTCGAGCCGCCAGGTCTCGCCGGAGCCCTCCAGGGCTCGGTTGGGCCCTTGGCCACCACCAGCAGCTGCGCAACCTCACGCCGGAGCTTCTCCGACCTTCAGGCGCCGCAGAGGAGGACCGGAGCGCAAGCAGGAGGCCGACGAAGTTCGCCGGCCATCAGTTCTTCGAGGACCTTCCAGAGCCGTCCGATGACGCTCCAGCTCCAGTTCTGATCGTGAGCGTCCATCCATCGAGGAGCAGCAGCCGTTGATCCACCCGAGGAGCGCATCTGGACCATTGATCGCAGAGGAGAGAGACCCGAGCCCAGCACCGTCAGATCAGCCACGTGCCTCTCCCTTGACCGTCGATCAGAGCCGAAGAGGAGAAGAGAGAAGAGGCGCCGCCATCCAGACCGTTCGATCACCCACGTGGCGCCTATCCAACCGTCGGCTATTAATAAAGGGGTAAATATCATAGGGCCCCCTCGTAGTTTGTTTATTTCGTTTTAGTCCTGTAATTTTTATTCTAGTTGTTTATTTTCTGGGATATTTGCATAGAGAACCTCGGACTTAATTTTATTCGCATTTATACCCCTGCCAGTAGAGACCCACGTGCCTTGGCACGTGTTTTGTTGGGTTATTTGCATAGAACCCCTTGTAGTTCTGGATGTTTTGAATTGAATGAAATGTTTTGTTTATTTGCAAATATACCCCTGTGAGCACTTTATATGCGCATGTGCGAATTATTTTGGGAATTTTGCAACCATACCCCTGGGCTTTTGATACGAGTTATCAATTAGCCCTAGGACTTGGTTTTTATTACATTTAGGTCCCTGTGTGCCCCAGACACGTGCTTGGCACGTGACTTCTTGGGTATTTTGCACCAGGACCCCAGAACTTTTGGGTATTTGCACTTAGGTCCCTGTGCACAGTGCCCCACCTTTATTTTTGAATAAAATATCAAACGACCTCCAAATCCAATGAAATTTTGACACATGGCTCCTGCCATGGTGTAGGAATTTCTATGATTTTTGGGGACATTTTTGATTCCATTTATTATTTTTAAAAATTCAAAAACCCCTAATTTTGCTACTGTTTGACTTAAAAAATACAAAAAAATTATAAAAACTCCACCAAAAATTCTAAAAAAAATTAGGACTTGTTGTTTACTGGTTGTTTGATTTTCTAGCCAATTTTGGCTAATTTTCATCATTTAAAAACCCTAAAAATTGAAAAACCCCTAAAAACTCATAAAAATTGTAGTAAATAAATTAAAAATCCAAAAACAATAATTAGGGTGCCTAAATTTTCCTTATTCTTTCTAGAATATAGGAAAATTACCTCTAGGGCTTTTTGAGATCCAAAATTATTTTATTTTTGGGTCTTAAACCTTGCTGGACAGTACCCTACATTCTTTGCATTGTTTGATTTTTAATAATTAATTTGCCCATTAGAAAAATTTCAAAAATTCACCAAAAACAGTAAAAAACTTGAAAAACATAAAAACCAATTTTCTGGAATTTTTGCATCATTTTTGTGTGTTGTATAAATTGTTGAAGTTGCATTGCATTCTTTGTATCTCATTTTCTCATTAATTAAAAATTCTAAAAAAATATAAAAACAAATAAAAACCATAAAAAAGATTCTTTTGGATTCGTGACTACATCGTAGGCCGCAAGGCCAATCTGTGCTCCTTGAGTTCGACCCTGGGAGCTATACCAGGTTAAACCTATAGCAGGACCACTTCTACTTTGTGTATTGATTGATTTATCTGCATGTGTGGTTCATTTTCTTGATTGACGCATTCGAGTGACTGAGGTCGCAACGACCTTATTTTATACCTTTACCTCAGTTGTTCGGGTTTTTGTGTCGTCAGAATGGCGCCGTTGCCGGGGAGCACGGCTTTGTAGTCAGTTTTCATTCTTGTATTTTTGTCTCTCTACATTATAACTGTTTTCTGACACTTTCTCTTTCTCATTTTTTGTGCGAGGTACTGCTTGGAATTTGGAGTACACTTTTTGAGGACCCGCACGGGAAGAAGAGCAGGAAGAGAGAGAGAGAAGAAGAGATTTTATTTCAGAGAGAGAGAGAGGACATTATTCTTGTTGTAATAATTTAGGACTTGAACTTTGGACATTTGTGGACATTTGTAACTTAGCGGGTCTGTTTCGCTGAGCACCGGTGTGCTCGGGGGACCCATTTGGATTTTCGCGGCTTTTATCGTGGTTTTATAGCTAGCTGCCTTTTCCGGTGTTTACGCGGTTTTCCTCGAGCCCCTAGACATAGGAATTTTGATTGATTGTGACGTAGATTTTAAGGCCCAAACACTTAATAGAATATCTGTTCCCATAGAACGTAATTGGACCTTAATAAAATTCATTGAAAAAGTTAGTGAAATTGGATTTGAGACCACGTGCCGTGAGGAGTCACATACAGCGCTGGCAGGACCCGTTGTGGCGGGCACCGAGTGACTCCCAAGATCGGACTCCGGACTCAATTCGATTAGCTAACTATTGTTCTTCACGATCAATAGAAATTGCTTGTCTAAGGCCGGTTTTTCTCGCTGCACCATTTAGGTAGTTTTATTCTGTCTTTAAATTCTGCGCGGATCACTTGCATGTAGAGTGCTGGAGACAAGGTACGCATTTCTTTCTCTGCATGCATCATTGATTTCTTCGCGCATTGGCTTTTTCGTCTTCTCCCTCTGTTTTTGGACTTAATCATCAGGAGAATCGGAAAAACCGTTAGGCCGCTTGTATTTATTTTTGAAAAAAATTAAAAAGAAAAAAAACAAAAAAAATTGGGACTGGATAACATTATTGACCCTAAAAGACACTCACATTAAAAATTTGTCTTGGGGAGAGCAACCCCCTCATTGTTTGGTTTGATTGCGCGAGAGAGTGACCCGAACACTAGGTAGAGCCCTCCGGTGCTCATCTCGACTGATTACCGACTCTTCTGTGCGGGACAGTCGGTTGAGAGAGTATCGGGTATCCCAGCAGGTCACGTAATCGCTCTGATATCTTGAATGTTCACCAAATAAAATTGACAAGATAAATTGACCGATCTTTCACGGTCTTCAGATTGTGTTGTGTTGGTGAACCGGGGGTTTGCTTTGCTATCATATCTTCTCCAGATCCCATCCGCTCAACTCGCCAAGATCAAGATGATGGGTAGACGATCTCTTAGGCAGCCTCTGGCTGCACCGCTTTCAGGCGCATCTACTCCATCATCTAGGTTGGCCCGTGAGAGTCGAGACCAGCTTTCCGGGCCCGAGTTCGATTCCACCCTGTTCCCCCTCGATCCCCTTTCTTCTGCTTCTGAGAGACATGAGCCCGAGGAGAGACGAATTCATTTGACTGAACCTGAGTTAGGCTCATCTGATTTTGCAGACGTCCCTATGGCTGGAGCCGGTAGTTCAGACGATCGCCAGCCCGAGCATTTTGTCTTAGACCAGGGGGCGATTAACTCCACCCTGATCGCGTCATTAGAAACAGTTCAGAACCAGTTACGCGATCAGGGGGCATTCATGATAGAGATGAGGAGGGAGTTGGAGAGACTCCGAAGAGAGCGAGAAGAGCCGAGCGAGCCGGAAGACATTCCTGACGCTGATGCAGAGGCAGAGGCAGCAGCCGCAGCAGCAGCCGCAGCAGCGGCAGCCGCCGCCGCAGCGAGACCGATGCGGGAACTTCACAACCCTGGATCTACACTGATGCACCAATGGGTGGTGATTCCTGCTATCGTGGGGGATTTCAAGTTCCCTCCGAACACCCTGCAGATGCTTCCTCATTTTCACGGACTCGCCACTGAGGAACCCCACCTCCATCTCCAGGAGTTTCTGATGATCTGCAGCACTGTCCACGACCGTCGTGTGGACCAAGATACGATTCGAATGATGGCCTTCCCTTTTTCACTGGCAGATAGAGCAGCCGCCTGGCTGAAACATCTAGGGAAGTTTGTGTACACCTGGGATCAACTCCGCACCGAGTACTTGAACAAGTACTATCCACTCGGGCGGACGAATGCAGCAAGGGCCCTGATCAACAACTTCTCCATGCTCCCTAACGAGCAATTTCACGAGGCATGGGAGAGGTTCAGAGAGCTTCTGGATAGATGCCCACACCACGACATTTCGAAGCCGAACCTAGTTCAGAGCTTCTTCAGTGGGCTGACACCAGAGCTTCAGGGTCTGGTGAATGCTTCTTGCGGCGGGTCCTACTTTGCCAAGGACCACAACCAAGTCTGGGCCATCTATGAGGAGATGTCCGAGAATTACATGGTGATGTCCCAGACGCGGTTGTACACACAGAGATCTCAGCAGCCGCCAGGACCCGTGCAGTATCAGCGGATAGCACGGGTTGATGCAGGTCCATCCAGTTCGTCCACAGTTGCAGCCACACAGGCAGAGTCGGCCGCTGCGGACATGGGGATTATTAGCGAGAAGTTGGACCGCATGGAAATCATAGAGAAGAAGCAGTGCCAGGGCATAACTCAGATGGAGGAAATGGCACAGACTCTGAGCGACATGAAGACCCAGCTCTTGTGTCTTCAGGAGGCACAGACGGCTCCTCAGCCCCGTCTTCTGTCGCGAGGCGATTCCGGTGGCAGCCGCAGCTCGTCCCAGCGCTCCAGCTCCTTGCAGCAGCCTAGACAAGTTCACCTTGTACAGGCGGAGTCGTACCAGCAGCAGCAGCCCTCTTACCAGGCACCACCATCTCCAGACTTGCAGATGGTGGTATATCAGCCGGATCAGCCTCTGGATGTACTCCCACCAGCCCCTTACGATGCAGAGCCGTTGATGGATGTCAACGGGATTTGGTATGACCGTCCTCAACCTGGAATCCGACGAGACCATCCCGGATTCAGGTGGGGGAATGGGGGCAACCAACCCCAGCAGCAGCCAGCCGGTCAGGGAGGGCAGTACTCCTAGCAGAGAGATCACCAGCAGCCCCCAGCACACCAGCCATCATCCTTCGTATCTCATCCCTATCAGCAGCAGGGACAGTATTGGAGACGTGAGCAGCAGGCTCACCAGTAGCAGCATCCATCCTCTTACCCCTCTCAGCCACAGCAGCACCAGGTCCAGCAGCCTCATTACCAGAGAGGCAACCCGTCGGGCTCCCATGAGAGCCCCGCCATGGATGATATAGCCCGCCTCTTCACAGAGCAGCAGGCTACATTTAGACGGGAGATGGACGAGTTCCGCCAGGAGATGCGGGACCTGATGAGAGGGAAGGCCGCCATCCCTGCACAGATCGAGCCTAATCCGAATAATTTGAAGAGGAAATCTGAGCAGGTAGTTCACACTGAGCCTACCACTTCTAGTGAATCATTTGATGTTATCTCGTCGGATACATTTGATGCTGATTTTGTCACACTTAGGAGCGGTAGAAGACCAGCAGGAGGCGCCTCATCTGAGCGACAACGCGAGGATCCATCTAGAGCGCCAGATGAGGAAGAGGAGAGCGGTACTGAAGCCGCACATCATGATGACGGTGGTACTGATGCCACCAGAGATGCTGATTCCACCGGCGGTACTGAGGCCGCCGTTTCACCACATAGAGGAGGTGGTACTGACGCCACCAGCAGAGCCGAGCCAGCCAGCGGTACTGATGCCGCAAGACGTCTAGTGGTAGAGCCAACTAGAGGTGGTACTGATGCCACCAATATTCATTTTGATAGACATGTTGTTTTTCCTCGAATGAATGTATCTCAGAATTCTGATTTGAATAAAGGAAAAGGTTTAGTTTACTCTGATCCCACTGTGATGAATGATGTTTGTGAGGATCCAGTCATTGAATCATCTAGGCCTATTCCTAGTCCTTCATCTGAGAAGGACCCTGTGATCCCCTTTCCTAGAGCCCTTGAGTTGGGGAAGGGGAAGAAAAAAAGAAAAGACCCAAAAAAGAGAGAGCAGGAGGAGTTCAGCCAGAGCATGATAGACCGATTTCACATCCAGCTGACCCTCAATGAGGCTTTGCAGCACATCCCTCTTCTTCAGCGGTCCTTGAGAGATAGGACCACAGTCAGGAGGACGAAGAGGAACAAGACCGCAGAAATTCATGTGCTAACAAAGGCCACGTGTTACGCGATCCAGAACCATCTGCCGACTAAGAGGCCAGATTTAGGGGCCCCGTATGTCAGATGTCAGATTAGTGAGCAGAGGTTCGACCGCACTCTATTAGATAGCGGATCGTCGATCAACCTTCTTCCGGCAGCCCTTCTCCACCACTTAGAGTTGGGCACTCTTAGACAGAGCAGGACATACCTTCAGTTTGCTGATCGGTCTGTCAAGAGGCCAAAGGGGTTGTTGCGAGACGTTATCGTCACGATTCAGGGTTTGCAATTCCCCGTGGACTTTGTCGTGCTGGACATGGAGACCCCTGACTCGTTGACCGATTCCCCCATCATTCTCGGTCGCCCGTTCTTGGCCACAGCCAAAGCAGTGACTGATCATGATAGCGGGAAGGTGTACTTTCGCGTCCAGGGCGAGAGTATACAAATAGAGACGGTTAAGGACCACAGAGCCAGATCCAGATCCCGCTCACATAGCAGTACGGATTCAGAGCAGCTGACAGACACAGAGCCAGACATCCACCAGGACTGTGATTTTGTGATCACAGATGATGAGGCAGCTTGGGCAGATCCTGCAGCACAGACCATCCTCTCATATTCAGATACATCTGATGCGGAGATGATAGCAGAGGATAGTCTGGAGAGCACAGCCCTGGTTCAGGATACTATTGAGTCAGCAGAGTCGGACCTTGATCGCGACACGATTTCCAGTGATGGTGGTACTGAGGCCACCCTGCTCTATGGTGGTGCTGATGCCACCTTGTTCTCCAGTGGTACTGATGCCACTGAGTCTGATATAGATCCCTCGGATTCAGAATCTGATTGGGCAGATTGTGATGATCAGATGCCAGATCTGGATCCACCTGAGCCTATAGATGAGGAGGAGGTAGAGGCAGAGCAGAACAGAGACAATGTAGAGGACCCGCCTTCTCCAGATCCAGTTTGTGAGAGTTCGTTATCATTTTCCCAAGCAAATTTGGCAGAACTATCCGCATACACACATCTTCTTCAGAAGCCAGATTTGCCAGCACCCAGCTGTCCAGAGCTAAAGCCGCTCCCTACTTCGTTGAAGTATAGATTCCTTGCGGGAGAGTCTGAGATGTACCCAGTCATCATCTCTACAGATCTGACTGGAGAGCAAGAATCCCGTCTGATGGAGGTTCTTGAAAAGAACCGCAAGGCAATTGGATGGAGCGTAGCAGATCTCCATGGGATTAGTCCCTCATTGTGTTCCCACCATATCTATCTTGAGGAAGGGGCGAAGCCGTCGCGTGAGTTCCAGCGGCGACTGAACCCTAACCTAAGAGAGGTTGTTATGAAGGAAATATCAAAATGGTGGAGCGCAGATTTTATATATCCCATTTCCGACTCCAAGTGGGTTAGCCCCTTGCATGTGGTGCCCAAGAAGACAGGCATTACGACTGTGATCAGTGAGTCGGGAGAGGAGATTGCTACACGAGTACCCACCTCTTGGCGTGTCTGTGTTGACTACAGGAAACTCAACCAGGCCACCAAGAAGGACCATTTCCCCCTGCCTTTTATTGACCAGATCATTGAGAGATTGGCAGGGAAGAGCCATTACTGCTTCCTGGATGGGTACTCGGGCTACAATCAAGTGGCCATCGCTCCTGAGGATCAGGAGAAGACCACCTTTACCTGTCCCTTCGGTACTTACGCCTTTCGACGCATGCCATTCGGGCTATGTAACGCCCCTGCGACTTTTCAGAGATGCATGCTGTCAATCTTTTCGGACATGGTAGGGGAGTGCTTGGAGGTCTTCATGGATGACTTCTCGGTTTACGGCGACGGATTCGATTCCTGTCTTGACTGCCTAGACCGAGTACTCCAGCGATGTATTGATACCCGCTTGGTTCTGTCTTGGGAGAAGAGTCACTTCATGGTGACTCAAGGGACGGTGCTTGGCCACATCATCTCCAACAGAGGCATGGAGGTTGATCCGGCCAAGGTCGATGTCATTAGGAAACTCACACCGCCGTCCAATCTGAAGCAGCTACGGTCATTTCTGGGGCACGTTGGTTTTTATAGGAGATTTATTCATGATTTCAGCAAGATTGCCCGACCGTTGACTGACCTCTTGACGAAAGACACAGAGTTCCTTGTCGATGACAAGTGTCTTTCATCCTTTGAGACTCTCCAGCAGTGCGTTATTGAGGCTCCTGTCCTTCAGCCACCAGATTGGTCTCTCCCATTCGAGATCATGACGGACGCCTCTGATTTTGCCGTAGGGGCCGTGCTAGGACAGAGGAGGGATGGAGTACCATTTGCGATACACTATGCTAGCCGCACATTGGATTCCGCCCAGCGGAATTATACAGTCACAGAGAAGGAAATGCTAGCAGTAGTGTTTGCCCTAGATAAATTCAGATCTTATATCATTGGATCCCGAGTGACCTTGTACACAGATCACACCGCCATCAGGTACCTCATGTCAAAGAAGGATGCCAAGGCCAGACTTACTAGATGGATCCTTCTACTCCAGGAGTTCGACATTGAGATCAAGGATAAGCCTGGAGTCAAGAATGTGGTGGCGGATCATTTATCCCGATTAGAGCAGCCTGAGGATTCTGAGCAGATTGATCCCATTTGTGATACCTTCCCAGACGAGGCGATCCTTGCTATCGCCTCACTCCCGTGGTACGCCGATATTGTGAACTTTCTCGTTGCTGGGAAAGTCCCACAAGATTGGCCCAAGCAGAAGATTGAGACCTTCCTTGCGAAGGCCAAGTCCTACCACTGGGAGGATCCCATCCTTTACCACGAAGGAGGGGATAGCATCTGGCGTCGGTGTATTCCTCAGGAGGAGCATCATAGTGTCCTCACTTACTGCCACAAGCTTGAGGCAGGAGGACATCATTCTGGGAGGAGAACGGCACAGAAAGTGCTCCAATCCGGCTTATGGTGGCCTACACTCTTTAAGGACTCTGATGAGTTCGTGAAGAGGTGTACTGACTGTCAGAGGATGGGCACTTGTGGACAGCGTGATATGATGCCGATGCAGCCCATTCACTTCTGTGAGGTTTTTGACGCATGGGGCATCGATTTCATGGGCCCATTCCCTAAGAGTCAGGGATTTGAGTACATTCTGTTGGCCGTAGATTATGTTAGTCGTTGGGTTGAGGCTATCCCCGCCCGAGCCGCAGATGCGAAGACAGTTTGCAGATTTTTGAAGAAGCACATCATCATGCGGTTTGGGGTTCCACGAGTTCTGATTTCTGATGGGGGATCTCACTTCATCAACGACCAAGTGAAGGCACTTGCTACCGAGTTCGGCATAGACCATCGTGTTGCCACACCTTACCATCCACAGACGAATGGTCTAGCTGAGGTGTCGAATAGGGAGATCAAGAATATTTTGCAGAAAGTCGTCCGCCCTGACCGAAAGAATTGGTCACAGCTTTTGGACTCGGTCTTGTGGGCATATCGGACATCTTTCAAGACTCCATTGGGTACATCTCCCTTTCGCCTCGTGTATGGCAAGCCATGCCACCTACCAGTTGAGCTGAGGCACAAGTCACTTTGGGCAGTCACAGATATTCTTATGGATCCAGATGGTATAGGAGACCAAAGGAGGGCAGAGTTAGCCGCCTTGGAAGAGTTTAGAGATGCAGCTTTCTCAAACAGCCTACATTATAAGGAGAAAGTCAAAGAGTGGCATGATTCTCATATCAGCCACAAGCATTTTGAGATTGGACAGAAAGTATGGCTGTTTGATGCAAGGCTTAGATTATTTCCAGGGAAGCTACAGAGCAAATGGAAAGGACCCTATTTGGTCAGAAAGGTACACGATAACGGTAGCATTGATATATCTGAGTTATCTTCTGAGAGTACCTTCCGAGTGAACGGCCAGCGGCTCAAACCATTTCTAGATCATGAGCCGCGGGACGTTATTATTGCCGCTATTCATTTTGCGTGAGATGTGGTCTCTTGACTCACATCCTTTGCATCTCACGCCTGATTTTCACTGTTCCTCCGCCTGTATAGATCCAGTTGTCTATATCATTCTATTCTTTAGTCCCACATCCCATTTCTCATCTTATGATTATGCTATACTTAGGGTGTACTTTACCCTAAGTATAGGGGGGATGTCGGACCTGTGAGTATTCTTTTCATTCTTTCTGCTCTTGTTTTTGCTGCCTATACTTAGGGATATTTTACCCTAAGTATAGGGGGGGCAGATTCTGTATATTCTTCACTCGGCTTTCCCTTCATGTACAGCTTGCTATACTTAGGATTAGTTAATCCTAAGTATAGGGGGAAACCACCGAGTTCCTCTCATTCTATTCATTTATTCGTTCCTATACTTAGCCATTCCTTTTCACTTCCCTTTTACTAAGCACGAGTTATGTCTTCTTCATCGCTCTTGATCACTCTGAGGACATCGTTCGAGCTAAGTATAGGGGGGGTGTGTATATATTTCATATATACTTTAGCCATAACTCGTACTTTGTGTGAGTGTGTTAATTAATAAAATGGCTAAAAATCACAAAAATTAAAAATCTTTCATGTACATAAACCTCTTTTATTCTTGCACAGACATAGCTAGTGTATAAAGTATTTTTGTAAAAATGATTTCAAAAATCTTTTGTGTAAAGCTTGTGTAAATATTTTTGTATCAAAATTATGTATATAGTACAAAATTTTTCCAAATGTTTTGAAAATCAAAAGTTTGCAAAAATCTTGTGTAAATGTTTGTAAATATCTTTTTGCAAAACCTGCACTTCATGCATCATTCATTCATGATTTCAAAACATTTTTCAAAATTTTTGCATGTTTGTAAAATATTTGTAAATAGCATCTTGTGTACATATATGTATATAGTTTTTCCTGGATGAGAGTTGACATTTAAACTAAGCCTGGAATTAAATTGAGAAATGGAGCTTGAATAAGATCTTAATTCACTTAACTTCAAGAGGAACCTTGTAGGACTTAGGGTTAAGGCTTTTCAGGTCCATAAGGACTTAATTCTTTGAGTCCACTAGGCTATGAGCATATGTCATCTTGATGAGCCTAAGTAGAGCACTTAACAACACACACATGACTCTCAGAGACAATGGCTTAACTTGCACCTGCACTTTACACATGGCTCTCCATGGATGAGGTGGTGAGGAGGCAGTTTCCTTTGGCTTGGGGTAGCATATGAGGGTAGTACTTCTAGGCGGAACCTCTCTTCTTCTTATAGTGAAGGAAGTGCACCTCAACTTGGTCTAGTGGTGTTGAAAGCTAAAGACAGAAGCTGTGGGTTGCAATAAAGCTTCAAAAGAGGGATAGTCTACTGGCTCAAGGGGAAATTTCTTATATATGCTGCACCATGTAGATATGTTGTACAGAAGTTGTTGAAAAAAAAAAAAAAAATATATGCAAAAATGCAAAAAGAACTCCAAAAAAGTGGTGGGTCGGATTGAAAATTTAATAACCCCACCGGAGTATGAAGCAAAAGCTTATGGTATCCATGTTACATCTCATGAAGCTTGCAGCGGGAGACTTAGCTACACTGGCTAAGCTTCCAAAACTCTATACTTCTACCCCCTCTTCTTGAGCCGGTTGCACTTGAACTTAGAAGGGAATACCCCGCTTCTCGAGGAAAGAGTTGCTAGACTGAGGCATTAGAGTTACCAGGTTGAGGGAGGTTGTTTCTTTGCTACTTCTGAGGTGGGGAGCCACATATCACTTACACCGCAAGGAAAGATTCATGGTCATTAGAGTTTGTGTATGTAGACTTGTTCTGATCTGGTTTATTGAGGAGTCTTGCCCATAGATTGATGGAACTTGGAGTCTGTTGAGTTTTAGGCTTAAGTCCAAATAAGGTTCCGACACATTAATAATCCAAAGATCTGATCGAGCTCCATATTTCAAGTTAATGAAGGCAAAATTTAATAAGTCAACCTTGATCCATGTACATCCTCTTTTTCTTTTTCTTTTTCTTTCTTTTTCACTTCTTTTTCAAATAAGTGTTTGCTAAGGGACTAGCAAAGTTAAGCATAGGGGGGTGATGAATACCCATTCATCACTCTTTATTCTTCTATTTTAGCTACAAAAACCCTTTGCAAATACATGTAGATATGTGTAAATACAAATAATTATCAAAAGCATGCATTGTGTAAAAACCTATAATTAGCATGTTTTTGTGCACAAAATAAAAGAATAAAGAGCAAAAAGAAAAAGAGGGAAATATTTAGAATAAATATTGAGCAACCTAACCCAAGGGAGGGCTCAGCATGGGCCTGACCGCATAAAAGCCAAGTAGAGGGAGATAGGGGCTCACATGTGTACACATTTGTAAATAAATTAAACTATATATTTTCCTCACCCAAAAATGTGTTTGTACATATTGTATATATTCTATTAAAAACAAAATAAAAAGATAAAAATCAAAAAGACAAAAATACCCTTTCACCATGTGTATAAACCATCACTATTGTATTTATTTAACCTTGTAAATAAATTCATTTATTTTCTAAAATTTTTGTGAATATTCTATGGCATATTTTGTAAATAAAATAAATAACAAGAAACAAAACAAAAATCAAATAAAAATTACAAAATGAAAAATACAAAAATACATTGTATATATACCTTGTATATAAATGTATATATTTATTTATTTCACCCTTGTATATAAGTGATAAAAATAAAATAAAAATATTATTTTATTCCTCATTTTATCCTGTAAATAAATAAAATACAAAATGAGCATAAAAACACATAAAAATAACAAATAAAAAATCAAAAATAAAAATCCATATAGTGTATATATACCTATGTATATAGCTAACCTATTTTTATTTCCAAAAATTAAATAAAAATCACCAAAAAATAGAAAAAAATAAAAGAAAAATATTTCATGTTTTGAGTTTTCTCTAATTCGACCTATTTATGCCCTAAAAAAATAAAACAAAAACCCAGCACACGTGGCCGCTCCTGGTTGGTCCACGGGGGAATGTTGACCCCGGTCAACTCCCCCGCGACCCCTTTCCTATTCTGGACCTCGCGCGCCGCGCCATCTTCCCCGATTTTTCCCACGCGCTCCAGGCTGTCATCCACGCATCCCCCGCGCCCAGATTCTTCGCCGTACATCCCTCTCCCTCGCCGGATCCTTCGCCACGAAATCAAAGCTTTCCATTGCTGTCGCACTCCAACCCTAGACGCCCCTGTCACTCTATATAGCCATCACCTCCGCCGCCTCCGCGCCGCATCTTTGGACCCTCTCCTTCTTCCCCGTGACCTCCATTGGCTCCGCCTGAGTGACAGCGAGCGTCAGCCTTTGTTGCAGTGAGGCGAGGAGGCGATTCCTCTGATCCGGCGTACTTCGCCGTTCTTGCTCCGCCGCCAGCGTCGAGCACCGAGCTTCAGGCCTTGACGCCCTTTGAAGCTACGACCCGGAGATAGCCCATCTCCAGCACAGTCTCCAGCATCCATCAGGTAGTCGTTTAGATCTTTAATTTCTTCTAATTTAGGATTACGCCCAATTCACATCTCCGACGAACATCTCCGATTCCGACCATCTCACGCAACATCTCGACCCTCCGACCCGACCATCACCTTCACCGTGTCCCCACGCACCTTCTTCACCCATTCGCACAACCCAGATCGCACAGGATCTGGGAGTCGAGCTCCCTCGCCGTCGCTTCGCCGGAGCTCTTCCGCCCCACCGCACCGTTCATCTTCACCCCGTCTTCTTGGGTCGAGGCACTTTGCCCTAGACCCGCGAAGCTCCTTGTCTACTTTGCAGGTCCAAAGGGAGGTGTCTGAGCCTTCAGTTCATTCAGCCAGGAGCTTCGAGCCGCCAGGTCTCGCCGGAGCCCTCCAGGGCTCGGTTGGGCCCTTGGCCACCACCAGCAGCTGCGCAACCTCACGCCGGAGCTTCTCCGACCTTCAGGCGCCGCAGAGGAGGACCGGAGCGCAAGCAGGAGGCCGACGAAGTTCGCCGGCCATCAGTTCTTCGAGGACCTTCCAGAGCCGTCCGATGACGCTCCAGCTCCAGTTCTGATCGTGAGCGTCCATCCATCGAGGAGCAGCAGCCGTTGATCCACCCGAGGAGCGCATCTGGACCATTGATCGCAGAGGAGAGAGACCCGAGCCCAGCACCGTCAGATCAGCCACGTGCCTCTCCCTTGACCGTCGATCAGAGCCGAAGAGGAGAAGAGAGAAGAGGCGCCGCCATCCAGACCGTTCGATCACCCACGTGGCGCCTATCCAACCGTCGGCTATTAATAAAGGGGTAAATATCATAGGGCCCCCTCGTAGTTTGTTTATTTCATTTTAGTCCTGTAATTTTTATTCTAGTTGTTTATTTTCTGGGATATTTGCATAGAGAACCTCGGACTTAATTTTATTCGCATTTATACCCCTGCCAGTAGAGACCCACGTGCCTTGGCACGTGTTTTGTTGGGTTATTTGCATAGAACCCCTTGTAGTTCTGGATGTTTTGAATTGAATGAAATGTTTTGTTTATTTGCAAATATACCCCTGTGAGCACTTTATATGCGCATGTGCGAATTATTTTGGGAATTTTGCAACCATACCCCTGGGCTTTTGATACGAGTTATCAATTAGCCCTAGGACTTGGTTTTTATTACATTTAGGTCCCTGTGTGCCCCAGACACGTGCTTGGCACGTGACTTCTTGGGTATTTTGCACCAGGACCCCAGAACTTTTGGGTATTTGCACTTAGGTCCCTGTGCACAGTGCCCCACCTTTATTTTTGAATAAAATATCAAACGACCTCCAAATCCAATGAAATTTTGACACATGGCTCCTGCCATGGTGTAGGAATTTCTATGATTTTTGGGGACATTTTTGATTCCATTTATTATTTTTAAAAATTCAAAAACCCCTAATTTTGCTACTGTTTGACTTAAAAAATACAAAAAAATTATAAAAACTCCACCAAAAATTCTAAAAAAAATTAGGACTTGTTGTTTACTGGTTGTTTGATTTTCTAGCCAATTTTGGCTAATTTTCATCATTTAAAAACCCTAAAAATTGAAAAACCCCTAAAAACTCATAAAAATTGTAGTAAATAAATTAAAAATCCAAAAACAATAATTAGGGTGCCTAAATTTTCCTTATTCTTTCTAGAATATAGGAAAATTACCTCTAGGGCTTTTTGAGATCCAAAATTATTTTATTTTTGGGTCTTAAACCTTGCTGGACAGTACCCTACATTCTTTGCATTGTTTGATTTTTAATAATTAATTTGCCCATTAGAAAAATTTCAAAAATTCACCAAAAACAGTAAAAAACTTGAAAAACATAAAAACCAATTTTCTGGAATTTTTGCATCATTTTTGTGTGTTGTATAAATTGTTGAAGTTGCATTGCATTCTTTGTATCTCATTTTCTCATTAATTAAAAATTCTAAAAAAATATAAAAACAAATAAAAACCATAAAAAAGATTCTTTTGGATTCGTGACTACATCGTAGGCCGCAAGGCCAATCTGTGCTCCTTGAGTTCGACCCTGGGAGCTATACCAGGTTAAACCTATAGCAGGACCACTTCTACTTTGTGTATTGATTGATTTATCTGCATGTGTGGTTCATTTTCTTGATTGACGCATTCGAGTGACTGAGGTCGCAACGACCTTATTTTATACCTTTACCTCAGTTGTTCGGGTTTTTGTGTCGTCAACATGCTAGAGCTGCACATCGTCATCCATTCAGAGCACGCCACCTGTCCGCCCCCCCACGCGCAGCGCACACGCTACAAGGGTAATTTTCTCTGCTACCCCTATAGTTATTTTCTTTTATTAGTTAGTTTGTAAAATAAAAATACACAGTAGGGTAATTTGCACTTTTGCTCTTGTAGTTTTTCATATTTACTTTTCAGTCCTTCCTGTGTGGCAGCACATGCTTCGTCACGTGTATTTGTGGGATAATTGCATGTAGTATCCTAGACTTATGTTTTGTTATGATTTGAAGTGATAGTTTTATTATTTGCATTTATACCCCTGTGTGCTGATTTTGGACATGTGCCAATATTCCTGGAAAAATTGCAGATAGGACCTTGCACTTTTTAGGTGTGTTATTTATTGGTCTTGAAACATGTTTTTGTTGCAAATCAGTCCCTATGTAATGTCTGTTTTCTTTTAGATTTAATAAATAGCAAACTCTGTCCAAAATTCATGAAATTTCGATACGTGGCCCCTGCCATGGTGTAGGAATTTCTGTGAATTATTGGGTTCATTTTGTTTTCATTTAGTATTTTTTAAGAATTTAAAAATCCTAAAAATTACTACTGTTTGTTTTTTAAAAACAATTAAAAATACTATAAACCCTTAATAAAACTGAAAAAATATTGTTTGCTTATTTTGACTTATTTTTGTTTCTGTTCCATTTTTGTTACATTTTCATTTATAAAAACCATAAAATTTGAAAAATACCAAAAACCTTAGAAAAATTATTAAAAATTCATAAAAACTCAAAAAATGCATTTTAGGTTTATGTAGTTAGATTTTTATTTCTTGTTTATCATAAAATTACAGCTTGAATTTTATAGGTATTTTAAATAATTTTAATTAGATTCAGGTTGTATACTGTTTAGCATTTTTTGCCTTATTTCATAATTAGAAAATTAATTAAAAATAAGAAAAATTCAAGAAAATTAACAAAAACATTTGAATATTTTAAAAACCCAAAAATATTTTTATTTGAATTTTCTGAGTATTTTTGATACCTTTAATAATTGTTTGTTTGTGAGTTTTTGAGTTCTTTTACATCTTTTCTTAATATTAAAATTCATATTTTTTTAAAAAAATATAAAATCCACCAAAATTCTTTTATTTTAGGATTTCGGACTACTTCTTAGCTTTTGCATATCATGCTCCTTGAGTTCGACCCTGGTAGCTATACCAAGTAAAATAAAATAGCGAGACCGCTATTTGTGCTTGATTGATTGATTTTGATTTTGGTGGTCTTTCTTCTTCTTGATTGAGTCTAATCCGAGTGGTTGAGGTCGCAATGGCTATTGATACCTTCTACCCTTAGTCGCTCGGGATTTTTCGGGTCATCAAATGCATCTTCACACTACCTCAGATCCCTCTCCGCTCACAGATGTAGAGTAGCTGCGAATGGTAGCGGGCCAGCTATCCACTCCAGCATCTTCGCTAGAACTCAAGTCGTCGCACCCCTGCATGCTCTCATCCTGACGCCTTCCACCAGCCTTGCGTGGCCCCGCCTCCAACAGCCAAACGTCTTCGCCGATTGCCGCATGCCACTTGCGGATATCGCTCCACCAACGTCTCCCTGCCTCGGGCCCAGAGCGACCGCCCACACCTAATCATCCTCATCTCACATGAGGAGGATGTGAGGCATGGGAAAATTGCGCCAGGCCAGGTATTTGCAGAAGCCCCCTGCATTTCTAACAAATAGTGCCTACGCCCCCACTTCCAGGAGGCACGTGAGGTGCACATGCCATCCTAGGAAACTTGCATAAAGTACCCCTGCATAGTTTGGCAATTGCACTTTGGTCCTCTTCACATTTTTGTTTTTCAGTTTTATTTCTGTAAATTGCATTTAGGCCATTGAGTTTGCATGTTAATTTGAACTCTCATTTATCATCATTTTATTATTTTGAAAATTGCATATTGTAGAAAACATTTTGCCCACTACTTGCTATTAATTCAATATTAAATTAATCCTTACTTTATGCAAAAAATTCAAAGTAGATAGAGTTTGAGTAGTTTTATTTTGTTCCTAGAAAATATCACATTTGCACGTATATCGAGGTCAGAATAAATTGTTTGATGATTCACTTAATTAATTTTTAATAGGTCACAGATCAATTCTTTTTAAGATCATATAGTTTTCCTGGATTCACCTCACATAGACTAATCTAGGATAATTTTATTTCTGCAAAATAACTTGGTTTTGTTATTTATTAAAATTTAATTTGCGAAAATCACCTACTCTATATATTTTATTCTTAATTAATTCATATTGAGTCAGAAAATTCTAAAAAAATTGCAGTAGATTAATTTCACCATTATTCAACTTCTAACTAAGTTTGAGGATTTTGGGACTTGAGTTGATAGAAATTTGAAATTTAACCCTCGAACTTTATCGAAATTTGCATTACATTTTCAATTGCATTTAAAAATAAAAAATGCTTCTTTGAAAACCTAATCTCCATATCGACTTTAAATAAACATAAGAAGACAGTGGCCTCCTGTGTTCGACGTTGGGCTTGCCCAAATAAAAATGTAACCGCTCACTTTAATCAATTAATTCATTAATTAGCAATTTTTGATCGATCCGAAATTGCCTACCTACAAAAAAATCAACGTTAATTCTTCCAAATTAATTGGGGTTGATTTAGGGTTTTTCAACGAGTCATCAATCTAACTCTTTAAATATCATCCAAGCACTAACCTCTATGATTCAACCAGGTCTAAGGGGCTAAAAACCACATGAGAGGGATCAAAAGCAAAAAAAATAGATCTGGAGGGCTATTTATAGGTTAATGAAAGTCAAACTTCGAGGCATAGTGGTATGAGATGGAGCGAGGGTTAGTGAGGATAATTGGGTTGGCCAGAAGGACGATCATGGCGGCTGCACAGAGGTGGGGAGCTCGAGGCGAGGAGAGGAGTGGATGAAGCGTGATAATTAGGAGAAGAGGGACCTCCCATGAGTTCTGACAAAAGGCAGAACCTAGGGAGGATAGTTGATCGGAGTCAACATTTGATGGGCCCTCGTTGGTCCATGTGGACCAACTAAGAAAAAGACAATAAAAAATGCTTCTAAATTCGATAATAATTAGTAAATGAATTAAATTATATTTTATTAAAATATAAAAAATGTTTATAATTTTAATGTAGTATTTAATGCATATTTTTATTTATTTATACAAAACTATTTATTATAGGTTGATATTTACATGTATCGTTATAGGTAAATATACATGTGCATGGAGTATTTTATTTTTAATGAATCTTAAACAAAGATATACTTATCTGGAAAGGTTTCTTTTATAGATTCATACACTAGGGAATCCTTCAATTCTGATCTCAATAGATGACCAACCACTACATTTGTAACTCCATGTTTATTTTTAATCTCCAAATAAAACTCATGGAGCAACAAAGCCCACCTAAGAAGATGCACCTTCGCGTCCTTCATTTCTGTTAGATACCCAATGGCTGAATGATCCATGTATACTATTACTTTTGATACTAAGATGTAAGACCTGAATTTCTCCAAAGCCCATACTACTACAAGCATTTCCTTTTCAGTCATAGTGTAATTCTTATATGTAGGGTCTAAAACTTTACCCATTTGCGAATGACGAACATAATCCGATCTCGCCTCTGCCCCAATACAGCTTCTATAGCAAACTCCAATGCATCAATCATGACCTCAAAGGCCTCTAGACACTTGTGATCTACTACGAACTCGATGTATTTAGCTAAGAGTACAATCAGTGGATGGGCAATCTTCAACCTATAAAATCCAACATGCCCTAAAAATGATTGCACTGACTTGATGTTGGTTGGTGGATCAAGTTTCTTGATCACATCCACCTAGGTAGGGTCAACCTCCATTCCCATTCTGGAGATGATATGGCCCAACACATAATATATAATCTTTTCATTACATCTGAATCATATTCATATCAATGTCCAACATTTGGACTAAGATTGTATAATCAATCTACTGAGTGGATTCACTAAAATCCAAACATGTTTCATCTCTCCCTTGGAATGGAAGTATCATGAATATACAATCGATTAAGATCACATCACCCTCAATATTCTCCATATCCGTTCATCCTACATACTGGAAGACTTAGAATAAATCTGAAGTTTATTATCGCTTTCGAATTGTCTTCTTCGGGATTTTATCATTAAGTTTCTCATTTGATCAATGAGAGTTGGTATCGATCACATGATTTCCAAAATCATATATCATACTTACAAATCATGTCATGCTTCCAAAGCAAGGCGACCATCAATGAAATTTAGTTGGTCCCAATATCTCATGAGTGAGCTCATGTCTTCCGGTTTAGTAGTGAACATGTATGATCCCTTTACATATCATATTACTCATATGACATCGTATGCACACCAGCTCACCGGTATATAGACCTTAATTAGGTCATCAACCAAATGTGCATACTTAGACATATAGTAACACATCTATCTCTGATCAGAGGATGAGTGTATGTATCATGCAACATACGACATATGTATTGGTTATCTCGATCTCATTAAGTCAACTCTTTGACCTAACTTATTTGACACCTCCAAATCTATATCCCTATGCAGAGGACCTATATCAAGAGGTCAGTCAAATATTAGCCTTTGGAGTAAGGATTGCCATTTCCTTCTCAGGCTGGAGAACTTTTATCAAGAATCATTTGACGATGCTAGATAAGTCCTCAACCTAACTCTTTAGATATCATCAAGCACCAACCTCTATGATTCAATCATTGAATCAACAACTGTATGATTATCAAGATGACCATGGTACATAACCCTAATTGTACTGAAGGACCTTATAAGTGCATTCATTCATTAATCTAAGATAGGAAGTGAACGTTAATAACTTTTATTGATATATAAAAATGATTACAATAATATTTATCGTAGAAATGGTTTGCATGGGGCTCACATGTCCAATAATCCATGTCAACCCTTCCTTCTCCTCTGTCCCTATAATCGTCCCTTGCCCCAAGGTTGTCGACTCAATGCCTAGGCCATTCCCATGTTGCTTCCATGCAGTTGTGTTGCTGGATCGATTCAATCGATCTTGCTTGGACATTCTTCTTCATTAGTGCCTCATGCTCTTGAAGAAGGAAGATGATTTTGTTAGATGAAATAAGGAGCCATCTCTCTCAAATTGTGGGAAGCATGTGATTCATCTCCGCGCCAGCAAGTGCTCTCTCTATCGGACCAGACTTGAGATTGGAGGTCTTTTCGTTTAGAGACTTGTAGATTGTAATTACGCTTCAGAGCTATGTTCTAATCTCGAGTAATTACGGTGGGACAATTTGGAAATAATTCCCAATCAATGTGGTTCTATCAAAATTTTTTAAATTTCTGCTGCTACCACAACTTGTACGATGAGTTTATTTTGATCGGATATGATCCGATCTTCATGCTTCAATGTTGTGCAAGGCCTAAATGCCTTCATTGATGACCACCTACTTGCTAGAATCGTGAAGATTATACTCATAGGCATATTAAGGAGGCTAAATGGTATATAATTTGCAATGGTTGTCTTGTTATCAAAAACAGGGGATATGATGGAGTTATCTATGAATCGTATTTCTGGGAAAATGGACGAGATCCTATCTCTTGATCTTTTTTTATTAAAGGTGTGCGAATTGGATGTTTTGTCGCTCATTTGTTGAAAAGATGGACGAGAACCTTCAAATTGCAAATTTGAGATTTAATGTTAAAAAAAATTCAGCAGGATAGTGAAGTGTCTTCAACTCAAAAAAGGTGATGATAGAGCGGCTCATCATATGCATGTTGGCATATTTGAGCTCGTTGATGGACTGTTTTTTCTTGATAAATCGGTAAAAGTAGATGACTTGTATGCATGGTGCATATAATGCCCTCCCAAAGTCCGCCGTTCAACGCGAAAGAATTGTACTCATCCTCGTCAAGTAAAATGAAGAAAAGAGCGGCTGCGTAGAAATACGAAAGTATACAAGATTACAATTGTAAATCACAGGACAAGAAGCCCGCGAATTTACTAAGGGGGTGAATAAAAATTAACCCAAAAGGTAAAGGGCCATCTCCATCTTGTTTTATTTAAGCAACTCGTGCTTACTTAGAGCCTTCCCCACCACCTTAAACTCCATTCATCTCCGTGTAACCCAAATACACCCCTCCACTCCTCCAGCGCCGCCACTTCCCGTCCCTCCTGCAATGGAGACCAACTGACAACGCCCACAGCCAGCACATCTCCATGGACTTCGACGACCAGGAAGATCACGAGGAAGACCTCTCCGGCTTTACTCCGGTGACCACCCCCTTCAGCTCCCCATCTCTCCCTTCCCCATTGCCCAATTCATCCAAGGCCCCACTAGACCACCCCAACCCAGTAGGCGGGTCGGCCTCAGCTAACCGGAGGAATCCCCGTTACCGGGAGTGCCTCAAGAATCATGCCGTCGGCATAGGCGGGCACGCCGTGGACGGCTGCGGGGAGTTCATGCCCGCAGGTGAGGAGGGCACCCTCGACGCCCTCAAGTGCGCTGCTTGCAACTGCCACCGCAACTTCCACCGCAAGGACCCCGACGGCGCCTTCCTCCTCGGGGAGGCTGCCGCCTCTCCCTTTCACTCCCACCACCATCCCCAGTTCTCACCGTACTACCGCACCCCTGTTGGTTACTTGCACCATCACCTCGCCCGCGCGCCACCTGCACCCCTTGCCCTCCCTTCCACATCCGGCGGAGGTGGCAGTCGTGACGACGAGGAACTCTCGGATCCGGTCGCGGCTGGGTTGAGCAGCGGCGGTGCGGGATCCAGCAAGAAGCGGTTCAGGACTAAGTTCACGCAAGAGCAGAAGGATGGGATGCTGGGCCTGGCGGAGAGGCTAGGGTGGAGGATACAGAAGCACGACGAGGCTGTTGTGCAGCAGTTCTGCACTGAGATCGGAGTTAAGAGGCACGTCCTCAAGGTCTGGATGCACAACAACAAGCACACCCTCGGCAAGAAACCTTAGCCCTCACCTTCAATTATTATCAACCTATTTTAGGGTTTCCGTGTCTCCCTTTTCTTGCCTCTTTACTCTCTATTGCTTACGAAATGTTGTGTTTGTATTCTAGATGGTTGTGTGTGTTCTGGCGGTAAGGGGGGATGGCACTGTTGTATTCATTTTGGGGCGTGCTGATTTCGTTAGGGCTGTACGTGAATTAATTACCATGGTGAGATATCATTCCTCTTTTTTCCTCTCGTTTTTATGGGTTTTGTTCTTGATTATTGTTTCTTTGGTGGTCTTAAGTTTGCATTGAATGCAACATCTCGCTCCTATCTATCAACCCCACAATGCTCATGTTATATCGCTCTCACCCACTTGAGTGAGGCCGAAGTTTTTCTGATTTCACTCGCTGCCATTAATGGGCAGTAATGTTTTGGTGTGGGTATCTAGAGAGTGTGGGGGGTCTTGGGAGCTTTGTGCTCTTGTCCTTTTACCCTTAGTTCCACTCGTTGTTTGCCACCTTTCCATCAATGAGCTATCGTGGAACCATCACATGCTCTGCATGCTTTGCCCTCATGGATGGCCCCATAAATACGTTCTTATTCATGCTTTTTTAACGGTTGTAAGATAATATTATTATATATTATGTGTGTGCTGCTTGGCGACCCCGGGACAAGAAGGGAAACAACTCTAACTCACCATCTTCTTCCTCCTTGTACAAGGTCCTAGCCAAGAACATAAGCGGGTTGACCCGGTTCATAGGCCTGGACCCACGATTTGTAACGTTGTGGGGAGGGGTTCACCGTTCCTTGTGTGCTCTCACTTCAACGTTGTATCCCACCATGCTTTTCTGACAGACCACTGCTGACACAACATATGGTGGAGGGATAGAGCAACAGTTGGCTCTTCTGTCTTCTAGCTCTCTCCCTCTCTCTGTCCATCTCTCTAACTTGAGTGATGTGAGTGTGCATGGAGACATATGTGCAGCTATTAGAGGCCACAGGAGAGGTTATATCGCCAGTGCTAACTCTTGCTGCTTCGGGGGGTTACAGCTATGGATCGAACCACAGAGAGCAGCGCATGGCTTCTGGTGGTGAGCCACCATGCATTGGTTTCTTTTCGCATGGGAGTTGCAGGTTGGTAGCGCAGCTATTCAATGCACTGTGCACAAATTGGACTTGGATCCGTAGTTGGTCCGCATCCAATTGTAACACTATATTTCTGATATCGTTGCTAATATATGTCGAGATAAACTTCAATTAAAAGCACAGTTGCCTATGCACTTTTCTGTATGTTTGGTTACATTTATACCGCATACGATATAACCTGATATAATTATCGCGGAAGTGTACTTGTGTGATACTTGTGCCCTCTGAGATTCATTATATCTTGAGTAAGCTATTATTAGCTAATTATGCGGAAGCGAGCTTTTTATATCTGTCGATATCCCGAAACAGTAGTTCTTAATATGTCTAAAAACGGGAAAAGATACAAGAAATAAAAATAACTTTGATGATACATATCATGCAAGAAAAAAGAGATTTTATGTTTTCTCCTTACCTCAGAGTATAATGTTGTAGAACATCTACGTGGCCTATAATACGCTAATAATGATATTAGAAATTGATATTTATATATTTGAAATTAATCCGAAGAAACCAAGGTGTTCCATTAATTTCTGGGGACCTTGGCTTCACCAAATCTTGCTGTTGTTTACTCGGTGACGTGTAGCTGTTTGTATGATCTATTGGAGATGGATATGTACGTGACATCGTTTATCTTTCTTGCCCTTGTTATTGTTAAGATGTAGGAAAACATACAACAAAAATTAGGAATAAGTCATGGCATAAAATATAAATAATTCACATTAAATTTATATTACTTTTTACTCTCCACTATTTTATTAAGGTTTCAAACTCTAGCCAGTATTTGAGTGGAAATTAAAGGCCCTTTGTTGTCTCTACTTGGAACCTATTCTTAATTTTAGCTCCAAAATGTATCTTTGTTCATGTACACTCTCCCATGATCCTCCCTATAGTGTGCCTCCACCTCCTCCCTTTTAGCCCTCTCAATGCACTTCCATCTCCACATCCTTTCGACTCTAAAAGACCCAGCTAGGGTTTATTGATTATGATTTTTATTTTGTAATTATAACTTAATTGAGTATCTAGATTTTAATTCGCTATTTTTATGTTTTGTATAGTGGACATATGAATGGTGAACCGAGTGAAGTAATCGATATTTTAGTTTATTTAATGTATGTTTTCATTTATAGTTTGTATTTGTATTTATTTATTTCATATGTTTTTATATTAGTTTGTTTCTAAATTCATATATTTATAAACCCTTTTGGTTTTCTTATTCTACATTAATTTTACTACTTTTGGGATTTTTGTAATTTTATATTATGTTTTATATTTGATTAATGAATTCTTAAGTTTTATTCCAAATTATACTAAGTCTTAGAAAATGTCAAAAAATACAAATTTAATATAGTGTTACAATTAGGTTGTAAATTATTTGTAGCGTTTTTGGTATTTTTGATATTTTTTATCTTTTGTATTAAAATTATTTAATATTATAAGTATTTAACTTAACTGTTTAAGGTATTTTATTGTAATAACTGCTTTTCTAATGTTTTTTCTAATTATGTTTATAAATCTACTATATACAATCTCTTAGAAGCTCAATGCTATCAAGGCTTTGATGTTAGGTCAAGTCTCCTAACAAAGTTGATAAAAAAGCAAATGATGAATTGGGCAGAATTTCTTGGACATGCGAGCCCATGGCGAGCCATTATGCAATAAATGTTATTGCGAATATCATTCCCTGATCTGAAATGAAGAATAAATAATTTGCATAATAGGTCCCTTAGTACAATGAGGGTTATGTAGCATGGCCATCTTGATGAGCATACAGCTGTTGATTCAATTATTGAATCATAAAGGCTGGTGCTTGGGTGAATATCTAAAGAGTAGATTTAGGACTCATCGAGCACCGTCAAATGATTATTAAGAGATGATCTCCAGCCTGAGAAGGAGATGGCAATCCTTTCTCTAAAGGCTGATATCTAACTGACCTTTTGATGCAGGTCCTCTGCATAGGAATAGAGATTCGGAGGTGCCAGATTAGTTAGGTCAAAGAGTTGACTTAACGAGATCGAGATAACCAAAGTCCTATATCATATGTTGTCATGATATAGGCACACATCCTCTGACCGGAGACAGATGTGTTACTATATGTCTGAGTATGTACATTTGGTAGACCAATAGGTTGATGACCTAACCAAGGTCTATACACCGACGTGCTGGTGTGCATATAAGGGCATATGAGTAATACGATCTCTCAAAGGGATCATATAGGTTCACTACTGAACCGGAAGACATGAGCTCACTCATGAGATGTTGGGAAGAATCAAATTCCGTGCGCACAGTGATGACACGAAATCCGATGCGGTTAAGAGAGGTGTAAAATAATATCAAAAATGTCGTTGTTCTCAATCATGTGATTCGGTCAACAGAAAAATAATTAAACCACTCAGAAAATCGGATAAATCAATCAAAATAATGTAAGCGGCTTTCGCTATTTGATGAATCCACGATTCATCGCCTTTATTCTTTTATTTTAGCCTCTTTTCCTTAGTCAAATACATGTAAATACCATTAATTTCATAAAATTACCATTTTGCATGCATTTGTTAATTATGCATTTTTAACACTTTTTGTACATAAATAAAAGAATAAAGAAGAAAAGAAAAAGAAAAGGATGGATTTATGCAATAAATACAGACTGACTCAAACCCCGAGAGAAGGTCAAGACTTGACCTGATCGACCAGGAATAAAGTAGGGGGAGATAGGGTCGTTTGTCAGAAAAATCAAAAATATCATGTAAATATTTTTCATGTATATTTGTACAAAACTTACATTATTTTATTTGTACATAATTTGACCTCAAACTAATTATTTTTGTAAATAAAAGTTGTAAATAAAATAGTGTTATAAATAATAAAAATAGGTGTAAAATAAAATATTGTATATATCGCAAATAATAACACATAGAATAAGCTGCAAAGCGAAAATTGAAACACCAATTCCGGCTCCATACGAGCTCAAATTGACCAAACTCACTTCCATCATACTATAAATTAAATTATCTTTCAAATGGTTGTAGTTTCGTATTTTTTGGAGTTACGGTTAAAAATTCGGTTTTCTGGGGTGTATTGTGTAGTTTACCCATATACTTATTGTATATATTTTATTAATATTTATACTTACATAATTTATATATATTTGCAAATATTGTTTTCATTAAAAATAAAATAAAAAAATTAAAATAAAAAATATTT
Organism: Ottelia alismoides; assembly: GCA_037367405.1. NCBI lineage: Eukaryota > Viridiplantae > Streptophyta > Magnoliopsida > Alismatales > Hydrocharitaceae > Ottelia > Ottelia alismoides. The sequence continues at coordinate 278,109 of JAZKJV010008485.1, read as the reverse complement.
TATAAAAATATTTCCTTATTTGTACATATGTATATTGTATTATATGTGTATAACATTTTTTTGAGAGGAAAAAGGGTGAACTCCCGAGTTGGGACTCACCGCCAAACCTTTAATTTATAAAAATATAAAGATATACATTACCTTGTAGACCAGAAACGATAAAGAGAGTGATGACACGAAAACCCGAATGACTAAGGTAAAGGTGTAGAAAAATAGGTCGTTGCGACCTCAGCCACTCAGAACGTATCAATCAAGAAAAATAAACCACTCGAAAAAATATGACAAGTCAAACAAAGCGGTCTCGCTATGAGATTAACCTGGTATAGCACCCAGGGTCGAACACAAGGAGCACGGATTGGCCTAGGCCTACGAAGTAGTAAAAATAAGATAAAATAAAAGAAATGTATATTTTATTTTCTAAAAATAAAACAAGGCTAAAAAGGAAAGGTACTGTCCAGCAAGGCTTGAAACCCAAAAATAAAATACTTAAGGATCTCAATAAGCCCTGAGGTAATTTTCCTGTAATCTAGAAAGAATAAGGAAAATTTTGGCACCTAAATTATTGTTTTTGGATTTTTAAATTATTTATTATAATTTTTGTAAATTTTTAGGAGTTTTTCAATTTTTAGGGTTTTTAAGTGATGAAAAATAGCCAAAATTGGCTAGAAAATCAAACAACAAACAAAGAACAGTCGCTAATTTTTTTAGAATTTTTGGGGGTGTTTTTATATTTTTTTATGATTTTCCAAGTTAAACAGTGGCAAAAATAGGGGGTTTTTGAATTTTTAAAAATAGCAAATGAAATAAAAAATGTCCTCAAAAATTCATAAAAATTCTACACCATGGCAGGAGCCATGTGTCAAATTTTCATCGAATTTGGAGGTGATTTGATATTTTATTCAAAAATAAAGGAGGGGCACTGTGCACAGGGACCTAAGTGCAAATACCCAAAGTTCTGGGGGGTCTGGTGCAAAATACCCAGCAAAACACGTGCCAAGCACGTGCCTGGGGCACTCAGGGACCCAAATGTAAGAAAAATAAGTTCCGAGGGCTTATTGGTAACAAGTACCAAAAGTCCAGGGGCTTATCTGCAAAATACCCAAAATAAAACGCACATGTGCAAATAAAACACTCACAGGGGCATAAATGCAATTACTGAAAATATTTCATTCATTAAAGAACATCCAGAACTACAGGGGTAGAGTTGCAAATACACCAAAAATATCACGTGTTGAAGCACGTGTCTCAGACAAACAGGGGCATAAATGCAAATATAAACAAGCGCGAGGTTCCAAGTGCAATTTACCCTACGTAAATAAAATGCATAAAATATTTACAGGACTGCAAACAAAAATCACAAACTACGAGGGGGCCTAAGGTAATTTACCCCTTTATTGCGATCCAAGGGCGGAGCGTGCGCCACGTGTAGATCCGACGGTGGAGAAGCGAAGGCGCCCAGGGCTCCGGTCCTCGACTGCGATCCGACGGTCCAGGTGCTGCCACGTTGCAGATCGAACGGTGGGCGGACGACGAGGCTGAGCTGCGCTGGATCGACGGTGGAGATCGACCCTCGGATGGATCTGACGGTTGAAGCTGCTCCTCGAATGGACGTACGTGATTGGATCTGGAGCTCGGGGGTCAATCGGACGGCGGAGGAGGATGATGGACGAACAGGGCTCCGGCGAACTTCGCCGGGCTCGTGAGTGCGTGATGGTCCTCCGGGGAGCCTTCTGAAGGTCGGAGAAGAATCGCGGAAGGCTCCCGCGTCTGCTGGTGGTCTCCGACGAGCACACCGAGCTCCGAGGAGCTCGAGCGAAGGCGGCGGAGCTGGGTCTCCTAGCTGGATGGCGAAGGGTCTCAGATGACCCTTGTCTTGACCTGAAAAGCGAACCAGAAGACTCACGGGTCGAGGGCAAATTGCCTCGACCCGGTTAGGCGGCGTGAAGGTGCATGGTGCGTCGGAATGGAGAGCTCCGGCGAAGGTGGTCGGCGGAGGAGCTCGATTCCCAGATCCTGTGCGATCTGGGTTGAGTGAAGGGGCGTAGAATGTGCGTGAGGGGATGGCGAAGGTAACGGTGCGTTCCGATGATTGAGAAGTTGCACGATATGGCCGGAATCAGCGGAATACGTCGGAGATGCGATTTGGGGGAAATGGAAAATTACGCTAAACGGAAGGACTAATCGGCTACCTGGGCGGTCGGAGAGACTGGGGAAGAGCAGGGGGTGCTCCTGGTCGTAGCCTCAAGGGTCGTCTCGGCCCGAGGCTCGGTGCTCACGCTTGTGGCGGAGCAACGGCGGCGACACACGCTGGATCAGTGGATTCACCTCCTCGCCTCGCTGCAACAAGGGCGATCGCTTGCTGTCACTCTCGCGGTGCCTCTGGAGTTCACTGGGAAGAAGGAGAAGAGACAAAGATGAGGCGCGGAGGCGGCGGAGGTCGAGATATATATGGAGACAGGGCCGATTAGGGTTGGGTGGAGACGGCTATGGAAGGCGTGGATCGCGCGGCGAAGGATCTGGCGAGGATGTCGGATGATCGGCGAAGGATCCGGGCGCGGGGTTTGCGTGGGTGACAGGCTGGAGGCACGTGGAGAAAATGGCGAAGGCGGGGCGGTGCGCATTGATCGCACAAAAATCAAGGAGATAACTGAGGTGGAATATAAATCACAATGTCGTTGTCCTCAGTCACTCGAATGCGTCAATCAAGAAAAATAATGACCACTCACAGAGATAAAAACAAGCAAGCACAAAGTAGAGCGGTCTAGCTATAGGTTTCACCTGGTATAGCTCCCAGGGTCGAACTCAAGGAGCACAGATTGGCCTTGCGGCCTACGATGTAGTCAGAGATCCAAGAAAGTCTTTTTTATGGTTTTTGATTTTTTTTAAAATTTTTTTCTTAGATTTTTTTTAATGAAGAGAAAATTGAGAGAAAGTAAGTACAAGGGAACTTCAACAATTTATACAACACACAAAAATGATGCAAAAATTATGGAAAAATGGTTTTTATGTTTTTTAGGTTTTTTACTGTTTTTGGTGAATTTTTGGAATTTTTATAATGAATAAATTATTTACTAAAAATCAAACAATGCGACAAAAATAGGGTACTGTCCAGCAAGGCTTAAGATCCAAAAATAAAATAATTTTGGATCTCAAAAAGCCCTAAAGGTAATTTTCCTATAATCTAGAAAGAATAAGGAAAATTTAGGCACCCTAATTATTGTTTTTGGATTTTTAATCTATTTATTACAATTTTTATGAGTTTTTAAGGGTTTTTCAATTTTTAGGATTTTTAAGTGATGAAAAGTAGCCAAAATTGGCTAGAAAATCAAGCAACCAGTAAACAACAATGTCTAATTTTTTTGGAATTTTTGGTGGAGTTTTTATAATTTTTTTGTATTTTTAAAGTCAAACAGTAGCAAAATTAGAGGTTTTTGAATTTTTAAAAATAATAAATGAAATCAGAAATGTCCCCAAAAATCATAGAAATTCCTACACCATGGCAGGAGCCATGTGTCAAAATTTCATTGGATTTGGAGGTCGTTTGATATTTTATTCAAAAAGTAAAGGTGGGGCACTGTGCACAGGGACCTAAGTGCAAATACCCAAAAGTTCTGGGGCCTTGGTGCAAAATACCCAGCAAGTCACGCGCTTCGCACGTGGCTGGGGCACACAGGGACCATATTGCAAGAAAAACTAAGTCCTAGGGGTTTCTGATAACACGTACCAAAACCCCAGGGGCAAGGTTGCAAAAAAACCCAAGAAATAACGCACATGCGCATATAAAGTGTTCACAGGGGTATAAATGCAATTTCACAAAACATTTTATTCAATCAATAACATTCCAGAACTACAGGGTTAAAGATGCAAATATCCCAAAATAACACGTGCCGAAGCACGTGGGTCTCTACTGGCAGGGGTATAAATGCAATTAAAATAAAGTGCGAGGGTCTCTATGCAAATATCCCAGAAAATAAACAACTGAAATTAAAAGTTACAGGACTGAACTGAAATGAACAAACTACCAGGGGGGCCTATGATATTTACCCCTTTATTAGCGAAGCGTTGGATGCGCGCCACGTGTGGATCGAACGGCTGCGGCTGGTGGGCGCTCCAGATGACTCCTCCTCTGATCGGACGGTGGAAGCAGCTCCAAGGATGGACGGTGCGGATCTGAACTGGAGCGGTGAGGACGATCGAACGGCGATGGAGGGTCCTCGAAGAACTGATGGCCGGCGAACTTCGCCGAGCTCGTGCGTGCGCTAGGGACCTCCGATGAGCCCCCTGAAGGTCGGAGAAGAATCGCGGGAGGCCCCCGCGTCTGCCGGTGGTCTCCAATACCCCGGCCGAGCCCTGGAAGGCTCCGGCGAGGTCGTCGGAGAAGAAGCTCCTGGCTCGAAGTTGGGAAGCCTCAGACGGCCTCCTCTTGACCTGCAAAAGAGTTCAGCAGCTTCGCGGGTCGAGGGCAAAGTGCCTCGACCCGGTTAGGTGGCGTGAAGGTGGTCTGTGCGGCGTGGCGAATGAGCTCCGGCGAAGCGACGGCGGTGGAACTCGACTCCCAGATCCTGTGCGATCTGGGTTGAATGAGCGGGTGTAGAAGGTGCGTGAGGAGGTTGCGAAGGTGAAGGTCGGGTCGGATTAGAAGATGGGTGATCGAGGTGATCGGAATCGGAGATGAACGTCGATGGTCGGAATTGGGGGAAAACGGAAATTAAGCTAAATTAAAAAGAACTACGGCTACCTGATGGAGGCTGGAGACTGTGCTGGAGATGGGCTATCTCCGGGTCGTAGCTTCGAAGGGCGTCAAGGCCTGAAGCTCGATGCTCGACGCTGGCGGCGGAGCAAAGGCGGCGAGGTACGCCGGATCAGAGGATACGCCTTCTCGTCTCACTGCAACAAAGGCAACGGCTTGCTGTCACTCTTGCGAAGCCAATGGAGGTCACGGGGAAGAAGGAGAGGGTCCAAAGATGCGGCGCGAGGGCGGCGGAGGTGATGGATATATAGTGTGACCGGGGTGATTAGGGTTGAGGTGCGACAGCAATGGAAGGCGTGATTTTGATGGCGGAAGATCCGGCGAGGGAGAGGGATGTGCGGCGAAGAATATGGTCGCGGGGGTTGAGCGGATGACAGCTGGAGTCGCGTGGGAAAATTCGGCGAAGGAGGCGCGGCGCGCGATGGCCAGAAAAGGAAAGAGGCGCGGGGGAGTTGACCGGGGTCAACATTCCCCCGTGGCCCAATCAGGAGCGGCCACGTGTGCCCGAACTTTGACCATTTATTTTAGGGCAAAAATAGGTCGAATTAAAGAAAACTTAAAACATGAAATATTTTTCTTTTATTTTTTTCTATTTTTTGGTGATTTTTAATTAATTTTTGGAAATAAAAATAGGTTAGCTCTATATATAGGTATATGTACACTATATTGGATTTTTATTTTTGATTTTTTTATTTGTTATTTTTATGTGTTTTTATGCCCATTTTGTATTTTATTTATTTACAACATAAAATATGGAATAAAAGAATATTTTTATTTTATTTTTATTACATATATACAAGTGTAAAATAAATAATTGAATACCTTTATATACATGGTATTAATACAATGTATTTTTTTGTATTTTCAATTTTGTGATTTTTATTTGATTTTTGTTTTGTTTCTTTTTATTTATTTTATTTACAAAATATGCCATAGAATATTTACAAAAAGTTTAGAAAATAAATGAATTTATTTATAGGGTTGAATAAATACAAGGAGTGTGGTTTATACACAAGGTGAAGGAAGGGTATTTTTGGCTTTTTGATTTTTTTATCTTTTTATTTTGTTTTTAATAGAATATACATACAATATGTACAAGTATATTTTTGGGTGAGGAAAATATATAGTTTTATTTATTTACAAATATATACATGTGTGAGCCCCTATCTCCCTCTACTTTGGCTTTTATGCGGTCAGGCCCATGCTGAGCCCTCCCTTGGGTTAGGTTGCTCAATATTTATTCTAAATATTTCCCTCTTTTTCTTTTTGCTCTTTATTCTTTTATTTTGTGCACAAAAACATGCTAATTATAGGTTTTTACACAATGCATGCTTTTGGTATTTATTTGTATTTACACATATCTACATGTATTTGCAAAGGTTTTTTGTAGCTAAAATAGAAGAATAAAGAGTGATGAATGGGTATTCATCACCCCCCTATGCTTAACTTTGCTAGTCCCTTAGCAAACACTTATTTGAAAAAGAAGTGAAAAAGAAAGAAAAAGAAAAAGAAAAAGAGGATGTACATGGATCAAGGTTGACTTATTAAATTTTTCCTTCATTAACTTGAAATATGGAGCTCGATCAGATCTTTGGATTATTAATGTGTCGGAACCTTATTTGGACTTAAGCCTAAAACTCAACAGTCTCCAAGTTCCACCAATCTATGGGCAAGACTCCTCAATAAACCAGATCAGAACAAGTCTACATACACAAACTCTAATGACCATGAATCTTTTCCTTGCGGTGTAAGTGATTGTGGCTCCCCACCTCAGAAGTGACAAAGAAACAACCTCCCTCAACCTGGTAACTCTAATGCCTCGGTCTAGCAACTCTTTCCTCGAGAAGCGGGGTATTCCCTTCTAAGTTCAAGTGCGACCGGCTCAAGGAGAGGGGGTAGAAGTATAGAGTTTTGGAAGCTTAGCCAGTGTAGCTAAGTCTCCCGCTGCAAGCTTCATGAGATCTTTACACTCCGGTGGGGTTATTAAATTTTCAATCCGACCCACCATTTTTTTGGAGTTCTTTTTGCATTTTTGCATTTTTTTTTTTTTTTTTTTTTTTAACAACTTCTGTACAACATATCTACATGGTGCAGCATATATAAGAAATTTCCCCTTGAGCCAGTAGACTATCCCTCTTTTGAAGCTTTATTGCAACCCACAGCTTCTGTCTTTAGCTTTCAACACCACTAGACCAAGTTGAGGTGCACTTCCTTCACTATAAGAAGAAGAGAGGTTCCGCCTAGAAGTACTACCCTCATATGCTACCCCAAGCCAAAGGAAACTGCCTCCTCACCACCTCATCCATGGAGAGCCATGTGTAAAGTGCAGGTGCAAGTTAAGCCATTGTCTCTGAGAGTCATGCGTGTGTTGTTAAGTGCTCTACTTAGGCTCATCAAGATGACATATGCTCATAGCCTAGTGGACTCAAAGAATTAAGTCCTTATGGACCTGAAAAGCCTTAAATCTAAATCCTATAAGGTTCCTCTTGAAGTTAAGTGGATTAAGATCTTTTCAAGCTCCATTTCTCAATTTAATTCCAGGCTTAATTTAAATGTCAACTCTCATCCAGGAAAAACTATATACATATATGTACAAAAGATGCTATTTACAAATATTTTACAATCATGCAAAATTTTTGAAAAATGTTTTGAAATCATGAATGAATGATGCATGAAGTGCAAGTTTTGCAAAATGATATTTACAAACATTTTGAAAAAAAATTTGTACTATATACATAATTTTGATACAAAATATTTACACAAGTTTTACACAAAAGATTTTTGAAATCATTTTTACAAAAATACTTTATACACTAGCTATTTATGTGCAAGAATAAAAGAGTTTATGTACATGAAAATTTTTTAATTTTTGTGATTTTTAGCCATTTTATTTATTAACACACTCACACAAAGTACGAGTTATGGCTAAAGTATATATGAAATATATACACACTCCCCCTATACTTAGCTCGAACGATGTCCTCAGAGTGATCAAGAGCGATGAAGAAGGCATAACTCGTGCTTAGTGAAAGGGAGGTGAAAAGGAATGGCTAAGTACAGAAACAAATAAAAGAATAAAATGAGAGGAACTCGGTGGTCTCCCCCTATACTTAGGATTAACTAATCCTGAGTATAGAAAGCTGTACATGAAGGGAAATCCGAGTGAAGAATATACAGAATCTGCCCCCCCCTATACTTAGGGTAAAATATCCCTAAGTATAGGCAGCAAAAAACAAGAGCAGAAAGAATGAAAAGAATACTCGCAGGTCCGACATCCCCCCTATACTTAGGGTAAAGTACACCCTAAGTATAGCATAATCATAAGATGAGAAACGGGATGTGGGACTAAAGAATAGAATGATATGGACAACTGGATCTATACAGGCGGAGGAACAGTGAAAATCAGGCGTGAGATGTAAAAGATGTGAGTCAAGAGACCATATCTCACGCAAAATGAATAGCGGCAATAATAACGTCCCGCGGCTCATGATCTAGAAATGGTTTGAGCCGCTGGCCGTTCACTCGAAAGGTACTCTCAGAAGATAACTCGGATATATCAATGCTACCGTTATCGTGTACCTTTCTCACCAAATAAGGTCCTTTCCATTTGCTCTGTAGCTTCCCTGGAAATAATCTAAGCCTTGCATCAAACAGCCATACTTTCTGTCCAATCTCAAAATGCTTGTGGCTGATATGAGAATCATGCCACTCCTTGACTTTCTCCTTATAATGTAGGCTGTTTGAGAAAGCTGCATCTCTAAGCTCTTCCAAGGCGGCTAACTCTGCCCTCCTCTGGTCTCCTATACCATTTGGATCCATAAGAATATCTGTGACTGCCCAAAGTGACTTGTGCCTCAGCTCAACAGGTAGATGGCATGGCTTGCCATAAACGAGGCGAAAGGGAGATGTACCCAATGGAGTCTTGAAAGACGTCCGATATGCCCACAAGACCGAGTCCAAAAGCTGTGACCAATTCTTTCGGTCAGGGCGGACGACTTTCTGCAAAATATTCTTGATCTCCCTATTCGACACCTCAGCTAGACCATTTGTTTGTGGATGGTATGGAGTGGCAACACGATGGTCTATACTGAACTCTCTAGCAAGTGCCTTCACCTGGTCGTTGATGAAATGAGATCCCCCATCAGAAATCAGAACTCGTGGAACCCCGAACCGCATGATGATGTTCCTCTTCAAAAATTTGCAAACTGTCTTTGCATCTGCGGCTCGGGCGGGGATAGCCTCAACCCAACGACTCACATAATCTACGGCCAACAGAATGTACTCGAATCCCTGACTCTTAGGGAATGGACCCATGAAATCGATGCCCCATGCGTCAAAAACCTCACAGAAGTGAATGGGCTGCATCGGCATCATATCACGCTGTCCACAAGTGCCCATCCTCTGACAGTCAGTACACCTCTTCACGAACTCATCAGAGTCCTTGAAGAGGGTAGGCCACCACAAGCCGGATTGGAGCACTTTCTGTGCCGTTCTCCTCCCAGAATGATGTCCTCCTGCCTCAAGCTTGTGGCAGTAAGTGAGGACACTATGATGCTCCTCCTGAGGAATACACCGACGCCAGATGCTATCCCCTCCTTCGTGGTAAAGGATGGGATCCTCCCAGTGGTAGGACTTAGCCTTCGCAAGGAAGGTCTCAATTCTCTGCTTGGGCCAATCTTGTGGGACTTTCCCAGCAACGAGGAAGTTCACAATATCGGCATACCACGGGAGTGAGGCGATAGCAAGGATCGCCTCATCTGGGAAGGTATCACAAATGGGATCAATCTGCTCTGTATCCTCAGGCTGCTCTAATCGGGATAAATGGTCCGCCACCACATTCTTGACTCCAGGCTTATCCTTGATCTCAATGTCGAACTCCTGGAGTAGAAGGATCCATCTAGTAAGTCTGGCCTTGGCATCCTTCTTTGACATGAGGTACCTGATGGCGGTGTGATCTGTGTACAAGGTCACTCGGGATCCAATGATATATGATCTGAATTTATCTAGGGCAAACACTACTGCTAGCATCTCCTTCTCTGTGACTGTATAATTCCGCTGGGCGGAATCCAATGTGCGGCTAGCATAGTGTATCGCAAATGGTACTCCATCCCTCCTCTGTCCTAGCACGGCCCCTACGGCAAAATCAGAGGCGTCCGTCATGATCTCGAATGGAAGAGACCAATCGGGTGGCTGAAGGACAGGAGCCTCAATTACACACTGCTGGAGAGTCTCAAAGGACGAAAGACACTTGTCATCAACAAGGAACTCGGTGTCTTTCGTCAAGAGGTCAGTCAACGGTCGGGCAATCTTGCTGAAATCATGAATGAATCTCCTATAAAAACCAACGTGCCCCAGAAATGACCGTAGCTGCTTCAGATTGGACGGCGGTGTGAGTTTCCTAATGACATCGACCTTGGCCGGATCAACCTCCATGCCTCTGTTGGAGATGATGTGGCCAAGCACCGTCCCTTGAGTCACCATGAAGTGACTCTTCTCCCAAGACAGAACCAAGCGGGTAGCGATACATCGCTGGAGTACTCGGTCTAGGCAATCAAGACAGGAATCGAAATCGTCGCCGTAAACCGAGAAGTCGTCCATGAAGACCTCCAAACACTCCCCTACCATGTCCGAAAATATTGACAGCATGCATCTCTGAAAAGTCGCAGGGGCGTTACATAGCCCGAATGGCATGCGTCGAAAGGCGTATGTACCAAAGGGACAGGTAAAGGTGGTCTTCTCCTGGTCCTCAGGAGCGATAGCTACCTGATTGTAGCCTGAGTACCCATCTAAGAAGCAATAATGGCTCTTCCCTGCCAGTCTCTCTATGATCTGATCAATAAAAGGCAGGGGGAAATGGTCCTTCTTGGTGGCCTGGTTGAGTCTCCTGTAGTCAACACAAACCCGCCAAGAGGTGGGTACTCGTGTAGCTATCTCCTCTCCCGACTCACTGATCACAGTAGTGATGCCCGTCTTCTTGGGCACCACATGCAAGGGGCTCACCCACTTGGAGTCGGAAATGGGATAAATAAAATCTGCACTCCACCATTTTGATATTTCCTTCATAACAACCTCTCTGAGGTTGGGGTTCAGTCGCCGCTGGAACTCACGCGACGGCTTCGCCCCTTCCTCGAGATAGATATGGTGGGAGCACAACGAGGGACTGATCCCATGGAGATCTGCTACGCTCCATCCAATTGCCTTGCGGTTCCTTTCAAGAACCTCCATCAGACGGGATTCTTGTTCTCCAGTCAGATCTGCAGAGATGATGACTGGGTACATCTCAGTCTCTCCCGCAAGGAATCTATACTTCAGCGAAGAAGGGAGCGGCTTTAGTTCTGGACAGCTGGGTGCGGGCAAATCTGGCTTTTGAAGAAGATGTGTGTATGCAGACAATTCTGCCAAATTTGCCTGGGAGAATGACAATGAACTCTCACAAACTGGATCTGGAGAAGGCGGGTCCTCTACATTGTCTCTGATCTGTTCTGCCTCTACCTCCTCCTCATCTGTAGGCTCAGGTGGATCCAGGTCTGGCATCTGATCATCACAATCTGCCCAATCAGACTCTGAATCCGAGGGATCTGTATCAGACTCAGTGGCATCAGTACCACTGGAGAATAAGGTGGCATCAGCACCACCATAGAGCAGGGTGGCCTCAGTACCACCATCACTGGAAATCGTGTCGCGATCAAGATCCGACTCTGCTGACTCAATAGTATCCTGAACCAGGGCCGTGCTCTCCAGACTCTCCTCTTCCATCATCTCTGCATCAGCTGTATCTGAATATGAGAGGATGGTCTGTGCTGCAGGGTCTGCCCAAGCTGCCTCATCATCTGTGATCACAAAATCACAGTCCTGGTGGATGTCGGGCTCTGCGTCTGTCAGCTGCTCCGAATCTGTACTGCCATGTGAGCGGGATCTGGATCTGGCTCTGTGGTCCTTAACCGTCTCTATTTGTATACTTTCGCCCTGGACGCGAAAGTATACCTTCCCACTGTCATGGTCAGTCACTGCCTTGGCTGTGGCCAAGAATGGGCGACCGAGAATGATGGGGGAATCGGTCAACGAGTCAGGGGTCTCCATGTCCAGCACTACGAAGTCCACGGGGAATTGCAAACCCTGAATCGTGACGACAACGTCTCGTAACAACCCCTTTGGCCTCTTGACAGACCTATCAGCAAACTGAAGGTATGTCCTGCTCTGTACAAGAGTGCCCAACTCTAAGTGGTCGAGAAGGGCTGCTGGTAGAAGGTTGATCGATGATCCGCTATCTAATAGAGTGCGGTCGAACCTCTGCTCACTAATCTGACATCTGACATACGGGGCCCCTAAATCTGGCCTCTTAGTCGGCAGATGGTTCTGGATCGCGTAACACGTGGCTTTTGTTAGCACATGAATTTCTGCGGTCTTGTTCCTCTTCTTCCTCCTGACTGTGGTCCTATCTCTCAATGTTCGCTGAAGAAGAGGGATGTGCTGCAAAGCCTCATTGAGGGTCAGCTGGATGTGAAATCGGTCTATCATGCTCTGGCTGAACTCCTCCTGCTCTCTCTTTTTTGGGTCTTTTTCTTTTTTTCTTCCCCTTCCCTAACTCAAGGGCTCTAGGAAAGGGGATCACAGGGTCCTTCTCAGATGAAGGACTAGGAATAGGCCTAGACGGTTCGATGACCGGATCCTCACAAACATCATTCACCATAGTGGGATCAGAAGAAACTAAACCTTTTCCTTTATTCAAATCAGAGTTCCGAGATACATTTATTCGAGGAAAGACAACATTTCTATCAACATGAATATTGGTGGCCTCAGTACCACCTCTAGCTGGCTCCATGACTAGACGTCTTGCGGCATCAGTACCGCGGGCTTGCTCGGCTCTGTCGGTGGCGTCAGTGCCACCTCCTCTATGTGGTGAAATGGCGGCTTCAGTACCGCCGGCGTGATCAGCATCTCGGGTGGCATCAGTACCACTGTCATCATGATGTGCGGCTTCAGTACCGCTCTCCTCTTCCTCATCTGGCGCTCTAGATGGATCCTCATGTTGTCGCTCAGATGAGGCGCCGCCTGCTGGTCTTCTACCGCTCCTAAGTGTGACAAAATCAGCATCAAATAAATCCGACGAGATAACATCAAATGAGTCACTAGAAGTGGTAGGCTCAGTGGGAACTACCTGCTCAGATTTCCTCTTCAAATTATTCGGATTCGGCTCAATCTGTGCAGGGATAGCGGCCTTCCCTCTCATCAGGTCCCGCATCTCCTGGCGGAACTCGTCCATCTCCCGTCTAAATGTAGCCTGCTGCTCTGTGAAGAGGCGGGCTAGATCATCCATGGCGGGGCTCTCATGGGAGCCCGACGGGTTGCCTCTCTGGTAATGAGGCTGCTGGACTTGGTGCTGCTGTGGCTGAGAGGGGTAAAAGGGTGGATGCTGCTGCTGGTGAGCCTGCTGCTCACGTCTCCAATTCTGTCCCTGCTGCTGGTAGGGACGAGATACGAAGGATGATGGCTGATGTGGCTGATATGCAGGGGGCTGCTGGTGATCTCTCTGCTGGGAATACTGCCCTCCCTGACCGGCTGGCTGCTGCTGGGGTTGGTTGCCCCCATTCCCCCACCTGAATCCGGGATGATCTCGTCGGATTCCAGGTTGAGGACGGTCATACCAAATCCCGTTGACATCCATCAACGGCTCTGCATCGTATGGGGCTGGTGGGAGTACATCCAGAGGCTGATCCGGCTGATATACCACCATCTGTAAGTCTGGAGATGGTGGTGACTGGTAAGAGGGCTGCGGCTGCTGGTACGGCTCCGCCTGTACAAGGTGAACTTGTCTAGGCTGCTGCAAGGAGCTGGAGCGCTGGGACGAGCTGCGGCTGCCACCGGAGTCGCCTCGCGACAGAAGACGGGGCTGAGGAGCCGTCTGTGCCTCCTGAAGACACAAGAGCTGGGTCTTCATGTCGCTCAGAGTCTGTGCCATTTCTTCCATCTGAGTTATGCCCTGGCACTGCTTCTTCTCTATGATCTCCATGCGGTCCAACTTCTCGCTAATAATCCCCATGTCCGCAGCGGCCGACTCTGCCTGTGCGGCTGCAACTGTGGACGAACTGGATGGACCTGCATCAACCCGTGCTATCCGCTGGTACTGCACGGGTCCTGGCGGCTGCTGAGCTCTCTGAGTATACAACCGAGTCTGGGACATCACCATGTAATTTTCTGCCATCTCTTCGTAGATGGCCCAGACTTGGTTGTGGTCCTTGGCAAAGTAGGACCCGCCGCAAGAAGCATTCACCAGACCCTGAAGCTCTGGTGTCATCCCACTGAAGAAGCTCTGAACTAGGTTCGGCTTCGAGATGTCGTGATGTGGGCATCTATCCAGAAGCTCTCTGAACCTCTCCCATGCTTCATGAAATTGCTCGTTAGGGAGCATGGAGAAGTTATTGATCAGGGCCCTCGCTGCATTCGTCCGCCCGAGTGGATAGTACTTATTCAAGTACTCGGTGCGGAGCTGATCCCATGTGTAAACAAACTTCCCTAGATGTTTCAGCCAGGCGGCTGCTCTATCTGCCAGTGAAAAGGGAAGGCCATCATTCGAATCGTATCTTGGTCCACACGACGGTCGTGGACAGTGCTGCAGATCATCAGAAACTCCTGGAGATGGAGGTGTGGTTCCTCAGTGGCGAGTCCATGAAAATGAGGAAGCATCTGCAGGGTGTTCGGAGGGAATTTGAAATCCCCCACGATAGCAGGTATCACAACCCACTGGTGCATCAGTGTGGATCCGGGGTTGTGTAGTTCCCGCATTGGTCTTGCTGCGGCGGCGGCTGCCGCTGCTGCGGCTGCTGCTGCTGCGGCTGCTGCCTCTGCATCAGCATCAGGGATGTCTTCCGGCTCGCTCGGCTCTTCTCTCTCTCTTCGGAGTCTCTCCAACTCCCTCCTCATCTCGATCATGAAAGCCCCCTGATCGCGTAACTGGTTCTGAACTGTTTCTAATGACGCGATCAGGGTGGAGTTAATCGCCCCCTGGTCTAAGACAAAATGTTCGGGCTGGCGATCATCTGAACTACCGGCTCCAGCCATAGGAATGTCTGCAAAATCAGAAGAGCCCAACTCAGGTTCGGTCAAATTAATTCGTCTCTCCTCGGGCTCATGTCTCTCAGGAACAGAAGAAAGGGGATCGAGGGGGAACAGGGTGGACTCGAACTCGGGCCCGGAGAGCTGGTCTCGACTCTCACGGGCCAACCTAGATGATGGAGAAGACGCGCCTGAAAGCGGTGCAGCCAGAGGCTGCCTAAGAGATCGTCTTCCCATCATCTTGATCTTGGCGAGTTGGGCGGATGGAATCTGGAGAAAATATGATAGCAAAGCAAACCCCCGGTTCACCAACACAACACAATCTGAAGACCGTGAAAGATCGGTCAATTTATCTTGTCAATTTTATTTGGTGAACATACAAGATATCAGAACGCTTACGTGTGACCTGTTAGGATACCCGATGCTACTCCAACCGACTGGCCCGCACGGAAGAGTCGGTAGTCAGCTAGAAATAACACCGGAGGGCTCTACCTAGGGTTCGAGTCACTCTCTCGCGCATCCAAACCATACAATGAGGGGGTTGCTCTCCCCAAGACAAATTTTTATGGTGAGTGTCTTTTAGGGTCAATAATGTTATCCAGTCCCAATTTTTTTGTTTTTCTTTTTAAATATTTTTCAAAATAAATACAAGCGGCCTAACGGTTTTTCCGATTCTCCTGATGATTAGTCCAAAAACAGAGGGAGAAGACGAAAAAGCCGATGCGCGAAGAAATCAATGATGCATGCAGAGAAAGAAATGCGTACCTTGTCTCCAGCACTCTACATGCAAGTGATCCGCGCAGAATTTAAATACAGAATTAAAACTACCTAAATGATGCAACGAGGAAAACCGGCCTTAGACAAGCAATTTCTATTGATCGTGAAGAACAATAGTTAGCTAATCGAATTGAGTCCGGAGTCCGATCTTGGGAGTCACTCGGTGCCCGCCACAACGGGTCCTGCCAGCGCTGTATGTGACTCCTCACGGCACGTGGTCTCAAATCCAATTTCACTAACTTTTTCAATGAATTTTATTAAGGTCCAATTACGTTCTATGGGAACAGATATTCTATTAAGTGTTGGGCCTTAAGAATCTACGTCACAATCAATCAAAATTCCTATGTCTAGGGGCTCGAGAAAACCGCGTAAACACCGGAAAAGGCAGCTAGCTATGAAAACCACGATAAAAGCCGCGAAAATCCAAATGGGTCCCCCGAGCACACCGGTGCTCAGCGAAACAGACCCGCAAAGTTTACAAGTGTCCAAGAATGTCCAAGGTCCAAGTCTAAATTATTACAACAAGAATAATGTTCTCTCTCTCTCTCTGAAATTAAAAATCTCTGCTCCTCTCTCTCTCTTCCTGCTCCTCTTCCCGTACGGGTCCTCAAAATGTGTACTCCAAGCTCTCCAAGTGGTACCTCGCACAAAAATTAGAAAGAGAGAGTGTAAGAAAACAGTTATAATTAAGAGAGACAAAATGAAATAATGACTACAAAGCCGTGCTCCCCGGCAACGGCGCCATTCTGATCGCACAAAAATCAAGGAGATAACTGAGGTGGAATATAAATCACAATGTCGTTGTCCTCAGTCACTCGAATGCGTCAATCAAGAAAAATAATGACCACTCACAGAGATAAAAACAAGCAAGCACAAAGTAGAGCGGTCTAGCTATAGGTTTCACCTGGTATAGCTCCCAGGGTCGAACTCAAGGAGCACAGATTGGCCTTGCGGCCTACGATGTAGTCAGAGATCCAAGAAAGTCTTTTTTATGGTTTTTGATTTTTTTTAAAATTTTTTTCTTAGATTTTTTTTAATGAAGAGAAAATTGAGAGAAAGTAAGTACAAGGGAACTTCAACAATTTATACAACACACAAAAATGATGCAAAAATTATGGAAAAATGGTTTTTATGTTTTTTAGGTTTTTTACTGTTTTTGGTGAATTTTTGGAATTTTTATAATGAATAAATTATTTACTAAAAATCAAACAATGCGACAAAAATAGGGTACTGTCCAGCAAGGCTTAAGATCCAAAAATAAAATAATTTTGGATCTCAAAAAGCCCTAAAGGTAATTTTCCTATAATCTAGAAAGAATAAGGAAAATTTAGGCACCCTAATTATTGTTTTTGGATTTTTAATCTATTTATTACAATTTTTATGAGTTTTTAAGGGTTTTTCAATTTTTAGGATTTTTAAGTGATGAAAAGTAGCCAAAATTGGCTAGAAAATCAAGCAACCAGTAAACAACAATGTCTAATTTTTTTGGAATTTTTGGTGGAGTTTTTATAATTTTTTTGTATTTTTAAAGTCAAACAGTAGCAAAATTAGAGGTTTTTGAATTTTTAAAAATAATAAATGAAATCAGAAATGTCCCCAAAAATCATAGAAATTCCTACACCATGGCAGGAGCCATGTGTCAAAATTTCATTGGATTTGGAGGTCGTTTGATATTTTATTCAAAAAGTAAAGGTGGGGCACTGTGCACAGGGACCTAAGTGCAAATACCCAAAAGTTCTGGGGCCTTGGTGCAAAATACCCAGCAAGTCACGCGCTTCGCACGTGGCTGGGGCACACAGGGACCATATTGCAAGAAAAACTAAGTCCTAGGGGTTTCTGATAACACGTACCAAAACCCCAGGGGCAAGGTTGCAAAAAAACCCAAGAAATAACGCACATGCGCATATAAAGTGTTCACAGGGGTATAAATGCAATTTCACAAAACATTTTATTCAATCAATAACATTCCAGAACTACAGGGTTAAAGATGCAAATATCCCAAAATAACACGTGCCGAAGCACGTGGGTCTCTACTGGCAGGGGTATAAATGCAATTAAAATAAAGTGCGAGGGTCTCTATGCAAATATCCCAGAAAATAAACAACTGAAATTAAAAGTTACAGGACTGAACTGAAATGAACAAACTACCAGGGGGGCCTATGATATTTACCCCTTTATTAGCGAAGCGTTGGATGCGCGCCACGTGTGGATCGAACGGCTGCGGCTGGTGGGCGCTCCAGATGACTCCTCCTCTGATCGGACGGTGGAAGCAGCTCCAAGGATGGACGGTGCGGATCTGAACTGGAGCGGTGAGGACGATCGAACGGCGATGGAGGGTCCTCGAAGAACTGATGGCCGGCGAACTTCGCCGAGCTCGTGCGTGCGCTAGGGACCTCCGATGAGCCCCCTGAAGGTCGGAGAAGAATCGCGGGAGGCCCCCGCGTCTGCCGGTGGTCTCCAATACCCCGGCCGAGCCCTGGAAGGCTCCGGCGAGGTCGTCGGAGAAGAAGCTCCTGGCTCGAAGTTGGGAAGCCTCAGACGGCCTCCTCTTGACCTGCAAAAGAGTTCAGCAGCTTCGCGGGTCGAGGGCAAAGTGCCTCGACCCGGTTAGGTGGCGTGAAGGTGGTCTGTGCGGCGTGGCGAATGAGCTCCGGCGAAGCGACGGCGGTGGAACTCGACTCCCAGATCCTGTGCGATCTGGGTTGAATGAGCGGGTGTAGAAGGTGCGTGAGGAGGTTGCGAAGGTGAAGGTCGGGTCGGATTAGAAGATGGGTGATCGAGGTGATCGGAATCGGAGATGAACGTCGATGGTCGGAATTGGGGGAAAACGGAAATTAAGCTAAATTAAAAAGAACTACGGCTACCTGATGGAGGCTGGAGACTGTGCTGGAGATGGGCTATCTCCGGGTCGTAGCTTCGAAGGGCGTCAAGGCCTGAAGCTCGATGCTCGACGCTGGCGGCGGAGCAAAGGCGGCGAGGTACGCCGGATCAGAGGATACGCCTTCTCGTCTCACTGCAACAAAGGCAACGGCTTGCTGTCACTCTTGCGAAGCCAATGGAGGTCACGGGGAAGAAGGAGAGGGTCCAAAGATGCGGCGCGAGGGCGGCGGAGGTGATGGATATATAGTG
Organism: Ottelia alismoides; assembly: GCA_037367405.1. NCBI lineage: Eukaryota > Viridiplantae > Streptophyta > Magnoliopsida > Alismatales > Hydrocharitaceae > Ottelia > Ottelia alismoides. Next base: position 259,400 of record JAZKJV010008485.1, on the reverse strand, counting down.
TGACCGGGGTGATTAGGGTTGAGGTGCGACAGCAATGGAAGGCGTGATTTTGATGGCGGAAGATCCGGCGAGGGAGAGGGATGTGCGGCGAAGAATATGGTCGCGGGGGTTGAGCGGATGACAGCTGGAGTCGCGTGGGAAAATTCGGCGAAGGAGGCGCGGCGCGCGATGGCCAGAAAAGGAAAGAGGCGCGGGGGAGTTGACCGGGGTCAACATTCCCCCGTGGCCCAATCAGGAGCGGCCACGTGTGCCCGAACTTTGACCATTTATTTTAGGGCAAAAATAGGTCGAATTAAAGAAAACTTAAAACATGAAATATTTTTCTTTTATTTTTTTCTATTTTTTGGTGATTTTTAATTAATTTTTGGAAATAAAAATAGGTTAGCTCTATATATAGGTATATGTACACTATATTGGATTTTTATTTTTGATTTTTTTATTTGTTATTTTTATGTGTTTTTATGCCCATTTTGTATTTTATTTATTTACAACATAAAATATGGAATAAAAGAATATTTTTATTTTATTTTTATTACATATATACAAGTGTAAAATAAATAATTGAATACCTTTATATACATGGTATTAATACAATGTATTTTTTTGTATTTTCAATTTTGTGATTTTTATTTGATTTTTGTTTTGTTTCTTTTTATTTATTTTATTTACAAAATATGCCATAGAATATTTACAAAAAGTTTAGAAAATAAATGAATTTATTTATAGGGTTGAATAAATACAAGGAGTGTGGTTTATACACAAGGTGAAGGAAGGGTATTTTTGGCTTTTTGATTTTTTTATCTTTTTATTTTGTTTTTAATAGAATATACATACAATATGTACAAGTATATTTTTGGGTGAGGAAAATATATAGTTTTATTTATTTACAAATATATACATGTGTGAGCCCCTATCTCCCTCTACTTTGGCTTTTATGCGGTCAGGCCCATGCTGAGCCCTCCCTTGGGTTAGGTTGCTCAATATTTATTCTAAATATTTCCCTCTTTTTCTTTTTGCTCTTTATTCTTTTATTTTGTGCACAAAAACATGCTAATTATAGGTTTTTACACAATGCATGCTTTTGGTATTTATTTGTATTTACACATATCTACATGTATTTGCAAAGGTTTTTTGTAGCTAAAATAGAAGAATAAAGAGTGATGAATGGGTATTCATCACGCATCTTCTCAAAAAGGAAAGAGTCCGCGGGGGAGTTGACCGGGGTCAACAATCCCCGTGGACCAATCAGGAACTGCCACGTATTTGAATTTTTTGTTTATTTATTTTAAGGCAGAAAATGGCCGAATTAAGAAAAACTTAAAACAAGAAATATTTTTCTTTTATTTTTTTCTATTTTTTGGTGATTTTTAATTAATTTTTGGAAATAAGAATAAGGTATGTACATTATAGGTCTATACATAGGTATATGTACAATATGTTTTTGTATTTTTAATTTTGTAATTTTTATTTGATTTTTGTTTTGTTTCTTTTTATTTATTTTATTTACAAAATATAATCTAGAATATTTACAAAAAGTTTTAGAGATAAATAAATTTATTTACAAGGTGAAATGGATAAGGAAGGTGGTATATGTACATGGTGAAAAGATATTTTTGGATTTTTGATTTTTAATTTTTATTTTGTTTTTAATAGCTTTTACATATATACAAAATATATACAAATATTTACAACATATTTTTGGGTGAGGAAAATATATAGTTTTATTTATTTACAAATATATACATATGTGAGCCCCTATCTCCCTCTACTTGGCTTTTATGCGGTCAGGCCCATGCTGAGCCCTCCCTTGGGTTAGGTTGCTCAATATTTATTCTAAATATTTCCCTCTTTTTCTTTTTACTCTTTATTCTTTTATTTTTGCACAGAAACATGCTAATTATCTATTTTTACAAACATGCATGCTTTTGCTAATTAATCCTATTTACACATATCTACATGCATTTGCATAGGTTTTTGTAGCTAAAATATAAGAATAAAGAGTGATGAATGGGTATTCATCACCCCCCTATACTATACTTTGCTAGTCCCTTAGCAAACACTTATTTGAAAAAGAAGTGAAAAAGAAAGAAAAAGAAAAAGAAAAAGAGAATGTACATGGATCAAGGTTGATTATTAAACTTGCCTTCATTAAATTGAGGTATGGAGCTCAATCAGATCTTTGGATTATTAATGTGTCGGAACCTTATTTAGACTTAAGCTTAAAACCTAACAGCCTCTAAGTTCCACTATTCTATAACCAAGACTCCTCAATGCTCCAGATCAGAACAAGTCATCAACTACAAACCCTGAAGACCATGAATCTTTTCTTGTCCTGTGAAAGTGAGGTCTAAGCTCTCCACCTCAGAAATGGCAACTTGACAACCCTCCTCAACAAGGTAACTCTATGACCTCAATCTGACCACTCTTTCCTCGAGGAGCGGGGTATTCCCTTCTAAGTTCAAGTACAACCGGCTCAAGAAGAGGGGGAAGAAGAGAATGGGTCAAGGCCAGTGTAGCCAAGTACCCTTGGGAGCCTGACCAGTGTAGCCAAGTCTCCCTGCTGCAAGCTACAACAGGTGGATCATGAAACCAAGCTTTGCTTATTGCACTTATATACATACTCCGGTGGGATTATCATTTTTTCTCAGACCCACCATTTTTTTGGAGTTCTTTTCTTTTTGCATTTTTTTTTCGAGTGCATCTATACAACATGTACATGTGCAGCATATATACAAGGAGTTTTTCCTCTTGAGCCAGTAGACTATCCCTCTTTTGAAGCTTTATTGCAACCCACAACTCCCGTCGTTAGACCTCATGGCAACCAGACCAAGTTGAGACGCACTTCCTTCACTAAATGAAGAAGAGAGGTTCCGCCTAGAAGTACTACCCTCATATGCTACCCCAAGCCAAGGAAGACTGCCTCCTCACCACCTCATCCGTAGAGAGCTCGGTGCATAGTGCGGTTGTCCAAGTAAAGCCATAATCTATATGAGTCATGTGTTGTTGTTAAGTGCTCTTCTTAGGCTCATTGAGATGACATGTGATCATAGCCTAATGGACTCAAAGAATTAAGTCACCATGGACCTGAAAAGCCTTAAACCTAAGCCCTGTAAGGTTCCTCTTAGAATTAGGTGGATTAAAATCTTAATCAAGCTCCATTTCTCAATTTGATTCCAGGCTAGTTTAAATATCAACTATCATCCAGAAAAACTATATACATATGTACAAAAAGATGCTTATTTACACAAATTTTACAACCATGCAAAATTTTTGAAAAATGTTTTGAAATCATGAGTGATGATGCATGAAGTGCAAGTTTTGCAAAAAGAAATTTACACACATTTACACAAGATTTTTGCAAACTTTTGAATTTCAAAACATTTTGGAAAACTTTTGTACTATATACATGGTTTTGATACAAAAATATTTACAAATTTTACACACAAAAGATTTTTGAAATCATTTTTACAAAAATAATTTGTACACTAGCTATGTATGTGCAAATAAAAGAAGATTATGTATATGAAAAATTTTTAATTTTTGTGGTTTTTAGCCATTTTTATTTATTAACACACTCACACAAAGTACGAGTTATGGCTAAAGTATATATGAAATATATACACACCCCCCTATACTTAGCTCGAACGATGTCCTCAGAGTCAAGAGCGATGAAGAAGACATAACTCGTGCTATGTATAGGGAAGTGAAAAGAAAGGCTATACAAAAGGAGATGAAAAAGTCAAGAGGGACTCGGGTCTTCCCCCTATACTTAGGATCAAATAATCCTAAGTATAGCAGGCTGTACACAAAAGGGAAAACCGAGTGGAGAATGTACAGGGTCTACCCCCCCTATACTTAGGGTAAGATATCCCTAAGTATAGGCAGCAAAACAGGGGTAGACAGACACAAAAGAAATACCCAAAATGTCTCACATCCCCCCTATACTTAGGGTAAAGTGCACCCTAAGTATAGCATAATCACAAGATGGAGAAAGGAATGTGGGACTAAAGAATGTGCTGATATGGACATCTGGATCTATGTACAGCGGAGGATCAGTAAAGCTCAGGCGTGAGATGCATTAGATGTGAGTCAAAGACCACATCTCACGCAAAATGAATAGGGGCAAGATCAGCGACCCGCGGCTCATGATCTAGAAATGGCTTGAGCCGCTGGCCGTTCACTCGGAAGGTACTCTCAGAAGACAACTCAGATATGTCGATGCTACCGTTGTCGTGTACCTTCCGAACCAGATAAGGTCCTTTCCATTTGCTCTGTAGCTTCCCTGGAAATAATCTAAGCCTCGCATCAAACAGCCATACTCTCTGTCCAATCTCAAAATGCTTGTGGCTGATATGAGAATCATGCCACTCCTTGACTCTCTCCTTATAATGTAGGCTGCTTGAGAAAGCTGCGTCTCTAAGCTCCTCCAGGGCAGCTAGCTCTGCCCTCCTCTGGTCTCCTATACCATCTGGATCCATAAGTATGTCTGTAACTGCCCAAAGTGACTTGTGCCTCAGCTCAACAGGTAAATGGCATGGCTTGCCATATACGAGGCGAAAGGGAGATGTGCCCAAAGGTGTCTTGAAAGACGTTCTATATGCCCACAAGACCGAGTCCAATAGCTGTGACCAATCCTTTCGGTCAGGGCGGACGACTTTCTGCAGAATAGTCTTGATCTCCCTATTCGACACTTCGGCTAGACCATTCGTCTGTGGATGGTATGGTGTAGCAACACGATGGTCTATGCCGAACTCGCTAGCAAGTGCCTTCACCTGGTCGTTGATGAAATGAGATCCCCCATCAGAAATCAGAACTCGTGGTACCCCGAACCGCGTGATGATATGCTTCCTCAAAAATCTGCAAACTGTCCTCGCATCAGCGGCTCGGGCGGGGATAGCCTCCACCCAACGACTCACATAGTCTACGGCCAACAGAATGTACTCAAATCCCTGACTCTTAGGGAATGGACCCATGAAATCGATGCCCCATGCGTCAAAAACCTCACAGAAGTGAATGGGCTGCATCGGCATCATATCACGCTGTCCACAAGTACCCATCCTCTGACAGTCAGTACACCTCTTCACGAACTCATCTGAGTCCTTGAAGAGGGTAGGCCACCATAAGCCGGATTGGAGCACTTTCTGTGCCGTTCTCCTCCCAGAATGATGTCCTCCTGCCTCAAGCTTGTGGCAATAAGTGAGGACACTATGATGCTCCTCCTGAGGAATACACCGACGCCAGACACTATCCCCTCCTTCGTGGTAAAGGATGGGATCCTCCCAGTGGTAGGACTTGGCCTTCGCAAGGAAGGTCTCACGCCTCTGCCTGGGCCAATCTTGTGGGACTTTCCCAGCAACGAGAAAGTTCACAATATCGGCATACCACGGGAGTGAGGCGATAGCAAGGATCGCCTCATCTGGAAAGGTATCTCGAATAGGATCAATCTGCTCAGAATCCTCAGGCTGCTCTAGTCGGGAAAGATGATCCGCCACTACATTCTTGACTCCAGGCTTATCCTTGATCTCAATATCGAATTCCTGGAGTAGAAGGATCCATCTAGTCAGTCTGGCCTTGGCATCCTTCTTTGACATGAGGTACCTGATGGCGGTGTGGTCAGTATACAAAGTCACTCTAGATCCAATGATATACGATCTGAACTTATCTAGGGCAAACACTACTGCTAGCATTTCCTTCTCTGTGACCGTGTAATTCCGCTGGGCGGAATCCAATGTGCGGCTAGCATAGTGTATGGCAAACGGGACTCTGTCCCTCCTCTGTCCTAGCACGGCCCCTACGGCAAAATCAGAGGCGTCCGTCATGATCTCGAATGGGAGAGACCAATCGGGTGGCTGAAGGACAGGAGCCTCAATAACACACTGCTGGAGAGTCTCAAAGGACGAAAGACACTTGTCATCGACAAGGAACTCGGTGTCTTTCGTCAAGAGGTCAGTCAACGGTCGGGCAATCTTGCTGAAATCATGAATGAATCTCCTATAAAAACCAACGTGCCCCAGAAATGACCGTAGCTGCCTCAAATTGGTCGGCGGTGCGAGTTTTCTAATGACGTCAACCTTGGCCGGATCAACTTCCATGCCCCTGTTGGAGATGATATGGCCAAGCACCGTCCCTTGAGTCACCATGAAGTGACTCTTCTCCCAAGACAGAACCAAGCGGGTAGCAATACATCGCTGGAGCACTTGGTCTAGGCAGTCAAGACAGGAATCGAATCCGTCGCCGTAAACCGAGAAGTCGTCCATGAAGACCTCCAAACACTCCCCTACCATGTCCGAAAAGATCGACAGCATGCATCTCTGAAAAGTCGCAGGGGCGTTGCATAGCCCAAATGGCATGCGTCGAAAGGCGTATGTACCGAAGGGACAGGTAAAGGTGGTCTTCTCCTGATCCTCAGGAGCGATGGCCACTTGATTGTAGCCCGAGTACCCATCCAGGAAGCAATAATGGCTCTTCCCTGCCAGTCTCTCTATGATCTGATCAATAAAAGGCAGGGGGAAATGGTCCTTCTTGGTGGCCTGGTTGAGTCTCCTGTAGTCAACGCAGACTCGCCAAGAGGTGGGTACTCGTGTAGCAATCTCCTCTCCCGACTCACTGATCACAGTCGTGATGCCCGTCTTCTTGGGCACCACATGCAACGGGCTAACCCACTTAGAGTCGGAAATGGGATAAATAAAATCTGCACTCCACCATTTTGATATTTCCTTCATGACAACCTCTCTTAGGTTGGGGTTCAGTCGCCGCTGGAACTCACGCGACGGCTTTGCCCCTTCCTCGAGATAGATATGGTGGGAGCACAACGAGGGACTAATCCCATGGAGATCTGCTACGCTCCATCCAATTGCCTTGCGGTTCTTTTCAAGAACCCCCATCAGACGGGATTCTTGTTCTCCAGTCAGATCGGCAGAGATGATGACTGGGTACATCTCAGACTCTCCCGCAAGGAATCGATACTTCAGCGAAGTAGGGAGCGGCTTTAGCTCTGGACAGCTGGGTGCTGGCAAATCTGGCTTCTGAAGAAGATGTGTGTATGCTGACAATTCTGCCAAATCTGCCTGGGAAAATGATAGAGAACTCTCACAAACTGGATCTGGAGAAGGTGGGCCCTCTGCATTGTCTCTGATCTGCTCTACCTCTACCTCCTCCTCATCTGTAGGCTCAGGTGGATCCAGGTCTGGTATCTGATCATTACAATCTGCCCAATCAGATTCTGAATCCGAGATATCTGTATCAGAAGCGGTGGCATCAATACCACCGGGAAACAAGGTGGCCTCAGCACCACCATCACTGAAAATCGTGTCGCGATCAAGGTCCGACTCTGCTGACTCAATAGTATCCTGAACCAGGGCTGTGCTCTCCAGACTATCCTCTGATATCATCTGTGCATCAGCTGTGTCTGAATATGAGAGGATGGTCTGTGCTGCAGGATCTGCCCAAGCTGCCTCATCATCTGTGATCACAAAATCACAGTCCTGGTGAATGTCTGGCTCTGTATCTGTCAGATGTTCTGAATCTGTACTGCCCTCTGAGCGGGATCTATCTCTGGCTCTGTGATCCTTAACCGTCTCTATTTGTATACTCTCGCCCTGGACGTGAAAGAATACCTTCCCACTGTCATGGTCAATCACCGCCTTGGCTGTGGCCAAGAACGGGCGACCGAGGATGATGGGGGAATCGGTCAACGAGTCAGGGGTATCCATGTCCAGCACTACGAAGTCCACGGGAAATTGCAAACCCTGAATCGTGACGACAACGTCTCGCAACACCCCTTTGGCCTCTTGACAGACCGATCAGCAAACTGAAGGTATGTCCTGCTCTGTCTAAGAGTGCCCAACTCTAAGTGGTCGAGAAGGGCTGCCGGAAGAAGGTTGATCGACGATCCGCTATCTAATAGAGTACGGTCGAACCTCTGCTCACTAATCTGACATCTGACATATGGGGCTCCTAAATCCGGCCTCTTGGTAGGCAGATGGTTCTGGATCGCGTAACACGTGGCTTTTGTCAACACATGAATCTCTGCGGTGTTGTTCCTCTTCTTCCTCCTGACTGTGGTCCTGTCTCTCAAGGATCGCTGAAGAAGAGGGATGTGCTGCAAAGCCTCATGGAGGGTCAGCTGGATGTGAAATCGGTCTATCATGCTCTGGCTGAACTCCTCCTGCTCTCTCTTTTTTGGATCTTTTTCTCTTTTCTTCCCCTTCCCCATCTCAAGGGCTCTAGGAAAGGGGATCACAGGGTCCTTCTCAGATGAAGGGCTAGGAATAGGCCTAGACGGTTCGATGACCGGATCCTCACATACATCATTCACCACAGTGGGATCAGAAGAAACTAAACCTTTTCCTTTATTCAAAATAGAGTCTTGAGATACATTCATACGAGGAAAGACAACATCTCTATCAAAATGAATATTGGTGGCCTCAGTACCACCTCTAGCTGGCTCTACAACTAGACGTCTTGCGGCCTCAGTACCGCGGGCTGGCTCGGCTCTGCTGGTGGCGTCAGTACCACCTCCTCGATATGGTGAAGCGGCGGCCTCAGTACCGCCGGTGGAATCAGCATCTCGGGTGGCATCAGTACCACCGTCATCATCATGTGCGGCTTCAGTACCGCTCTCCTCTCCTCATCTGGCGCTCTGGATGGATCCTCGCGTTGTCGCTCAGATGAGGCGCCGCCTGCTGGTCTTCTACCGCTCCTAAGTGTAACAAAATCAGCATCAAATAGATCCGACGACATATCATCAAATGAGTCACTAGGAGTGGTAGGCTCAGTGTGAACTACCTGCTCAGACTTCCTCTTCAAGCTATTCGGATTAGGCTCGATCTGTGCAGGGATGGCGGCCTTCCCTCTCATCAGGTCCCGCATCTCCTGGCGGAACTCGTCCATCTCCCGTCTAAATGTAGCCTGCTGCTCTGTGAAGATGCGGGCTAGATCATCCAAGGCGGGGCTCTCATGGGAGCCCGACGGGTTGCCTCTCTGGTAATGAGGCTGCTGGACCTGGTGCTGCTGCGGCTGAGAGGGGTAAAAGGAAGGATGCTGCTGCTGGTGAGCTTGCTGCTCACGTCTCCAATTCTGTCCCTGCTGCTGGTAGGGACGAGGTACGAAGGATGATGGCTGGTGTGGCTGGTATGCTGGGGACTGCTGGTGATCCCTCTGCTGGGAGTACTGCCCTCCCTGACCGGCTGGCTGCTGTTGGGACTGGTTACCCCCATTCCCCCACCTGAATCCGGGATGGTCTCGTCGGATTCCAGGTTGAGGACGGTCATACCAAATCCCGTTGACATCCATCAACGGCTCTGCATCGAAGAGGTCTGGCGGCAGTACTGCCAGAGGCTGATCTCGCTGATATACCACCATCTGTAGGTCTGGAGATGGTGGTGACTGGTAAGAGGGCTGCTGCTGCTGGTACGGCTCCGCCTGTACAAGGTGAACTTGTCTAGGCTGCTGCAAGGAGCTGGAGCGCTGGGACGAGCTGCGGCTGCCGCCGGAATCGCCTCGCGACTGAAGACGGGGCTGAGAAGCCGTCTGTGCCTCCTGAAGACACAAGAGATGGGTCTTCATGTCGCTCAGGGTTTGTGCCATCTGCTCCATTTGAGTTATGCCCTGGCACTGCTTCTTCTCTATTATTTCCATGCGGTCCAACTTCTCGCTGATAATCCCCATGTCCGCAGCGGCCGACTCAGCCTGTGCGGCTGCAACTGTGGACGAACTGGATGGACCTGCATCAACCCGTGCTATCCGCTGGTACTGCACGGGTCCTGGCGGCTGCTGAGATCTCTGTGTGTACAACCGAGTCTGGGACATCACCATGTAATTTTCGGCCATCTCCTCGTAAATGGCCCAGACTTGGTCGTGGTCCTTGGCAAAGTAGGACCCGCCGCAAGAAGCATTCACCAGACCCTGAAGCTCTGGCGTCATTGATGAATCTCATATTCATCACTCTAAATCTCATTTATTAAGCTCAAATCCCTTAAAATCAACAGCATTCTGGCATCTATTTTGCATAATTAGCATTCATGCATGATTTCATAAGAATTGCATTTTAGCACAAAAATCTGCACAAAATAAGAAGCCAAAAATCCAAGCCAAATTGACCTGTAAATAAGCCTAACTTCCCGGATTTTTAACACATTCATGCTAACTCCGAATAACTCAAAACCACTTCCACTGTGTACATAGTACTAACAAGAATAAAGGAAAAATACAAAAAAATAACTAACTCAAATAAGTGGACCAAAAACTCAAACCCTAATTCCAGGATTTTCGGACTAAATGCCACATATCTTCTCCATCCAGTGTCCGATTTAATCCTACTCACTTTTGAACTAATGTACATTCAATTACCTTCAAAACAAGACCAAGTTCAAGTGAATCGGAGCTCATATGTGAAAGTTGGGTTTTGGGCCTCTTTTGTACATTGTATATTTTCGCGGTTTTTACCTTGTATTTTACGTATATATTTTCTTAATCAATAAAAAATCCAAAAAAAATTAGAATTAAGTGTCTTTTATTTATCTTTGATTTTTCCATATTTTTCCGGATTTTTATCTTGTTTAAAAATGACATAAAAATTATAAAACCCAAAAATCAAGGTATTCTATGTACATAGGATACCCCAAAAATTCACTTTTTACATTTGATCGATTTTGGTTTTGATGTCTTCATGAAAGTTGTAGATCTCATCGAGACGAGCAACTTTCGTGAAGAAACTTTTTCGATCCGAGGTCGTTTACTATTTTTTATCGATTTTACAAAAGTTTTTAATTTCGAATTTTCTGGTGCTGACACGTGGCAGCCCCAGAGGCAGCCACGTGTCAGCCATTTTTGGCTTTATTTATAATTCGTTTTATAAAAAAAAAATTAAATACGAAGCACGTGCGTCGCACGTGCCTCCCCAGGCACGTGCCCCGCACGTGCCTCCGCCTCTTCCCCCATCACCCGCCACGTGGCGCAACGGGCACCGTCCGATCGCGCGCGATCGGACGGCGCCTGTGCGTCGTCTTCCTCCGCCCTTCCACTTTCCCAATTCGTCCGCCGCGCCGCCCCCGCGTCTTCGCCGCATATCTCGCGCCGCCGCGCCTCCGCAAATCTCGCGATGGCCGCCCCCGCGTATCCCCGTCGATACCAATCAGATCAAGCCCCCGATCTCCATCCAATCCCTCGATTTCTCCGTCAAATCCCCTCCCGATTTCCTTCTCCGGCGATCCTCTCGCCCTATTTAAACAACGCCGACCACAGACCTTCCCCCATCCGCCGTTCGATCTCCAAAGGACCCCTCTCCGGTAGTGACAGCCGGCGAGCCCCCTCCTCCATCGGCGTGATCCGAGGTCACCGCTCCTCGTCGCAGCTCCGCCCCGCCGCGCTGCTGCTCGCTCCGGCCATTCCCAACGCCGTCGAGCTCTCTCCCCGCAGGTAAACTCTCTTTCTTTCTCTCTCTCTCTCTCTCTCTCTCTCTATCTCTCTCTCGCCTTCTCTTTCACGGAACACACCTCCACCGCCCGACAACCGCGTTCTCCGCCTCCACACCGGCTCCGGCCATCGCCAACGACACCTGGAGCTTCATCGCCAGCCCCCCTTCACCGGCACCGCCTCCCTCTGCTCCGCCACTACGCCGGCTCCGCCTGACTTCACCGACGCCCCCCCCGGCCGTGTGTCGGCCAGAGGGAGAACGACGACGAGCTCCCGCCGCGACATCCAACGCAGCTCCAGCCAACGTTCTTCTCCGGCCAACACTTCCACCGCCTGACACCAACCCCGCATCGTCATCAGCACCTTCACCGCCAGCGACGGCCGACACACCCTACGCTGCCTCGCCCCACGCCACCGGCATCGCCACCTCCGCTTCGTCCAAGCCGGAGGCACCCTCCGTACTCCGCCGCTCCATCACCGGGCACACGGCCCGAGGCCCCAGCACGTGCCCTGCACGTGCGTGGGGAACGGCCTACAGCATCCCAGCCCCGGGTCACGTGCTGCGCACGTGACCGCGGGAAAAATTGTGAAGATCCCCTGAGAGTTCACCATTTTACGCAGTCATCCCTGCCAGACAGAAGGCACGTGCCTCACACGTGCCACTTTGGGAAATTTGCAGAAGAGTCCTCCAGACTATCGGTAATTACATAAACACCCCCAACTGCAGTTTTATTTATTTATTTATATTTGCACCTGTACCCCTGTGTTTCCCTGTTATTTTGGACCTTTTCTATACATTATTTTATTATCAAAAAATAGCATGATGTTGGTTAATTGACTCTCTGCACTTCTACATATTGTGGGTATTTTTCTGATTGACGGTTAATTAATAAATATTTGTTTTGTGAAAATTGGCTTATTTTACCCATTTCTTGCTCTGAAATTCATAATTGGTTAACCGTTGCTCTAAAAATCCCCGAAAAATCATATCTTGTAGAGTTAATTAGTCTTAACATTGTGCCCAAAAAGATTTGAATTTGCATGCGTATTTTGTCCTGTAAAAATCATTTAGCATATTTTAGTATTTAATTTTTAGTAGGTATTAAACCCCACATTTTTGAGGTCTATGATTTTTCTAAGATGTATCACCTAGTGATAGATCTTAGATAATTTTAGTTCTCGAAAATAAGTAGGTTTAATATTTATTAAAATTAAATATTGAAAAATTAATTTGTTTGCATTTAAAAATCCATAAAAAATTCATATTGCATCCAAAAATTCCAAAAAAATTACAGCGCATCCCTTTCATCATAATTTACATTGTGACCAAGTTTCATAATTTTCGGACATTGTTTGGTTGACATTTACATTTTAGTCCCTGAAATAAGGCCAAATTTGCATTTTGCATCCTCTATTGCATTAAAAATTCCAAAAAAAAAGACCGCCTCGAAAACCGAAGTCGAACTTTGATAGACTTAATTCTAGGTTGTTCCTTTGCCTCCTTGTGATCGACCTTGGGACTTGCCCAAGTAAAATAAACATAAAACCACGAGATCAAAATTTAACAAATTATTTGTGGTATTTTCTTGAACGTTTCCGATTGCCGCCTACAACGCACAACTCGATAAAACAACTCCTTAAAAGCCGCATTTCCGGATCCGTCAGATGGCGCCGTTGTCGGGGAGGCAAACGCTTAGATTTTTGTCTAAAAAAATTTTGTTCGGTTTTTCACATTCGGGTAGTCTGACCCCCGAATTTTTCATTGTAAATTCCATTTTTTTTGCAATTTATTTTCAGCATTTATTTTTTATATTATTTTCTGAGTCACTCTCTTACATTTTCTCTCTTATTTTTTTTGCGAGGTACCTTGTACGTGGAGCGGTTTTCAATAACCGACGCAACTTCACCAAAAACCGCAATTAATTAAGATTGAGTCGAGTCGTGAGAGAGAGTAGAGTCTAGGTTTTTAATTTCTGCAATTTTAATTTCTGCAATTTTACAGTGTGTCCGTTTGGACTCTCGCGTGTGTAGAAAGACCTCTAAACTTTATTTTGTGGTGTGTCGTGGCATGTTTCACTCTCCGGCGGGGGTGGGGCCCGACTTGAGTGGCGATTAGGATAGACCTGCACATACGGCTCTCAGAGCATTTATATTTTTGTTTGTGCTCGTAGGATCTTAAGCCACACTTCACTTTAATCGAGACGCACATAGATCGTTCAAACTTAGCCAAATTTAAATCAATTCTTCCCGCTAATAGAACTTTCTGCTTAGTGCGGTTTTCCATCGACTTGCATTTCATTTAGAATAATTTTTAAATTCTGTCTAGCATCCCACATGAAGATTGCGAGGATTCACTGTAAGTCTTCTCACTGAGCATTCATCATAGTTTTTCGCGTGCATCGGCTTTTCTCGAATTCCTCCCTCTTGTTTTATAACATAACTTTAAAGGAAATTGGGACTGGACGGTAGACGTGTATTTGTGCTCATCTAATTTCTCAGTGATCACCTCATTAAAATCGGGACTGCTAAATATATCTGATCTCAAATAAACCATAAAATCAAGATTTTTTGCGGGAGAGCAACCCCCGACATTGTTTGATTTATCTTGCAGCGAGGAGAGTAACGCACACTAGGATAGAGCCCAGCTCCAAACCTAAACAGCTCGTCTAAACGGTTTGCAAGATTGAATTTATCACCAACTAAAATTGAAAAGATAATAGCCGAACTCTTGCGGCTTCATTGTGTGAGTTGGTGAAACAACCTTTGTATTGTGTTTGACTTGATCAACATCTCTCAATTTCAAGAATGGAAAATTGTGGAAATTTCCGTTCGAACTCAGCGAACCCCTTTCTGACTACCACAACTTTTTCAAATGATCTGAATCTCTCTTACTCAGAACCACCTTGGGTTCAGGGACACCTTCCCCTGGACTTTTCATCAAATAATTCTCTTCAAACTATTGACGCCTATTTTTCACAATCTGAAGGTGAAAAGAAGAACATTCAAATGGCTCCAAGGAGGAACAATCCCGAAGATGACCAAAATGAAGATCCGATGCAACTGATTCTTGCAAGGCTGGCTGCATCTGAGCAGCAGCAAAATCTGATGAGGGAACATTGGAAAGAATGAATGCAGAAGGAGAACCACCAATGGAAGCTGCATATAATCCCGGGCAGTATAGGGTCATTAATTACTTGCAGCCACCTCAACCTGAGGTTCACCATGAACTGAAGCCACACTTCATAAATCAATTACCACAATTTCATGGAAATTCGGATGAAGAACCTTACGAATTCCTGCGTGATTTGGAGCTAATCTGTTCTAATCAGAGACACCCACAAGTCAGCCAAGATTATATCCGTCTCACTGCATTACCCTTCGCCTTGAAGGGTAAGGCGGATTACTGGGTGAAAAATTTGGGAGTGACAGTGACCACCTATGATAGGTTCAAGAATCTCTTCTTGAAGAAATTTTACCCTCTGAGTCGAACCAATCAAATGAGGACTCGCATCACTAGCTTCTCTCAAATGCCTAATGAACCACTTTGTGAGGCATGGGATAGATTCAAAGATCTGCTGCAAAAATGTCCTTGTCATGACCTAGATAATAACATCCTGGTCCAGTCCCTCTATTCTGGCCTTAACCACGGACTCAGGGTCTTGTCAGCGCTGCCTGTGGAGGAAACTACACATCCCGAGGAGCTGATACCGTCTGGAAAATACTGGAACAAATGGCGGAGACTAGCCGTTCACAAATTGCTAGTAGATCTTACACTGATTCACTGAACAACTATCAAGCCAAAGGAGGAAAACAAACGGTCTCAGAAATAGCAGAGGACTTGCTGCCCAACATGAACATCATCACAGACAAATTAACAATTGTGGATAAAAGAGTGAACGACATCGACAACCGACTCTCTCAATTTCCAAAACAAATGGAGGAGCTCACTGAGAAGGTGTCCAAGCTTGGGATGCCTACTGCTCCTACGGTACCAATTTATCATGTACATCATGTCCAAGAGCAGCCAGGCTCTGGGCAACCGCTACCATGGACTCAGGACCAATCCTACGTCCAACCTTCCCAGCAGTCACCCCCTCCAGCTGAGACAGTCGTAGAAGCCCTGCCTCTGACTTTCGAGATAAACGACATTTGGTACACACAGGATAATACCCGACAGGGTAATCTGGGGGACCGTCAGCAATATCAGCGTCCACCCAACTCATACAATGCCGCTCCACAACACAATCAGTTCTCAAGGCAGCAGCAGCCACAAGACCGTCAGACCCAGCCTCAACAACATCGTCAGCAATATCAAGCTCCAAATCAAGCATCTCGATCATCCAAACCTCCAGAAGACTCGATTGATATCCAAAGACAAATGCTGGAGGAAATTCGCAGCTTCCGGAGTGAACTGTACGACCTACGGGTAGATGTTAATCGTCTATCCCGTTGGAAGGAAGAACAGACTGCACCTGTCACAGCCATTCCAGCTCAAGTTCAAGCTAACCCCAATAGCTTGAACAAACCTCAATCATCTCAACACAACAATCAGGTATACTACTCAGACTTTTCCACATCTGAACACGAGACCCTTTCGTTTAACAATATCAATGCCATGTCCCTCAGGAGCGGAAGGACCGTGGTCGTACCTGACCGGGCGAAGGAAGCTGACTCAGAAGATCAACCGGAGGATACTTCTGAGGATGGAGACGAAGGACACCCGAGGATTTCTGCCCGAAGGAAAGGAAAAGCATCTATGGAGAATAAAGAGGACCTTGAACCTCTAGTTGCTGCGAAAACACCTTTGTCATTATTTCAGCAACATGATGATGATCCAGAACATTTTGATTGTAATAAGAACTCCAAATTCAATAAAGATGCTCTTATTTATAATTCTGGATATCTCTCTCCTATCTCAAATGCTTCCATTCCTTTTCCCCATGCGCTTAAAAAGGGAAGACAAAAGAAACTATCCAAAGCGACCCAGTGATGGAAAAATTTTGTCAACAAAACATCACCGTAAAAGTGCCCTTTGATCAATATGTGGCCAGTAACCCTGCATTCCAGAAATACCTGAAAATGAAATGTACTCCTACCGGACCCGCACAAAGAAAACAAACCAATTTGTGGAGACTCATGTTCTGACAGTAGCCACCACCAATGCGTGAGAAACCAGCATTTACCAAGGAAGAAAAGAGATCTGGGTGCTCATTATGTGGAAAGCCGCATTGGCGGTATCACATTCGCACGGACACTTCTTGACAATGGCTCTTCCATCAATCTTCTCCCCTTGGCCTTATATTATCGATTGGAGTTAGGACCTCTTCAGAAATCACTATCTATACTCCAATTTGCAGACAAATCTACTAAAAGACCTAAGGGAGAAGTGAAAAATGTTATCATTATGGTCGAGGGTACGGAATACAAAGTGGACTTCACCGTCCTTGACATGGAGACCCCGAACCATTGGAAAGAGTCGCAAAATCATTTTGGGAAGACCATTCTTACGAACCGCCAAGGCTGTATTCGATTACGGCACTGGAATGATGAAATTTCGCTCCCTAGATGGAGAAGTGGATTTGGAAATGAGACAAACAAAATGGCAAAGACCCGATTCCGAATCTACCACTGAAGAGGCTGAAACATCTGAGTGTAATCTGATTAGAACTACCGGACCTTGGGACCAACTGCCAGATCTTCATATGAATACCCTCGCATCAGAAGAAGCAACAATGCGCCATACAGTGTGTGATCTTTTACCTGACAAATCTGAACACCTGTACAATCTTGATGACACAGAACGCCTTTCGGATTGGTCCATTCCCCCCTCTTCTGAAAAATTCAATGACGAGTCGGACGCAGCTTTGGCTGAATTACCGCACTACATTTGCGATCCGACTCACCTTCCTTTAAGACCAGTGGCTAGCATCTCACAGAATGATCAACCGCCAATAATCACCGAGCCAGACTTAAAAGACCTTCAGCCAGATTTAATTGATGATGCAGATTTGCCAGAGCTGAAACCTCTCCCTCCCACCCTGAAGTATGCATTTCTCAATGGACCCAAAGATAAATTCCCTGTGATCATCAGCTCATCTTTAACCATGGATCAAGAATCTAAACTTTTAGAAGTCCTTGAGCGAAATCGAAAAGCCATCGGTTGGACTGTGTCAGATCTCGTCGGAATCAACCCTGCTCTCTGCTCGCACCAAATTTATGTTGAGGATAATGAAAGGCCTTCCCGCGAATTTCAAAGAAGACTAAACCCCAATCTTCGGGAAGTGGTTAAGAAAGAGATAGAGAAATGGTGCAAAGCAGGTTTCATATACCCCATCTCTGACTCCAAGTGGGTGGCCCCCCTTCATGTCGTCCCGAAGAAGTCGGGAATCCAGATGGTCACCAACGAGGAAGGGGTTGAGATCGCGACACGAGTACCCACGTCGTGGCGTGTCTGTGTCGATTACAGGCGCCTGAATGCTGCGACCAAGAAAGATTACTTTCCACTGCCATTTATTGATCAAATCTTGGAGAGACTTGCAGGGAAAGCATTCTTCTGTTTTCTTGATGGGTACTCTGGCTACAATCAGGTAGCTATTGCTCCCGAGGATCAGGAAAAAACCACATTTACATGTCCCTTCGGTACCTACGCTTTCAAGCGCATGCCATTTGGGCTTTGTAATGCCCCAGGCACATTTCAGCGGTGCATGATTGCCGTATTTGCCGAAATGGTGGGTGATTTCCTGGAAGTCTTCATGGATGACTTCTCGGTCCATGGTGATTCATTTGATACATGTTTAGCGCACTTGGACCGAGTCCTCAAAAGATGCAGGGAGGTTAATTTGGTACTCTCTTGGGAGAAAAGTCACTTTATGGTGACTGAGGGTATCGTGTTGGGGCATGTCATCTCCAGAAAGGGAATGGAGGTCGACCCTGCCAAGGTGGATGTGATCAAGAAACTTGAGCCACCAACCAACGTCAAGTCAGTGCGGTCTTTTCTAGGGCATGTTGGATTTTATCGAAGGTTTATCCCTGATTTTTCAAAGATCGCCCGCCCACTGACTGAGCTCTTAGGAAAAGACACCGAGTTTGTTGTAAATCACAAGTGTCTTGAGGCCTTCGAACTCCTGAAAAAGAAAATCTGTGAATCGCCGATATTACAAGCTCCTGACTGGTCTCTTCCCTTTGAGATCATGACTGATGCATCGGATTTTGCGGTCGGAGCTGTGCTTGGACAAAGACGGGATGGAATCCCTTATGCGATTCACTACGCGAGCAAAGTATTGGATCCTGCACAGAAAAATTACACAGTGACTGAAAAGGAAATGCTCGCGGTTGTTTGGGCCCTTGAAAAATTCAGATCATATATATTGGGCTCCAAGGTGACAATTTTCACGGATCATACTGCAATTAGATACCTCATGGATAAGAAAGATGCCAAGGCACGACTTTTGAGGTGGATTTTGTTAATCCAGGAATTTAATTTGGAGATCAAAGATAAACCTGGAATAAAGAATGTTGTTGCTGATCACCTTTCCCGAATTGAGAAAAATGATTATCCTGATACTGGACCTATTAAAGAGACTTTTCCAGACGAATCTGTTTGCACGATTGATTCAACCCCATGGTATTCCAACATCGTAAACTATCTTGTCTCCAAGAAGGTTCCCTCTGGTTGGACAAAGAAAATGATTGAAAAACTAAAGTCGGATTCAAGAAAATACCATTGGGACGATCCTTTCCTTTTCTATGAAGGACCGGATTGTGTCTGGAGAAGATGTATTCCTCAGGAAGAATACCAGAGTGTCCTCACACATTGTCACACTTTCGAGGCTGGAGGGCACCATTCGGGAAAGAGAACCGCACAAAAGGTACTCCAATGTGGATTTTACTGGAAGACCTTATTTCGTGATGCTAATGATTTTGTACGGTCTTGCCCGATTTGTCAAAGGATGGGAGGGACCGTTGGATATAGAGACGAAATGCCCATGCAACCAATGATTTTCTGTGATGTTTTTGATGCATGGGGGATTGATTTTATGGGTCCCTTTCCCAATAGCAATGGATTTGAGTACATCTTGTTAGCGGTCGATTATTTGTCTAGATGGGTAGAGGCTATTCCGACCCGAATCGCAGACAGCAAAACCGTCTGTAAGTTTATCAAGGATAATATCATAGCAAGGTTCGGGATACCAAAAATTTTGATCTCTGATGGAGGTAGCCACTTTGTGAACAGGGAAATGAGATCTTTGGCTAAGGAGTACAAATTTGAACATCGAATAGCCAACCCTTATCATCCACAATCTAATGGCATGGCAGAAGTTTCTAATCGAGAAGTGAAGAGCATACTTCAAAAGTTGGTTCGTCCTGATAGGAAGGATTGGTCAAAACTGTTGGATCAAGTTCTTTGGGCCTATAGGACAGCTTATAAAACACCACTCGGCACTTCACCTTTTAGGATGATCTATGGCAAACCTTGCCATCTTCCAGCTGAACTGATTCACAAATCTGAATGGGCAACCGGCTCAAGAAGAGGGGGTAGAAGTATAGAGTTTTGGAAGCTTAGCCAGTGTAGCTAAGTCTCCCGCTGCAAGCTTCATGAGATCTTTACACTCCGGTGGGGTTATTAAATTTTCAATCCGACCCACCACTTTTTTGGAGTTCTTTTTGCATTTTTTGCATTTTTTTTTTCAAGACTTCTGTACACATATCTACATGGTGCAGCATATAAGAAATTTCCCCTTGAGCCAGTAGACTATCCCTCTTTTGAAGCTTTATTGCAACCCACAGCTTCTGTCTTTAGCTTTCAACATCACTAGACCAAGTTGAGGTGCACTTCCTTCACTATAAGAAGAAGAGAGGTTCCGCCTAGAAGTACTACCCTCATATGCTACCCCAAGCCAAAGGAAACTGCCTCCTCACCACCTCATCCATGGAGAGCCATGTGTAAAGTGCAGGTGCAAGTTAAGCCATTGTCTCTGAGAGTCATGCGTGTGTTGTTAAGTGCTCTACTTAGGCTCATCAAGATGACATATGCTCATAGCCTAGTGGACTCAAAGAATTAAGTCCTTATGGACCTGAAAAGCTCTAATCCTAAGTCCTACAAGGTTCCTCTTGAAGTTAAGTGAATTAAGATCTTATTCAAGCTCCATTTCTCAATTTAATTCCAGGCTTAGTTTAAATGTC
The DNA here is from genome assembly GCA_037367405.1 of Ottelia alismoides. Taxonomy (NCBI): domain Eukaryota; kingdom Viridiplantae; phylum Streptophyta; class Magnoliopsida; order Alismatales; family Hydrocharitaceae; genus Ottelia; species Ottelia alismoides. The sequence goes on along the minus strand of JAZKJV010008485.1, from coordinate 238,802 downwards.
AACTCTCATCCAGGAAGAACTATATACATATATGTACACAAGATGCTATTTACAAATATTTTACAATCATGCAAAAATTTTGAAAAATGTTTTGAAATCATGAATGAATGATGCATGAAGTGCAGGTTTTGCAAAAAGATATTTACAAACATTTACACAAGATTTTTGCAAACTTTTGATTTTCAAAACATTTTGGAAAAATTTTGTACTATATACATAATTTTGATACAAAATATTTACACAAGCTTTACACAAAAGATTTTTGAAATCATTTTTACAAAAATACTTTATACACTAGCTATGTCTGTGCAAGAATAAAAGAGGTTTATGTACATGAAAAATTTTTAATTTTTGTGATTTTTAGCCATTTTTTATTAACACACTCACACAAAGTACGAGTTATGGCTAAAGTATATATGAAATATATACACACCCCCCCTATACTTAGCTCGAACGATGTCCTCAGAGTGATCAAGAGCGATGAAGAAGACATAACTCGTGCTTAGTAAAAGGGAAGTGAAAAGGAATGAATAAATGAATAGAATGAGATGGACTCGGTGGTCTCCCCCTATACTTAGGATTAACTAATCCTAAGTATAGCAAGCTGTACATGAAGGGAAAGCCGAGTGAAGAAGATACAGAATCTGCCCCCCCTATACTTAGGGTAAAATATCCCTAAGTATAGGCAGCAAAAACAAGAGCAGAAAGAATGAAAAGAATACTCACAGGCCCGACATCCCCCCTATACTTAGGGTAAAGTACACCCTAAGTATAGCATAATCATAGGATGAGAAATGGGATGTGGGACTAAAGAATAGAATGATATGGACAACTGGATCTATACAGGCGGAAGAACAGTGAAAATCAGGCGTGAGATGCAAAAGATGTGAGTCAAAAGACCACATCTCACGCAAAATGAATAGCGGCAATAATAACGTCCCGTGGCTCATGATCTAGAAATGGTTTGAGCCGCTGGCCGTTCACTCGGAAGGTACTCTCAGAAGATAACTCAGATATATCAATGCTACCGTTATTGTGTACCTTTCTGACCAAATAGGGTCCTTTCCATTTGCTCTGTAGCTTCCCTGGAAATAATCTAAGCCTCGCATCAAACAGCCATACTTTCTGTCCAATCTCAAAATGCTTGTGGCTGATATGAGAATCATGCCACTCCTTGACTTTCTCCTTATAATGTAGGCTGTTTGAGAATGCTGCATCTCTAAGCTCTTCCAAGGCGGCTAACTCTGCCCTCCTCTGGTCTCCTATACCATTTGGATCCATCAATATGTCTGTAACTGCCCAGAGTGACTTGTGCCTCAACTCAACTGGTAGGTGACAAGGCTTGCCATACACGAGGCGAAAGGGAGATGTACCTAATGGAGACTTGAAAGACGTCCGATATGCCCACAAGACCGAGTCCAAAAGTTGTGACCAATTCTTTCGGTCAGGGCGGACGACTTTCTGCAAAATATTCTTGATCTCCCTATTCGACACTTCGGCTAGACCATTCGTCTGTGGATGGTACGGTGTAGCAACACGATGGTCTATGCCGAACTCTCTAGCAAGGGCCTTCACCTGGTCGTTGATGAAATGAGATCCCCCATCAGAAATAAGAACTCGTGGAACCCCAAACCGCATAATGATGTGTCTCTTCAAAAATTTGCAAACTGTCTTTGCATCTGCGGCTCGGGCGGGGATAGCCTCAACCCAACGACTCACATAATCTACGGCCAACAGAATGTACTCAAATCCCTGACTCTTAGGGAATGGACCCATGAAATCGATGCCCCATGCGTCAAAAACCTCACAGAAGTGAATGGGCTGCATCGGCATCATATCACGCTGTCCACAAGTGCCCATCCTCTGACAGTCAGTACACCTCTTCACGAACTCATCAGAGTCCTTGAAGAGTGTAGGCCACCACAAGCCGGACTGGAGCACTTTCTGTGCCGTTCTCCTCCCAGAATGATGTCCTCCTGCCTCAAGCTTGTGGCAGTAAGTGAGGACACTATGATGCTCCTCCTGAGGAATACACCGACGCCAGATGCTATCCCCTCCTTCGTGGTAAAGGATGGGATCCTCCCAGTGGTAGGACTTGGCCTTCGCAAGGAAGGTCTCAATCTTCTGCTTGGGCCAATCTTGTGGGACATTCCCAGCAACGAGAAAGTTCACAATATCGGCATACCACGGGAGTGAGGCGATAGCAAGGATCGCCTCATCTGGGAAGGTATCACAAATGGGATCAATCTGCTCAGAATCCTCAGGTTGCTCTAATCGGGATAAATGGTCCGCCACCACATTCTTGACTCCAGGCTTATCCTTGATCTCAATGTCGAACTCCTGGAGTAGAAGGATCCATCTAGTAAGTCTGGCCTTGGCATCCTTCTTTGACATGAGGTACCTGATGGCGGTGTGGTCTGTGTACAAGGTCACTCTTGATCCAATGATATATGATCTGAATTTATCTAGGGCAAACACTACTGCTAGCATCTCCTTCTCTGTGACCGTATAATTCCGCTGGGCGGAATCCAATGTGCGGCTAGCATAGTGTATCGCAAATGGTACTCCATCCCTCCTCTGTCCTAGCACTGCCCCTACGGCAAAATCAGAGGCGTCTGTCATGATCTCGAATGGGAGAGACCAATCTGGTGGCTGAAGGACAGGAGCCTCAATAACGCACTGCTGGAGAGTTTCAAAGGACGAAAGACACTTGTCATCGACAAGGAACTCGGTGTCTTTCGTCAAGAGGTCAGTCAACGGTCGGGCAATCTTGCTGAAATCATGAATTAATCTCCTATAAAAACCAACATGCCCCAGAAATGACCGTAGCTGCTTCAGATTGGACGGCGGTGTGAGTTTCCTAATGACATCGACCTTGGCCGGATCAACCTCCATGCCTCTGTTGGAGATGATGTGGCCAAGCACCGTCCCTTGAGTCACCATGAAGTGACTCTTCTCCCAAGACAGAACTAAGCGGGTAGCAATGCATCGCTGGAGCACTCGGTCTAGGCAGTCAAGACAGGAATCGAATCCGTCGCCGTAAACCGAGAAGTCGTCCATGAAGACCTCCAAACACTCCCCTACCATGTCCGAAAATATCGACAGCATGCATCTCTGAAAAGTCGCAGGGGCGTTACATAGCCCGAATGGCATGCGTCGAAAGGCGTAAGTACCGAAGGGACAGGTAAAGGTGGTCTTCTCCTGATCCTCAGGAGCGATAGCCACCTGGTTGTAGCCGGAGTACCCATCCAGGAAGCAATAATGGCTCTTCCCTGCCAGTCTCTCTATGATCTGGTCAATAAAAGGCAGGGGGAAATGGTCCTTCTTGGTGGCCTGGTTGAGTTTCCTGTAGTCAACACAGACTCGCCAAGAGGTGGGTACTCGTGTAGCAATCTCCTCTCCCGACTCACTGATCACAGTCGTGATGCCCGTCTTCTTGGGCACCACATGCAAGGGGCTGACCCACTTGGAGTCGGAAATGGGATAAATAAAATCTGCACTCCACCATTTTGATATTTCCTTCATAACAACCTCTCGTAGGTTGGGGTTCAGTCGCCGCTGGAACTCACGCGACGGCTTCGCCCCTTCCTCGAGATAGATATGGTGGGAGCACAACGAGGGGCTAATCCCATGGAGATCTGCTACGCTCCATCCAATTGCCTTGCGGTTCCTTTCAAGAACCTCCATCAGACGGGATTCTTGTTCTCCAGTCAGATCTGCAGAGATGATGACTGGGTACATCTCAGACTCTCCCGCAAGGAATCTATACTTCAACGAAGTAGGGAGCGGCTTTAGCTCTGGACAGCTGGGTGCTGGCATATCTGGCTTCTGAAGAAGATGTGTGTATGCGGATAATTCTGCCAAATTTGCCTGGGAAAATGATAACGAACTCTCACAAACTGGATCTGGAGAAGGCGGGTCCTCTACATTGTCTCTGTTCTGCTCTGCCTCTACCTCCTCCTTATCTATAGGCTCAGGTGGATCCAGATCTGGCATCTGATCACTACAATCTGCCCAATCAGATTCTGAATCCGAGGGATCTATATCAGACTCAGTGGCATCAGTACCACTGGAGAACAAGGTGGCATCAGCACCACCATAGAGCAGGGTGGCCTCAGTACCACCATCACTGGAACTCGTGTCGCGATCAAGGTCCGATTCTGCTGACTCAATAGTATCCTGAACCAGGGCTGTGCTCTCCAGACTATCCTCTGCTATCATCTCTGCATCAGATGCATCTAAATATGAGAGGATGGTCTGTGCTGCAGGATCTGCCCAAGCTGCCTCATCATCTGTGATCACAAAATCACAGTCCTGGTGGATGTCTGGCTCTGCGTCTGTCAGCTGCTCTGAATCCGTACTGCCATGTGAGCGGGATCTGGATCTGGCTCTGTGGTCCTTAACCGTCTCTATTTGTATACTCTCGCCCTGGACGCGAAAGTACACCTTCCCGCTATCATGATCAGTCACTGCTTTGGCTGTGGCCAAGAACGGGCGACCGAGAATGATGGGGGAATCGGTCAACGAGTCAGGGGTCTCCATGTCCAGCACGACAAAGTCCACGGGGAATTGCAAACCCTGAATCGTGACGATAACGTCTCGCAACAACCCCTTTGGCCTCTTGACAGACCGATCAGCAAACTGAAGGTAGGTCCTGCTCTGTCTAAGAGTGCCCAACTCTAAGTGGTGGAGAAGGGCTGCCGGAAGGAGGTTGATCGACGATCCGCTATCTAGTAGAGTGCGGTCGAACCTCTGCTCACTAATCTGACATCTGATATACGGGGCCCCTAAATCTGGCCTCTTAGTCGGCAGATGGTTCTGGATCGCGTAACACGTGGCTTTTGTTAGCACATGAATTTCTGCGGTCTTGTTCCTCTTCGTCCTCCTGACTGTGGTCCTGTCTCTCAAGGACCGCTGAAGAAGAGGAATGTGCTGCAAAGCCTCATTGAGGGTCAGCTGAATGTGAAATCGGTCTATCATGCCTTGGCTGAACTCCTCCTGCTCTCTCTTTTTTGGGTCTTTTTCTCTTTTCTTCCCCTTCCCCAACGCAAGGGCTCTAGGAAAGGGGATCACAGGGTCCTTCTCAGATGAAGGACTAGGACTAGGTCTAGACGGTTCGATGACCGGATCCTCACAAACATCATTCACAACAGTGGGATCAAAGTAAACTAAACCTTTTCCTTTATTCAAATCAGAGTTCCGAGATACATTCATGCGAGGAAAGACAACATTTCTATCAGAATGAAAATTGGTGGCCTCAGTACCACCTCTGGCTGGCTCTCCAACTAAACGTCTTGCGGCCTCAGTACCGCTGGCTGGCTCGGCTCTCCTGGTGGCGTCAGTACCACCTCCTCTATGTGGTGAAACGGCGGCCTCAGTACCGCCGGGTGAATCAGCATCTCGGGTGGCATCAGTACCACCCTCATCAGGACGTGCGGCTTCAGTACCGCCCTCCTCTTCCTCATCTGGCGCTCTAGATGGATCCTCATGATGTCGCTCAGATGAGGCGCCGCCTGCTGGTCTTCTACCGCTCCTAAGTGTGACAAAATCAGCATCAAATAAATCCGACGAGATAACATCAAATGAGTCACTAGAAGTGGTAGGCTCAGTGTGAACTACCTGCTCAGATTTCCTCTTCAAGTTATTCGGATTAGGCTCGATCTGTGCAGGGATAGCGGCCTTCCCTCTCATCAGGTCCCGCATCTCCTGGCGGAACTCGTCCATCTCCCGTCTAAATGTAGCCTGCTGCTCCGTGAAGAGGCGGGCTATATCATCCATGGCGGGGCTCTCATGGGAGCCCGACGGGTTGCCTCTCTGATAATGAGGCTGCTGGACCTGGTGCTGCTGTGGCTGAGAGGGGTAAGAGGATGGATGCTGCTGCTGGTGAGCCTGCTGCTCACGTCTCCAATACTGTCCCTGCTGCTGATAGGGACGAGATACGAAGGATGATGGCTGGTGTGCTGGGGGCTGCTGGTGATCTCTCTGCTGGGAGTACTGCCCTCCCTGACCGGCTGGCTGCTGCTGGGGTTGGTTACCCCCATTCCCCCACCTGAATCCGGGATGGTCTCGTCGGATTCCAGTTTGAGGACGGTCATACCAAATCCCGTTGACATCCATCAACGGCTCTGCATCATATGGGGCTGGTGGGAGTACATCCAGAGGCTGATCCGGCTGATATACCACCATCTGTAAGTCAGGAGATGGTGGTGACTGGTAGGAGGGCTGCTGCTGCTGGTACGGCTCCGCCTGTACAAGGTGAACTTGTCTAGGCTGCTGCAAGGAGCTGGAGCGCTGGGACGAGCTGCGGCTGCCACCGGCATCGCCTCGCGACAGAAGACGGGGCTGAGGAGCCGTCTGTGCCTCCTGAAGACACAAGAGCTGGGTCTTCATGTCGCTCAGAGTTTGTGCTATTTCTTCCATCTGAGTTATGCCCTGGCACTGCTTCTTCTCTATGATTTCCATGCGGTCCAACTTCTCGCTAATTATCCCCATGTCCGCAGCGGCCGACTCTGCCTGTGCGGCTGCAACTGTGGACGAACTGGATGGACCTGCATCAACCCGTGCTATCCGCTGATACTGCACGGGTCCTGGCGGCTGCTGAGATCTCTGTGTATACAACCGAGTCTGGGACATCACCATGTAATTTTCTGCCATCTCTTCGTAGATGGCCCAGACTTGGTTGTGGTCCTTGGCAAAGTAGGACCCGCCGCAAGAAGCATTCACCAGACCCTGAAGCTCTGGTGTCATCCCACTAAAGAAGCTCTGAACTAGGTTCGGCTTCGAAATGTCGTGGTGTGGGCATCTATCCAGAAGCTCTCTGAACCTCTCCCATGCCTCGTGAAATTGCTCGTTAGGGAGCATGGAGAAGTTGTTGATCAGGGCCCTCGCTGCATTCGTCCGCCCGAGTGGATAGTACTTGTTCAAGTACTCGGTGCGGAGTTGATCCCAGGTGTACACAAACTTCCCTAGATGTTTCAGCCAGGCGGCTGCTCTATCTGCCAGTGAAAAAGGGAAGGCCATCATACGGATCGTATCTTGGTCCACACGACGGTCGTGGACAGTGCTGCAGATCATCAGAAACTCCTGGAGATGGAGGTGGGGTTCCTCAGTGGCGAGTCCGTGAAAATGAGGAAGCATCTGCAGGGTGTTCGGAGGGAACTTGAAATCCCCCACGATAGCAGGAATCACCACCCATTGGTGCATCAGTGTAGATCCGGGGTTGTGAAGTTCCCGCATCGGTCTTGCTGCGGCGGCGGCTGCCGCTGCTGCGGCGGCTGCTGCTGCGGCTTCTGCCTCTGCATCAGCGTCAGGAATGTCCTCCGGCTCGCTCGGCTCTTCTAGCTCTCTTCGGAGTCTCTCCAACTCCCTCCTCATCTCTATCATAAAAGCCCCCTGATCGCGTAACTGGTTCTGAACTGTCTCTAATGACGCGATCAGGGTGGAGTTAATCGCCCCCTGGTCTAAGACAAAGTGCTCGGGCTGGCGATCGTCTGAACTACCGGCTCCAGCCATAGGGACGTCTGCAAAATCAGATGAGCCTAACTCAGGTTCAGTCAAATGAATTCGTCTCTCCTCGGGCTCATGTCTCTCAGAAGCAGAAGAAAGGGGATCGAGGGGGAACATGGTGGAATCGAACTCGGGCCCGGAAAGCTGGTCTCGACTCTCACGGGCCAACCTAGATGATGGAGTAGATGCGCCTGAAAGCGGTGCAGCCAGAGGCTGCCTAAGAGATCGTCTACCCATCATCTTGATCTTGGCGAGTTGAGCGGATGGGATCTGGAGAAGATATGATAGCAAAGCAAACCCCCGGTTCACCAACACAACACAATCTGAAGACCGTGAAAGATCGGTCAATTTATCTTGTCAATTTTATTTGGTGAACATTCAAGATATCAGAGCGATTACGTGACCTGCTGGGATACCCGATACTCTCTCAACCGACTGTCCCGCACAGAAGAGTCGGTAATCAGTCGAGATGAGCACCGGAGGGCTTTACCTAGTGTTCGGGTCACTCTCTCGCACAATCAAACCAAACAATGAGGGGGTTGCTCTCCCCAAGACAAATTTTTAATTGTGAGTGTCTTTTAGGGTCAATAATGTTATCCAGTCCCAATTTTTTTTGTTTTTCTTTTTAAATATTTTTCAAAATAAATACAAGCGGCCTAACGGTTTTTCCGATTCTCCTGATGATTAAGTCAAATAAAACAGAGGGAGAAGACGAAAAAGCCGATGCACGGAGAAATCAATGATGCATGCAGAGAAAGAAATGCGTACCTTGTCTCCAGCACTCTACATGCAAGTGATCCGCGCAGAATTTAAATACAGAAATAAAACTACCTAAATGATGCAACGAGAAAAACCGGCCTTAGACAAGCAATTTCTATTGATCGTGAAGAACAATAGTTAGCTAATCGAATTGAGTCCGGAGTCCGATCTTGGGAGTCACTCGGTGCCCGCCACAACGGGTCCTGCCAGCGCTGTATGTGACTCCTCACGGCACGTGGTCTCAAATCCAATTTCACTAACTTTTTCAATGAATTTTATTAAGGTCCAATTGCGTTCTATGGGAACAGATATTCTATTAAGTGTTTGGGCCTTAAAATCTACGTCACAATCAACAGAAATTCCTAAATCTAGGGGCTCGAGGAAAACCGCGTAAACACCGGAAAAGGCAGCTAGCTATAAAACCACGATAAAAGCCGCGAAAATCCAAATGGGTCCCCCGAGCACACCGGTGCTCAGCGAAACAGACCCGCTAAGTTACAAATGTCCAAGAAAAGTCCAAAGTTCAAGTCCTAAATTATTACAACAAGAATAATGTTCTCTCTCTCTCTGAAATAAAATCTCTTCTCCTCTCTCTCTCTTCCTGCTCTTCTTCCCGTGCGGGTCCTCAAAATGTGTACTCCAAATTCCAAGCAGTACCTCGCACAAAAAATGAGAAAGAGAAAGTGTCAGAAAACAGTTATAATGTAGAGAGACAAAGAATACAAGAATGAAAACTGACTACAAAGCCGTGCTCCCCGGCAACGGCGCCATTCTGACGACACAGAAATGCGATACGACTGAGGTAAAGGTATAAAATAAGGTCGTTGCGACCTCAGTCACTCGAATGCGTCAATCAAGAAAATGAACCACACATGCAGATAAATCAATCAAAACACAAAGTAGAAGTGGTCCTGCTATAGGTTTAACCTGGTATAGCTCCCAGGGTCGAACTCAAGGAGCACAGATTGGCCTTGCGGCCTACGATGTAGTCAGAAATCCAAGAAAGTCTTTTTTATGGTTTTTATTTGTTTTTATATTTTTTTAGAATTTTTAATTAATGAGAAAATGAGATACAAAGAATGCAATGCAACTTCAACAATTTATACAACACACAAAAATGATGCAAAAATTCCAGAAAATTGGTTTTTATGTTTTTCAAGTTTTTTACTGTTTTTGGTGAATTTTTGAAATTTTTCTAATGGGCAAATTAATTATTAAAAATCAAACAATGCAAAGAATGTAGGGTACTGTCCAGCAAGGTTTAAGACCCCAAAATAAAATAATTTTGGATCTCAAAAAGCCCTGAAGGTAATTTTCCTAAAATCTATGAAGAATAAGGAAAATTTAGGCACCCTAATTGTTGTTTTTGGATTTTTAATTTATTTACTACAATTTTTATGAGTTTTTAGGGGTTTTTCAATTTTTAGGGTTTTTAAATGATGAAAAGTAGCCAAAATTGGCTAGAAAATCAAACAACCAGTAAACAACAAGTCCTAATTTTTTTAGAATTTTTGGTGGAGTTTTTATAATTTTTTTGTATTTTTTAAGTCAAACAGTAGCAAAATTAGGGGTTTTTGAATTTTTAAAAATAATAAATGGAATCAAAAATGTCCCCAAAAATCATAGAAATTCCTACACCATGGCAGGAGCCATGTGTCAAAATTTCATTGGATTTGGAGGTCGTTTGATATTTTATTCAAAAATAAAGGTGGGGCACTGTGCACAGGGACCTAAGTGCAAATACCCAAAAGTTCTGGGGTCCTGGTGCAATTTACCCAAGAAGGCACGTGCCAAGCACGTGTCTGGGGCACACAGGGACCTAAATGTAATAAAAATAAGTTCCGAGGGCTTATTGGTAACAAGTACCAAAAGTCCAGGGGCTTATATGCAATTTACCCAAAATAATTCGCACATGTGCAAATAAAGTGTTCACAGGGGCATATATGCAAATAAACAAAACTTTTCATTCAATAGATAACATCCAGAACTACAAGGGGTTCTATGCAAATAACCCAACAAAACACGTGCCCAAGCACGTGGGTCTCTACTGGCAGGGGTATAAATGCAATTAAAATAAAGCGCAAGGTCCTTGATGCAAATAACCCAGAAAATAAACAACGTGAATTAAAAATTACAGGACTGAACTGAAATAAGATAAACAGAGGGGGCCCTATGATATTTACCCCTTTATTAATAGCGACGGCCCGATGTGCGCCACGTGTATGATCTGACGGCTGGATGTGCGGGCGCTTCTTCTCTCTTCTCCTCTTCGGCTCGATCGACGGTGGGGAGAGACCCACGTGGATGATCGAGCGGTGCGGGGCTCGGGTGCCTCTCTCCTCGGCTGCAACGGTCCAGATGTCACCTCAGATAGATCAACGGCTACTGCTCCTTCAAGGATGGACGCTCAGGATTAGAACTGGAGCGAGGCCTTCATCGGACGGCTCTGGATGGTGGAGGAAGAACTCGACGCCGGCGAAGTTCGTCGGCCTCCTGCGTGCACTCCGGTCCTCCTCTGCTGCGCCTGAAGGTCGGAGAAGATCCGGCGTGAGGTTGCGCAGCTGCTGGTGGTGGCCAAGGGCCCAACCGAGCCCTGGAGGGGCTCCGGCGAGGCCTATGGCTCGAAGCTCCTGGCTGAACTGGGAAGGAGGCTCAGACACCTCCTTTGGACCTGCAAAATGGTCAAGAAGCTTCGCGGGTCGAGGGCAAAGTGCCTCGACCCGGTTAGGTGGCGTGAAGGTGATCGGTGCGGTGGGGCGGAAGAGCTCCGGCGAGGCGACGGCGGTGGAGCTCGACTCCCAGATCCTGTGCGATCTGGGTTGAGTGAAGGTGCGTAGAAGGTGCGCGGGGAGATGGCGAAGGTGATGGTAGGGTCGGATGGTCGAGATGATACGCGAAGTGACCGGAATCGGAGATGTGCGTCGGAGATGAGATTTGGGCGAAATCCTAAATTAGACGAAATTAAAAGGACCTAAGGGTACCTGATGGATGCTGGAGACTGTGCTGGAGATGGGCTATCTCCGGGTCGTAGCTTCGAAGGGCGTCAAGGCCTGAAGCTCGGTGCTCGACGCTGGCGGCGGAGCAAGAACGGCGAAGTACGCCGGATCAGAGGAATCGCCTCCTCGCCTCACTGCAACAAAGGCTGACGCTCGCTGTCACTCAGTCGGAGCCAATGGAGGTCACGGGGAAGAAGGAGAGGGTCCAAAGATGCGGCGCGGAGGCGGCGGAGGTGATGGTTTTATAATGTGACCGGGCGATTAGGGTTGCGTGAGGACAGCAAAGGAAAGCATGGATTCGATGGCGGAAGATCCGGCGAGGGAGAGGGATGTGCGGCGAAGAATCTGGGCGCGGGGGTTGAGTGGAAGACAGCCTGGAGCGCGTGGGAAAAATCGGGGAAGATGGGCTGGCGCACGCATTCCGGAATAGGAAGGAGGTCGCGGGGGAGTTGACCGGGGTCAACATTCCCCCGTGGACCAACCAGGGGCGGCCACGTGTGCTGGGTTTTTGTTTTATTTTTTTAGGGCATAAATAGGTCGAATTAGAGAAAACTCAAAACATGAAATATTTTTCTTTTTTTTTTTTCTATTTTTTGGTGATTTTTATTTAATTTTTGGAAATAAAAATAGGTTAGCTATATACATAGGTATATATACACTATATGGATTTTTATTTTTGATTTTTTTTTATTTGTTATTTTTATGTGTTTTTATGCTCATTTTGTATTTTATTTATTTACAGGATAAAATGAGGAATAAAATAATATTTTTATTTTATTTTTATCACTTATATACAAGGGTGAAATAAATAAATATATACATTTATATACAAGGTATATATACAATGTATTTTTGTATTTTTCATTTTGTAATTTTTATTTGATTTTTGTTTTGTTTCTTGTTATTTATTTTATTTACAAAATATGCCATAGAATATTCACAAAAATTTTAGAAAATAAATGAATTTATTTACAAGGTTAAATAAATACAATAGTGATGGTTTATACACATGGTGAAAGGGTATTTTTGTCTTTTTGATTTTTATCTTTTTATTTTGTTTTTAATAGAATATATACAATATGTACAAACACATTTTTGGGTGAGGAAAATATATAGTTTAATTTATTTACAAATGTGTACACATGTGAGCCCCTATCTCCCTCTACTTGGCTTTTATGCGGTCAGGCCCATGCTGAGCCCTCCCTTGGGTTAGGTTGCTCAATATTTATTCTAAATATTTCCCTCTTTTTCTTTTTGCTCTTTATTCTTTTATTTTGTGCACAAAAACATGCTAATTATAGGTTTTTACACAATGCATGCTTTTGATAATTATTTGTATTTACACATATCTACATGTATTTGCAAAGGGTTTTTGTAGCTAAAATAGAAGAATAAAGAGTGATGAATGGGTATTCATCAGCAATCAAAAAGTTGAACTGGAGTTGTCACCTTGGGAAATTATGTCGAGACCTAAATCTGAATGAGCTAATTGAAATCCGAAATCGAGCATATGAAAACAATGTGATTTATAAGGACAAGGTCAAGAAATGGCATGATAGACACATTCGAGATAAAACCTTTGTCCCTGGGCAGAAAGTCTGGTTGTTTAATGCTCGATTAAAGATCTTTCATGGGAAACTGAAATCGAAATGGACGGGTCCCTATGTTGTCATCGATGTGCATACCAATGGAAGTGTGGACATTGCAGAACTCAAAGATGATGCACAACCTTTCTCAGTGAATGGACAATTACTGAAGCCATACATAGAATCATCCAAAGAACATACAGTGCAAGTTGAGGTCATCTATTTCACACAGAGCAAGGACATTGACGAAATATCAGATCAGACCCAACCTCCCTCCCAACCACATCGGTCTCCTTGTACAGCTTCTTCCTCTACTTAGGCCAAGGCCTAAGTATAGGGGGGAGACCGATACCATCTGTATATACCATTTCCCTCATCACATTCCGATCTTTCGCTCACTCCATATCCATCCTTCTTCTATACTTAGGCTGACCAAAGCCTAAGTATAGGGGGAACCGCCCCCCACCTATATATACCCTCCTCATTCACATACCCTGACCGCTTCTTTTTCTTTTTCTTTTTCTCTCTTCTTCTATACTTAGACTATTCACAGTCTAAGTATAGGGGGGCGATTTTTGTAAATCTTTTTCTTTTTCTTTTGCACTCTCTTACGCTTAGCCCGGGCTATGTCTTCTTTACGCTTCTTGCGCTCTGAGGACACAACACTCGCTAAGTATAGGGGGGTCTGTATATATACTGTGTATATATTTTAGCCATACCTCGTACTTTCGCGTAAGTCTATATGTATTTACGGGGTGGGTTTTTCTTAAAAATTTAAAAAAAAAAACAACAAAAAAAAATGTTTTTTTTCCACTAACACTGACCTTGCCCAAAAATTTTATTGGCTTCTTATTCATTTTTGCATTAAAAAAAAATCATCACAAATAAAAAAAAAAGAAAGAAAAAAAAAAAGAAGGTGCCTGCATTTCACACACTCGCATTTCATCAAGCATCGCATTTGCATATGTGAAAAGTCTTTGGGTTCTGAACCGAGTTGTGAGCCGAAACCGAGAGTGGTCTGGACTTAACCTTAATCCACCTAATTTTCAGAGGAACTTCACCGAGAAATAGGATTTTAGAGTCTTCAGGTCGTTGACTTAATTCTTTGAGTTCCACATGACAATGTACAGCGTTTGACTCTTAGTGTCTAACCTGGTCTCTTCATTCTGGGTACAACTCTGGAATAAGGAATTAATTTGCACTCTCGCACTATGCACTTAGCTCAACTCAAACATATGTTGGAAGACTGTGTGAGTTTCTTTTCTGGTAGCGTGGAAATCTAAAGACCGGAGTACGGGTTGAAATAAAGCTTCGGAAAAGGGATGGACGGCTGGGCACAATTTTTTCTAAGACCCCAAAAAATGTACGGAAACAAAAGATTCTATATCCGTAGGGGCACAACAAGATCCAAGCAGAACCACCAAAAATTCCAAATACAAAGAAGCAACTACCAAATAAAATCTGACCAAAAAGGTCCAAGCTTCCAGAAACCTGCAGATCTTGGTGGAGACTCGGCTACACTGGCCATCTTCACAAGGAGAGGTGACTACACTGGCCACCCTCCAGTTCTTTTCTCATTCTTCTATCTTCTCCCCCAATTCGATTGTGAACACAGCGCGACAGACCTTAGAAGGAAATACCTGACTCCCCGAGGACGAGTTATTGGAGAAGAGGCTTATGCGGTAGTCCGGCATTCTGGGTGGGAAGAGCTAAAATATTTCACACACAAGAGTCGGTTATTCAATGTTCAAAGAGTATACTTTGGGAAGATGATTGATCTAAGATGACTTCTGAGCCGAAACTGTAGCAATGATGTGTAGAACTTGAGGGCTGTTGATTTTAAAATTCTAAGTCTCACAGAAGTTCCGACACACAAATAATCCAAAGGTTGAGTTTAGGTTCACTTTCACCTTCAGCTCATGGTCTTGGTTTGGAACCCAATCTCATTTCACCTCATGGCATTTCTTTTTGATGCTCAGGGACGAGCATGATTTAAGTATAGGGGGATGATGAATCTCATATTCATCACTCTAAATCTCATTTATTAAGCTCAAATCCCTTAAAATCAACAGCATTCTGGCATCTATTTTGCATAATTAGCATTCATGCATGATTTCATAAGAATTGCATTTTAGCACAAAAATCTGCACAAAATAAGAAGCCAAAAATCCAAGCCAAATTGACCTGTAAATAAGCCTAACTTCCCGGATTTTTAACACATTCATGCTAACTCCGAATAACTCAAAACCACTTCCACTGTGTACATAGTACTAACAAGAATAAAGGAAAAATACAAAAAAATAACTAACTCAAATAAGTGGACCAAAAACTCAAACCCTAATTCCAGGATTTTCGGACTAAATGCCACATATCTTCTCCATCCAGTGTCCGATTTAATCCTACTCACTTTTGAACTAATGTACATTCAATTACCTTCAAAACAAGACCAAGTTCAAGTGAATCGGAGCTCATATGTGAAAGTTGGGTTTTGGGCCTCTTTTGTACATTGTATATTTTCGCGGTTTTTACCTTGTATTTTACGTATATATTTTCTTAATCAATAAAAAATCCAAAAAAAAATTAGAATTAAGTGTCTTTTATTTATCTTTGATTTTTCCATATTTTTCCGGATTTTTATCTTGTTTAAAAATGACATAAAAATTATAAAACCCAAAAATCAAGGTATTCTATGTACATAGGATACCCCAAAAATTCACTTTTTACATTTGATCGATTTTGGTTTTGATGTCTTCATGAAAGTTGTAGATCTCATCGAGACGAGCAACTTTCGTGAAGAAACTTTTTCGATCCGAGGTCGTTTACTATTTTTTATCGATTTTACAAAAATTTTTAATTTCGAATTTTCTGGTGCTGACACGTGGCAGCCCCAGAGGCAGCCACGTGTCAGCCATTTTTGGCTTTATTTATAATTCGTTTTATAAAAAAAAAATTAAATACGAAGCACGTGCGTCGCACGTGCCTCCCCAGGCACGTGCCCCGCACGTGCCTCCGCCTCTTCCCCCATCACCCGCCACGTGGCGCAACGGGCACCGTCCGATCGCGCGCGATCGGACGGCGCCTGTGCGTCGTCTTCCTCCGCCCTTCCACTTTCCCAATTCGGCCGCCGCGCCGCCCCCGCGTCTTCGCCGCATATCTCGCGCCGCCGCGCCTCCGCAAATCTCGCGATGGCCGCCCCCGCGTATCCCCGTCGATACCAATCAGATCAAGCCCCCGATCTCCATCCAATCCCTCGATTTCTCCGTCAAATCCCCCTCCCGATTTCCTTCTCCGGCGATCCTCTCGCCCTATTTAAACAACGCCGACCACAGACCTTCCCCCATCCGCCGTTCGATCTCCAAAGGACCCCTCTCCGGTAGTGACAGCCGGCGAGCCCCCTCCTCCATCGGCGTGATCCGAGGTCACCGCTCCTCGTCGCAGCTCCGCCCCGCCGCGCTGCTGCTCGCTCCGGCCATTCCCAACGCCGTCGAGCTCTCTCCCGCAGGTAAACTCTCTTTCTTTCTCTCTCTCTCTCTCTATCTCTCTCTCGCCTTCTCTTTCACGGAACACACCTCCACCGCCCGACAACTGCGTTCTCCGCCTCCACACCGGCTCCGGCCATCGCCAACGACACCTGGAGCTTCATCGCCAGCCCCCCTTCACCGGCACCGCCTCCCTCTGCTCCGCCACTACGCCGGCTCCGCCTGACTTCACCGACGCCCCCCCCGGCCGTGTGTCGGCCAGAGGGAGAACGACGACGAGCTCCCGCCGCGACATCCAACGCAGCTCCAGCCAACGTTCTTCTCCGGCCAACACTTCCACCGCCTGACACCAACCCCGCATCGTCATCAGCACCTTCACCGCCAGCGACGGCCGACACACCCTACGCTGCCTCGCCCCACGCCACCGGCATCGCCACCTCCGCTTCGTCCAAGCCGGAGGCACCCTCCGTACTCCGCCGCTCCATCACCGGGCACACGGCCCGAGGCCCCAGCACGTGCCCTGCACGTGCGTGGGGAACGGCCTACAGCATCCCAGCCCCGGGTCACGTGCTGCGCACGTGACCGCGGGAAAAATTGTGAAGATCCCCCTGAGAGTTCACCATTTTGCGCAGTCATCCCTGCCAGACAGAAGGCACGTGCCTCACACGTGCCACTTTGGGAAATTTGCAGAAGAGTGCTCCAGACTATCGGTAATTACATAAACACCCCCCAACTGCAGTTTTATTTATTTATTTATATTTGCACCTGTACCCCTGTGTTTCCCTGTTATTTTGGACCTTTTCTATACATTATTTTATTATCAAAAAATAGCATGATGTTGGTTAATTGACTCTCTGCACTTCTACATATTGTGGGTATTTTTCTGATTGACGGTTAATTAATAAATATTTGTTTTGTGAAAATTGGCTTATTTTACCCATTTCTTGCTCTGAAATTCATAATTGGTTAACCGTTGCTCTAAAAATCCCCGAAAAATCATATCTTGTAGAGTTAATTAGTCTTAACATTGTGCCCAAAAAGATTTGAATTTGCATGCGTATTTTGTCCTGTAAAAATCATTTAGCATATTTTAGTATTTAATTTTTAGTAGGTATTAAACCCCACATTTTTGAGGTCTATGATTTTTCTAAGATGTATCACCTAGTGATAGATCTTAGATAATTTTAGTTCTCGAAAATAAGTAGGTTTAATATTTATTAAAATTAAATATTGAAAATTAATTTGTTTGCATTTAAAAATCCATAAAAAATTCATATTGCATCCAAAAATTCCAAAAAAATTACAGCGCATCCCTTTCATCATAATTTACATTGTGACCAAGTTTCATAATTTTCGGACATTGTTTGGTTGACATTTACATTTTAGTCCCTGAAATAAGGCCAAATTTGCATTTTGCATCCTCTATTGCATTAAAAATTCCAAAAAAAAGACCGCCTCGAAAACCGAAGTCGAACTTTGATAGACTTAATTCTAGGTTGTTCCTTTGCCTCCTTGTGATCGACCTTGGGACTTGCCCAAGTAAAATAAACATAAAACCACGAGATCAAAATTTAACAAATTATTTGTGGTATTTTCTTGACCGTTTCCGATTGCCGCCTACAACGCACAACTCGATAAAAACAACTCCTTAAAAGCCGCATTTCCGGATCCGTCAGTCATCCCACTAAAGAAGCTCTGAACTAGGTTCGGCTTGGAAATGTCGTGGTGTGGGCATCTATCCAGAAGCTCTCTGAACCTCTCCCATGCCTCGTGAAACTGCTCGTTAGGGAGCATGGAGAAGTTGTTGATCAGGGCCCTCGCTGCATTCGTCCGCCCGAGTGGATAGTACTTGTTCAAGTACTCGGTGCGGAGCTGCTCCCAGGTGTAAACAAACTTCCCTAAATGCTTCAGCCAGGCGGCTGCTCTATCTGCCAGTGAAAAAGGGAAGGCCATCATCCGAATCGTATCCTGGTCCACATGACGGTCGTGGACAGTGCTGCAGATCATCAAAAACTCCTGGAGATGGAGGTGGGGCTCCTCAGTGGCAAGTCCGTGAAAATGAGGAAGCATGTGCAGGGTGTTTGGAGGGAACTTGAAATCCCCCACGATGGCAGGTACCACCACCCAATGGTGCATCAGTGTAGATCCGGGGTTGTGTAACTCCCGCATCGGTCTCGGTGGTCCCGCTGCTGCGGCGGCTGCCGCTGCGGCAGCTGCTGCTACGGCTGCTGCCTCGGCATCAGCATTAGGAATGTCCTCAGGCTCGCTCTGATCTCTCACTTCTCTGAGTCGCTCCAGCTCCCTTCTCATCTCAATCATGAAAGCTCCCTGATCGCGTAGCTGCTTCTGTACTGTCTCTAATGACGCGATCAGGGTGGAGTTGATCGCTCCCTGGTCTAGTACAAAATGTTCGGGTTGGCGATCATCTGAACTGCCGGCTCCGGCCATAGTGACGTCTGCAAAATCAGATGAGCCCAATTCAGGTTCTGTCATATCAATTCGTCTTTCCTCGGGCTCATGTCTCTCAGTAGCAAAAGAAAGGGGATCGAGGGGGAACAGGGTGGAATCGTACTCGGGCCCGGAGAGCTGGTCTCGACTCTCACGGGCCAACCTAGATGGTGAAGTAGACGCGCCTGAAAGCTGTGCAGCCAAAGGCTGCCTAAGAGATCGTCTACCCATCATCTTGATCTGACGAGTTAGGCGGATGGGATCTGGAGAAGATATGATCGCAAAGCAAACCCCCGGTTCACCAACACAACGCAATCTGAAGACCGTGAAAGCTCGGTCAATTTATCTTGTCAATTTTATTGGGTGAACAAACAGAATATCAGAGCGCTTACGTGACCTGTTAGGATACCCGATGCTACTCCAACCGACTGGCCCGCACGGAAGAGTCGGTAGTCAGCTAGAAATAGCACCGAAGGGCTCTACCTAGGGTGCGGGTCACTCTCTCGCGCATCCAAACCATACAATGAGGGGGTTGCTCTCCTCAAGACAAATTTTTAATGTGAGTGTCTTTTAGGGTCAATAGTGTTATCCAATCCCAATTTTTTTTTGTTTTTTTCTTTTTAATTTTTTTTTCAAAATAAATACAAGCGGCCTAACGAATTTTCCGATTCTCCTGATGATTAAGCCAAAAACAGGGGGAGAAGACGAAAAAGCCGATGCGCGAAGAAATCAATGATGCATGTAGAGAAAGAAATGCGTACCTTGTCTCCAGCACTCTACATGCAAGTGATCCGCGCAGAATTTAAAGACAGAATTAAACTACCTAAATGATGCACGGTAAAAAGCCAAGTCCTAAACAGGCAATTTCTATTGATCGTGAAGAACAATAGTTAGTTAACCGAATCGAGTCCGGAGTCCGATCTTGGGAGTCACTCGGTGCCCGCCACAACGGGTCCTGCCAGCGCTGTATGTGATTCCTAACGGCACGTGGTCTCGAATCCAATTAAACTAACTTTTTCAGTGAATTTTAGTAAGGTCCAATTACGTTCTATAGGAACAGATATTCTATTAAGTGTTGGGCCTTAGAGATCCTACGTCACAATCATCAAAAATCCTATGTCTAGGGGCTCGAGCAAAAACCGCGAAAAATCCGGAAAATGATAGTAATAAAAGAAAAAGGAAAGCCGCGAGAAAAGCCGCGTAAAAACCGAGGGTCCTAATGGGTCCCCCAAGCACGCCGGTGCTCGGCGAAACAGACCCGCTACGGTATAAGTCTATTAGTCCAAACAGTCTCAAAGTCCTGTATTATTACAATTAATAATAAATGAATAAAATTCTATCCTACTGCCTCACTCCACTCAACTCTCTCCTCTCGCTCTCTCCTGCGGCTTCGTAGAGAAAGAAAAGCCGCCTCCGAATGCCGCGGCTGCACCGGCTCCTCGAAAGTCGCCTCCGCGGTCCTCGGGCCCTCGCAAGAAAACAGGAAGAGTGGTCAGACCAATCAAATAATAAATGAAAATAAAAGCAAGGGTATATGTGCAAAAATGGAAAACAAAATAATCACACAAAATAAAACAAAAATAAAAACAAAAGAAAATCAAAATAAAACAAAATAAATCAAAAAGGAACTATGAACAAAAGCCGCGAAAAGCCGCGAAAACAAAAATGAAAAGAAAGTCAAAAGTAACTACTAAGCCGTGCTCCCCGGCAACGGCGCCATTCTGATGACACGAAAACCCGAATGACTAAGGTAAAGGTGTAGAAAAATAGGTCGTTGCGACCTCAGCCACTCAGAACGTATCAATCAAGAAAAATAAACCACTCGAAAAAATATGACAAGTCAAACAAAGCGGTCTCGCTATGAGATTAACCTGGTATAGCACCCAGGGTCGAACACAAGGAGCACGGATTGGCCTAGGCCTACGAAGTAGTAAAAATAAGATAAAATAAAAGAAAAGTGATTTTTAGTGGTTTTTGTTAATTTTTATATTTTTTTGGATTTTTAAAAGGTTAAGAAAATAAAAGAAAGTAAATACAAACACACTTGCACAATTTATTAAACACACCAAAAATAATGCAAAAATTCAACAAAAATTGTTTTTATGTTTTTTAAGTTTTTAAGTGTTTTTGGTGAATTTTTGGGATTTTTCTAATGTATATTTTATTTTCTAAAAATAAAACAAGGCTAAAAAGGAAAGGTACTGTCCAGCAAGGCTTGAAACCCAAAAATAAAATACTTAAGGATCTCAATAAGCCCTGAGGTAATTTTCCTGTAATCTAGAAAGAATAAGGAAAATTTTGGCACCTAAATTATTGTTTTGGATTTTTAAATTATTTATTATAATTTTTGTAAGTTTTTAGGATTTTTTCAATTTTTAGGGTTTTTAAGTGATGAAAAATAGCCAAAATTGGCTAGAAAATCAAACAACAAACAAAGAACAGTCGCTAATTTTTTTAGAATTTTTGGGGGTGTTTTTATATTTTTTTATGATTTTCCAAGTTAAACAGTGGCAAAAATAGGGGTTTTTGAATTTTTAAAAATAGAAAATGAAATCAAAAATGTCCTCAAAAATTCATAAAAATTCTACACCATGGCAGGAGCCATGTATCAAATTTTCATCGAATTTGGAGGTGATTTGATATTTTATTCAAAAATAAAGGAGGGGCACTGTGCACAGGGACCTAAGTGCAAATACCCAAAGTTCTGGGGGGTCTGGTGCAAAATACCCAGCAAAACACGTGCCAAGCACGTGCCTGGGGCACTCAGGGACCCAAATGTAAGAAAAATAAGTTCCGAGGGCTTATTGGTAACAAGTACCAAAAGTCCAGGGGCTTATCTGCAAAATACCCAAAAAAAACGCACATGTGCAAATAAAACACTCACAGGGGCATAAATGCAATTACTGAAAATATTTCATTCATTAAAGAACATCCAGAACTACAGGGGTAGAGTTGCAAATACACCAAAAATATCACGTGTCGAAGCACGTGTCTCAGACAAACAGGGGCATAAATGCAAATATAAACAAGCGCGAGGTTCCAAGTGCAATTTACCCTACGTAAATAAAATGCATAAAATATTTACAGGACTGCAAACAAAAATCACAAACTACGAGGGGGCCTAAGGTAATTTACCCCTTTATTGCGATCCAAGGGCGGAGCGTGCGCCACGTGTAGATCCGACGGTGGAGAAGCGAAGGCGCCCAGGGCTCCGGTCCTCGACTGCGATCCGACGGTCCAGGTGCTGCCACGTTGCAGATCGAACGGTGGGCGGACGACGAGGCTGAGCTGCGCTGGATCGACGGTGGAGATCGACCCTCGGATGGATCTGACGGTTGAAGCTGCTCCTCGAATGGACGTACGTGATTGGATCTGGAGCTCGGGGGTCAATCGGACGGCGGAGGAGGATGATGGACGAACAGGGCTCCGGCGAACTTCGCCGGGCTCGTGAGTGCGTGATGGTCCTCCGGGGAGCCTTCTGAAGGTCGGAGAAGAATCGCGGAAGGCTCCCGCGTCTGCTGGTGGTCTCCGACGAGCACACCGAGCTCCGAGGAGCTCGAGCGAAGGCGGCGGAGCTGGGTCTCCTAGCTGGATGGCGAAGGGTCTCAGATGACCCTTGTCTTGACCTGAAAAGCGAACCAGAAGACTCATGGGTCGAGGGCAAATTGCCTCGACCCGGTTAGGCGGCGTGAAGGTGCATGGTGCGTCGGAATGGAGAGCTCCGGCGAAGGTGGTCGGCGGAGGAGCTCGATTCCCAGATCCTGTGCGATCTGGGTTGAGTGAAGGGGCGTAGAATGTGCGTGAGGGGATGGCAAAGGTAACGGTGCGTTCCGATGATTGAGAAGTTGCACGATATGGCCGGAATCAGCGGAATACGTCGGAGATGCGATTTGGGGGAAATGGAAAATTACGCTAAACGGAAGGACTAATCGGCTACCTGGGCGGTCGGAGAGACTGGGGAAGAGCAGGGGGTGCTCCTGGTCGTAGCCTCAAGGGTCGTCTCGGCCCGAGGCTCGGTGCTCACGCTTGTGGCGGAGCAACGGCGGCGACACACGCCGGATCAGTGGATTCACCTCCTCGCCTCGCTGCAACAAGGGCGATCGCTTGCTGTCACTCTCGCGGTGCCTCTGGAGTTCACTGGGAAGAAGGAGAAGAGCCAAAGATGAGGCGCGGAGGCGGCGGAGGTCGAGATATATATGGAGACAGGGCCGATTAGGGTTGGGTGGAGACGGCTATGGAAGGCGTGGATCGCGCGGCGAAGGATCTGGCGAGGATGTCGGATGATCGGCGAAGGATCCGGGCGCGGGGTTTGCGTGGGTGACAGGCTGGAGGCGCGTGGAGAAAATGGCGAAGGCGGGGCGGTGCGCATCTTCTCAAAAAGGAAAGAGTCCGCGGGGGAGTTGACCGGGGTCAACAATCCCCCGTGGACCAATCAGGAACTGCCACGTATTTGAATTTTTTGTTTATTTATTTTAAGGCAAAAAATGGCCGAATTAAGAAAAACTTAAAACATGAAATATTTTTCTTTTATTTTTTTCTATTTTTTGGTGATTTTTAATTAATTTTTGGAAATAAGAATAAGGTATGTACATTATAGGTCTATACATAGGTATATGTACAATATGTTTTTGTATTTTTAATTTTGTAATTTTTATTTGATTTTTGTTTTGTTTCTTTTTATTTATTTTATTTACAAAATATAATCTAGAATATTTACAAAAAGTTTTAGAGATAAATAAATTTATTTACAAGGTGAAATGGATAAGGAAGGTGGTATATGTACATGGTGAAAGATATTTTTGGATTTTTGATTTTTAATTTTTTATTTTGTTTTTAATAGCTTTTACATATATACAAAATATATACAAATATTTACAACATATTTTTGGGTGAGGAAAATATATAGTTTTATTTATTTACAAATATATACATATGTGAGCCCCTATCTCCCTCTACTTGGCTTTTATGCGGTCAGGCCCATGCTGAGCCCTCCCTTGGGTTAGGTTGCTCAATATTTATTCTAAATATTTCCCTCTTTTTCTTTTTACTCTTTATTCTTTTATTTTTGCACAGAAACATGCTAATTATCTATTTTTACAAACATGCATGGCTTTTGCTAATTAATCCTATTTACACATATCTACATGCATTTGCATAGGTTTTTGTAGCTAAAATATAAGAATAAAGAGTGATGAATGGGTATTCATCACCATACAAGAGGCAATTACATTTTCAGGATAAAACCTTTGATTCTTAAAAATCAGATCATTTCTCCCTCCCCATATGGCCCAAAGTGCTGCAAATGGCAAAGAAACGTCATCCGTCGAGTTCATCCCACCGACCTAATAGATCTCCAGAACTCAGTCGTGCCACCATGCAGCAACCATGTCACGCCTAGCTCCTTCCAAACATGATCCGACGCAGGACATGTGAAGAATAAATGCCCTGCATCTCCGTCTGCGCACCGCATCTATCACACTGCGTATCTGGAGCGCCAAACAGTCTTCCTCTTCGTGCTATATCCCAAATCCTTCCTCTTCTCAAGCACCACAGAAAAAATTTGACTCTGCAAGGGATCCTGCTTGCCCATATAATCTTCATATCCTGTTTCAGGTCGGCATCCAAACCATCACTTATCCCTCTAAACATATTGTATGCCTTTTTCACCGAGAATCTCTCTCCCTCCCAAGCAAAATGATCCTTACCCTGCGAGATGTAATCAGGAGAGGGCACCTCAGATAGCATTCCGTCCAACTCCTCCCTTCTACGTACAGAAAGATCGTGCAGGAAGTGAGGAACCCACGAACCAGAGATTCTGACCTGAGCCACTGAACGATTTCTGCTTTCTGTCCAAGCAAAGAGTCTTGGGAATCTACTACATAAAGTACCCTCTCCTGTCTAGTCGTCCATCCAAAAATGAAAGACCTCCCCGGACCCCCATTCTTGGCACCATTCTCGACCTTAGTTGCGGTAAAATATCACGGATCCCATTCTAAAGGGAAGACTCGAATCTCACTCTATCAGCTTCTAGTGATCCGTTAACCCCATAGATCTTTCACACCATATGGATAGTCAACCTATCTATATCTCCCCAAATCTGCACCATCCATTTAGCCAAAAGCGCTTTGTTCATACTAGAGTTATCACGTATTCCAAGGCCTCCTTCGCTCCTTTGTCTTGTGATTTCCTCCCACCCTACCAGATGAATGCATGTTCTTTGTTGTCTTCCATCCGACCAGAAGAATCTTCTCATCATCACCTCTATCTTCTTCCTTACTCCAGCTGGCATCAAACGGGCAGAAAAGATGAAAATAGGAATTGCCGACAAAACATGCTTTAGAAGAATCAACTTTCCTCCTTTAGAAAGAGTGACTGCCTTCCAGCCTGCAAGCCTCTCCTCAAATCTTCTAAGGACCACATCCCAATCCGCCTTCCTGAGCCTACCCGCCACTAAAGGCAGCCCAAGATAGGTAATGGGTAGCTCACCAAGAGGGCATCCCAAAAGAACAACCCTTGCTCTACTCGCCTCCTCATCCAACCCGAACTGGATCACCACAGACTTCTCTCTATTGATCTTGAGTCCTGAAACACTGCTAAATATTTCTACCAGTTGCCTCGTCCTTCCATGCATTTCCTCTGTACCTCCCAGGAAAATCACAGTGTCATCATCATATTTCAGAAGTGGAATAGAGATGGACCCCATACGGAACCCTTCACACCATCCGCCATCGACTGCTCTCTTGAACATCACCGCAAGCGCATCCGCCACCAAAACGAAGAGCATCGACGCTAACGGGCAACCCTATCTCACACCCCTTTGTGACTGAAAATAACCGCCTTCTGGTCCACCATTCACCAGAACTGAGTAGGAGGAGGTAGTGACGCACCTCTTCATCCATGCTATCCAGAGGTCACCGAAGCCGCGTCGTCGAAGCGATTCCCACAGGAATCTCCAGTCCACGCAGTCATATGCCTTTTCGAAGTCAATCTTACAAATCAACCCTTAGCGTTTTCTCGACGCCATTGGAGGCAAATCTCAGAAGCCATAACCAGTCCGTCCGCCATCTGCCTACCAGGTATAAACGCAGTCTGATTCTGCAGGATTACACCATCCAGCACCCGTCTGAGCCTATTGGCCAACACCTTGGCGATAATCAAATATAATGCGTTAGATAATGCAATTGGCCTAAAGTCATCCACCCGCATCGGGTTTTCTTTCTTCGGAAGAAGAAATAGCATCGCCCTATTAACTTTCTCGAATCCCCTATTGTCACTTCTGAACTCATCGATTACTGCCATAATGTCTTCTCTCAGCATGTCCCAGAATTCCCTGTAGAAGAAGACTGGAAAACCGTCAGGCCCAGGTGTCCCGTCTGCATTCAAACCCCACACCGCACTTTTAACCTCCTCCACCGTAAAAGGCTCTTCAAGACCGGATGCCTGTTCTTCCGACAGCGATTCAACACCTGTTCCACGCCACCCCCACCCGTCACAGGACCTTCTTCTTGATCTCTCCACAAAATGATCCCTGAGGACTCGGCCTAACATAGCATCGCCCACGACCCTTTCCCCACCCACATCCAGACTAAAATATGTACATAATTAACTTCCTTTTATAAAATCCACTAAAAAAATTAATTATTTAACATTAATTATTAATTTAATTTAATTCTGAATTTTATATTTAATTATTTGATTTTATTTAATTTATTTGATTTTATAACATACCATGTATATTAGATTTGATTTCATGCCTTCAATGGCCACCATTAAGGTGGTTAATTAATTTCCAATTAATTAATTAATTAATTGAAATTATTTATTCTGAATTTCGTAATTAATTATTTAATTAATTTATTAATTTATTTTTTTTATTAATTCACCCAATAAAAACTTTCCACATTTGTCCATACCTTCCTTTTTCATTTTTTTCTCTCTTTTTAATGGGCTCCTCCTTCCTCATTCACACTTGATCAATCTTTGGAGAGAGGAGCCCGATCTCTAAGAATTTCTTGTTGTAGAAGGGTGCCCTGCCTCCGATCAAGTCGGTAACAGCGATTTGCGCTTCGTCGAGGCCATCACGGCGTGTCCAATCCCAAGGTTAGATCCCAACTTTATTTCCTGTTATTTTTCGTAGGTAATCGTAGTCCTAATTTTTACTCCTAGCTTATTAGTTGTTAGATCTTTAAAGATTACCAAAATTTTCCACCACACCTTGATCCACCCTCGACATCGATTTACCATCTCATTTTCTGATCTCACCATTTTCACTTTCTATCCCGCACAATCTTTCACCTCCGACCACGCATATTGGTCGGAGTCCGTGGATCTATCTCTCATTACGGCAAGATCCGATCGTCTCACATCCACACCTCCGATTTTGTGTATAAATAAAAAATTAAAAAAAACTACTAGATCATTTTTCTCTAATCTTTGTTTTGCAGGATTATTCAAAAAATAAAAAATCACATATTTGGTTTGTATCTAACTTTTGTTTTGCAGGTCAATAAAAAAAACATTGTATTTATCTAACATCTATTTTGCAGAAAAATTAAAAAAACATATATTAAAAAAATAAAAAAAATCATTTTCTCTTTTATTTACATCTGCTGTTTAAAAAAATAAACAAAAAAATACATTTTTTTTATCTTGTACATTTCCTGCACTACAAACAAAATATTAAAAAAAACAAAAAAAAGAATCTGAGCAGGCGGCAGGTTCCCAATCCCACCGCCCGCACGCACGCCACCGCCCCCCTGCGGCGGTTTGCTTCCACCGCGCAGCCCAGAGGCCTCCCGCCGCCATCGCCCTCAGTCCTGGGCCCCTCCGCGCGTGGCGCTGAGTGCCCGCGCCTCCTGGGCCCCTCCGCCACTTCCAGCGCCTCCAGGCGCGCATACCCTCCAGCCTCGCGCGGCCACGCGTGGGGGTGCGCGGCTACCCCTCCTGTCTCACGCGCGCAGGCGACGGCCGCTCCCACGCGCGGACCTCCATCTTCAGACGCCAACCCCGCGAGCCCACCCGCCCCTGACACGCGATCCAGATCCCGCGCGCGGCCTTGAACCTCCACCCACGCGCGCGGCGCCGCCGACTACACCGCCGCCTCCTCCGTGGCGGTCCGCGTCCACTGCCCGCCCCGATCCGCCACCAAGCGCCACCCCTCCCGCTCCTCTTGAGGTGTGCGACGACCCTCTCTCCTTCCATTTGGTCTTTGGCTTGAGAAGTAAGAAACGAAGGAAACCCTAGTGGGGGTTTTTGAGTTTAAAAAAAAGGGAAAATTACGAAGACATTCCTGGAGGTTCCCAAAATATCAATGAAGCCTCACCAGATTCAAGTCACATGCCCAGCACATGCTTATTGGGTAACTTGCACGATTTTCTCTCTCATTTTATCTCTGTTGTTTATCTAGTGCAAAAACTTTGTATATTTGCAACTAAGTCCCTGTGTTTCCAGAACTTAACTTGCTTGATCTTTGTGATGAAATAAATGCTTGCACTGCTCTAAAAAATTGGAGAAACTTCTTACATACTCATGCTGTAGTGTACTCCATTGTGTAAAATTTTCATAGTATTTTATTACCGTTTAACATTTTTAAAAAAATCAAAAACAATGTCTTTTTCCTTGCCTACACTTTGAAAATTCATAAAAATTAGCAAATTAGTCTAAAAATTCCTGGAAAAAATATTGTAGGTGTATTTTGGTGTGTTTTAATTTCAGACCATTTTTTATGTATTTTTCATTTATAAAAACAAAAAAAATGCTAAAACCTGAAATTCTTAAAAATATTGTAGAAAATTCAAGAAAAATCCAAAAATAGTAATTTCAGATTCTATTTGTAGATATTTCTTTGTAGTTTTGGTTAAAAATAATCTCCAGAAATTTTGAGTATTTAAAGAACTTTGAAATTGAAAAATACTCCTGGCTGTGAATAGTCTCTTTATTTTCCACTGTTTTATTTTTATAAAATTCCAAAAACATTAGATAATTGTGAAAAAATTACCAAAAATATTTTAATATATATAAAACCCAAAAACAAATTCTTTGGACTTCTCTGTATATTTTTGGCCATTTTGAAAAATACAAAAAGATTACGTGTGCTTTTTATCACTTGTGAATATTGTTCTTCTTTTAAAATTAAAAAAATTAAAAATTCAAAAACCACTAAAAAATTAACTTTCGAAATTTGACTATAGAGTTTTTAAAGCGTGCTCCTTGTGTTCGACCCTGGTCGCTATACCAGGTAAAAAGATTAGCGAAAGCCGCTTACATTGTTTTCATTGATTTATCTATTTTTTGAGTGGTTTTAGTTATTTTTCTCGTTGACCGAATCCTGCGGTTGATAACAACGACAACTTGATATTATTTTTCCCATCTCGACCGCTCGGATTTTGTGTCATCAGAATGGCGCCGTTGCCGGGGAGCACGGTTTTGTAGTCATTTTTGTTTTTTTGTCTCTTTCTATATTATAATTGTTTTCTGACCTTCTCTCTTTTACTTTTATGCGAGGTACTGCTTGGACTTGGAGTTTAATTTTTGAGGATCCGCACAGGAGGAAGAGCAGGGAGGAGAAGAAGATTTTTTTTAGAGAGAGAACAATAAATTTTGTAATAATTTAGGACTTTGGACCTTTGGACTTGAACTATTATTCGGGGTCTGTTTCGCCAAGTGCCGGTGTACTTGGGGGACCTCACCGTTGTTTTTCGCCGATTTTATTTTCTCGTATTTTTTTTATTTTTTGATTCACGTAGGATTTGAGCCCCTAGCCTTAGGAGTTTTGCTTGACTGTGACGTAATAAGTAGGGTCCCCACACCTTAATAATTCTGCCTATACCTATAGATCGGTAATTGGACCAAGAATAAAAAGCTAATAAAATAGTCGATCCACTACCTTCGAGCCTGCGTGCCACAACCCACCCTGCCAAGCGCTGCTCCTGAACTCGATTTGTCGAGAGGAGGAGGGGTGAGCCTAGACCGGACCTTTGGATCGGAGGCTGGTGGTCGGCTAGACATTCTTTCGAGTAGAACTGCTGCTTAGGGCTCGGATTTCTGCTTGCATCATTTAGGTAGTTTTATTTCTGTATTTAAATTTCTACGCGGATCATATTGCATGTAGAGTGTTGGAGTAAGGTACGCATTTTCTATCTCTGCATGCATCATCGTGTTTGACCGTGCATTGGCTTTTTCGACTTCCTCCCCCTATTTTCGACTCAAATTAATCAAAAAAGAAATCAAAAAGCTCGTTATGCGTTATCATTGAAAATATCCAAAAAAATCAAAAAATCAAAAATTAAAAAAATTGGGACTGCTAATTGAACTTGACTCTAAAATTAAATGTAATTGACCACTTCATTGTATTGGGAGAGCAACCACCTCATTGTCTGCGCTTTTAATTGCTCGCGTACACACTAAGGAGTAGCGCCCAAATCCTATTCAAGCCTCCTAAGTGTTTGTACAACTTTTGTTGATCACCTAACTCTAAAATTGAAAAGATAAAAGGC
Source organism: Ottelia alismoides (assembly GCA_037367405.1). Lineage (NCBI taxonomy): Eukaryota > Viridiplantae > Streptophyta > Magnoliopsida > Alismatales > Hydrocharitaceae > Ottelia > Ottelia alismoides. The sequence continues at coordinate 208,533 of JAZKJV010008485.1, read as the reverse complement.
CAAATCTCACGGTCTTCACTTTGTGTTGAGTTGGTGAACTGGGGTTTTGCTTTGTGTTTTGTATGTCTTTGGTGTGAGTCGGTTACAATCATTCTTCTATCATTAGCAGTCACCTTCGGTCTCTATCCCTCCCTCCCTCCCTCCCTCTCGCTTCATGATGGGTCACTTTCCATTTTAGCCGAATTTTGCGGCTTCTACATTTCATACCCATCATTCCCACCCACTCTCTTGGGAGATCGGAACCCCATCCGATATCCCATCTTCTCTCTATCCACCCTCCAATTCGGGACATGCTGTGAGTGAAGCCCGAGGAGACCAGATTGACCAAATACGACACACGGGCATTCACATTACTGAGATGAGAGTGCATCCCATAGGCGATCGAATGGGGTAGTTGCGAGCTTTAGACAACTTTTATCCTACGATGATGGATGAATACATAGATAAAGAAGTACAATCCACTTCTACTTTGAGACCATTCGTCCGGAATTTAGAGTTAATTAATATACTGCCGAAATTCTTTGGGGATGTGCACGAGGAACCGTATTTACATATCAATGAGTTTGAGGATATTTGTGGATCACGATCATATTCTGATATAACTTCTGAGGAAATGATGCTGATTACCTTCCCATTTACACTTCAGAGTAGAGCCAAGAGTTGGCACAGAAGATTGGGAAGGAAGATTACTACGTGGGGAGATTTACGATCGTTATTTTTGTAGAAATTTTATCCCCAGCGTAGAGCAGAGATGATGCGGTCGTGTATTCATGATTTTTCAGTTAACCCCCAGAAGCCATTGATAGATTCATGGTAAAGGTTACGAGAACTTTTGAGGCGATTTCCTGATCATGGATTTTCGATGACTGACCTTATCCATATCGCCATGAGGGGGAGGACCGCAGAGCAGATTGCATATGTCATTTCCTCGTGTGGTGGTTCACATCACAGTCCTGACCTGGATTTAATTGAGACCATATTGAATTCACTTTCAGACATTCTACATTCACAAGATGATTTATTTGGGACAACACATGAGGGAGAGATGACAACTGTTGAGTGTGCGATACATAATGCTGATCTTGACATCACACACCGATCAAAGGATATGGATGCTGCTACTTCTCAATTGATGTATGTGTTGCCTATTTTTGTGAGTTCCCAGAGCCGGACATTGGTTGAGGACCAATTGGATTTACAGTCAGATTTTGAGCCAGTCCTGCTCCGTCACGTAGAAGATTCTTCGATTCTAGATCTGCTAGGATCCCAAGAGATAGAGGAGGAACCCACATCTCAGCCACCCTCGGAATCTTTCCTGTATCCATACGCAGTTGATTCAGTGTCTTGTCTTCAGGAGATCTTCTCAGATTCGGAGATATATATGGATTCATCTCAGCATAGAGAGCTTGATGAGGGACCGATTTTGGATTTTACAGACCTTGATAGTCCCGTATTTGAGCCTTGTGTCCTCCCATTTGATGAGGTCGATATATTTTTGGAGGACATGACTTTTGACAGCATTGATCCCCAATTTCCCGATGATTCGGCATTACTCCCCGAGGGTTATCTGCGGGAGGATGCCATGGATCATGTGTACTCGGTCTCACTTTCTGAGAATGCATCCGATCTGTCGGATCATGAGACCGAGTATTTTGATATTTCTGATAATGAATTTGATGTTTCTCTCCTCGACGAACCTCGCGAGGATGACCTGATATTTGAGGTATTCGATGATTTCACTGATTTGTCTACATTATATACATCGGATATCAGCTTTATATTGAGTCTCCAGATCTTGATCTTCCATATCTATTCGAGACTGTGATTAATCTGGAGGATTCACTAACAGAAACTTCCTTCTCCACGTTCGACTTCTTCGGCTCTGCCCTTTCACTCCATATAGACCTTGAGCCGATGGTTTCTTTTGTGCTACTGGAGCCTGACTTCATCTGTCCATATCTTTACCCGGTAGCAGACACCCGCCTGACTGTTTATCTGGGTGTTATATTTTACTCTGTTGACCCTGTTGTTGTTCTCCCACCGAGACTGCAACGACAGTACGGTATTTGCCTGACAGATGTCGTCCTGAACCTCGATAAGGCGTTGTCCTAGCATTTGCGCCCAGCTAGGGGCGTAAACTCTAGCGCTTGTTGAAAGGCACCTCAACATTAGTTACTTCCATTTGTATAGACCATTTGTCCATATCATACATTCTTTCTGTCTCACACCCTATCTCCATCTCATGATCATTCCATACTTAGGGTGTACTTTACCCTAAGTATAGGGGGTGTCAGACTTGTGATTAGTCTTTTGATTCTTTTTACCTCTGATTGCTGCCTATACTTAGGGATATTTTACCCTAAGTATAGGGGTGGTAGACTCTGTACATTCATCTCCTCGGTTGTCCCCTTGTGTACAGTCTTCTATACTTAGGATTACTTGATCCTAAGTATAGGGGGATCACCAACTTCTATTGTTTATTCGTCGTTGTAGTATACTATTCTTTTCACTTTTCTATACGTAGCACGAGTTATATCTTTCTTTTCAGCTCTTTGATCACCATGAGGACAAAGTTCGAGCTAAGTATAGGGGCGTGTCGTATATATTGTATATATACTTTAGCCATAACTCGTACTTTCATATTTTTTATATATATGGCTAAAACACTGTGTAAATACTCAAAACAATTTCTCAAAAAAACTTGTAAAAAAACTAATTACTAAAAAGATGCAAATATTTCCTCAAAATTCTTTTTGTATATACTGATTAATAAATCATGTTAAAATATTTTGAAAAATATTTTGAAAGTAGTTTGAAAATCTATTTGAAAAATCTTTTGAAAAACTATTTGAAAAATGTTTGAAAAGTATTTTCAACCTTTGTAAAAATATTGTGGATTGTAAAAATTTTTTCTCTTTGTGAGAAATAAAATTATTTTGTAAAAACTATTTGCAAATATTTGGAAAAATTGTTGAAAAATTATTTTGAAAATCTATATATACTGTTTGAAAAATGTTTGCAAAATAGTTTCCAAATGTGTGTAAATGCTTGCAGCGGGTGACATGGCTACACTGGTCATGCATCCAAGGATAGGTAACTACACTGGTTATCGTCCATTCTCTTCTCCATCTTCTCTTCTTGAGCTGGTTGTACCCAAACTTAGAAGGGAATATCCCCGCTCCTCGAGGAAAGAGTTGCCAGACCGGATTATTTGAGTTACCTTATTGAGAGAGGCTGTCTCTTTGTTACTTCTGAGATGAGGAGCTATATTTCACTTACACCGTACAAGTAAGAATTCATAGTCATAAGAATTTGTGTCTGTAGACTTGTTCTGATCTGACTGTTGAGGAGACCTGAATAGGAGTCTTATGGAACTTAGAGGCTGTTAGGTTTTAAATCCATTTCCCATTAAGGTTCCGACACACCAATAATCCAAAGGTCCGACAGAGCTCCAGACTACATTTTTATGAAGATAAGTTTGATAGTCAACATCGTTCTAACTTCTTTCCTTTTTCTTTTCTTTATTTTCATTTTCACTTATTTTCCAAATAAGTGTTTGCTAAGGGACTAGTGAAGATAAAGTATAAATAATGATGAATCCACGATTCATCGCCTTTATTCTTTTATTTTAGCCTCTTTTCCTTTGTCAAATACATGTAAATACCCATTAATTTCATAAAATTACCATTTTGCATGCAGTTGTTAATTATGCATTTTTAACACTTTTTATACATAAATAAAAGAATAAAGAAGAAAAGAAAAAGAAAAGGATGGATTTATGCAATAAATACAGACTGACTCAAACCCCGAGAGAAGGTCAAGACTTGACCTGATCGACCAGGAATAAAGTAGGGGGAGATAGGATTGTTTGTCAGAAAAGTCAAAAATATCTTGTAAATATTTTTCATGTATATTTGTACAAAAATTACATTATTTTATTTGTACATAATTTGACCTCAAACTAATTATTTTTGTAAATAAAAGTTGTAAATAAAATTGTGTTGTAAATAATAAAAATAGGTGTAAAATAAAATATTGTACATATCGCAAATAATAACACCCAGAAAAAGCCGCAAAGTGAAAATTAAAAATCAATTCCGGCTCCATACGAGCTCAAATTGACCAAACTCACTTCCATCGTACTATAAATTAAATTATCTTTCAAATGGCTGTGGTTTCGTATTTTTTGGAGTTACGGTTAAAAATTCGGTTTTCTGGGGTTTATTGTGCAGTTTACCCATATACTTATTGTATATATTTTGTTAATATTTTTTTACCTAATATATATATATATATATTTGTAAATATTGTTTTCATTAAAAATAAATAAAAAAATTAAAATAAAAAAATCTTTTATAAAAATATTTCCTTATTTGTACATATGTATATTGTATTATATGTGTATAACATATGTATATAATTAACTTCCATTTATAAATCCACTAAAAAATTAATTATCTAACATTAATTAATTTAATTTAATTCCGAATTTTATATTTAATTATTTGATTTTATTTTATTTATTTGATTTTATAACATACCATGTATATTAGATTTGATTTCATGCCTTCAATGGCCACCATTAAGGTGACTAATTAATTTCCAATTTATTTATTTATTTATTTATTCTGAATTTCATAATTAATTATTTAATTAATTTATTAATTTATTTATTTTATTAATTCACCCAATAAAAACTTTCCACATTTGTCCATACCTTCCTTTTTCATTTTTTCTCTCTTTTTAATGGGCTCCTCCCCCCTCATTCACACTTGATCAATCTTTAGAGAGAGGAGCCCGATCTCCGAGAATTTCTTGTTGCAGAAGGGTGCCCAGCCTCCGATCCAGTCGGTGACAATGATTTGCGCTTCGTCGAGGCCATCACGGTGCATCCAATCTCAAGGTTAGATCCCAACTTTATTTCCTGTTATTTTTTGTAGGTAATCGTAGTCCTAATTTTTACTCCTAGCTTATTAGTTGTTAGATCTTTAAAGATTACCAAAATTTTCCACCACACCTTGATCCACCCTCGACACCGATTTACCATCTCATTTTCTGATCTCACTATTTTCACTTTCTATCCCGCACAATCTTTCACCTCCGACCACGCATGGTGGTCGGAGTCCGTGGATCTATCTCTCATTACTGCAAGATCCGATCGTCTCACATCCACACCTCCGATTTTGTGTATAAATAAAAAATTAAAAAAACTACTTGATCATTTTTCTCTAATCTTTGTTTTGCAGGATTATTCAAAAAATAAAAAAATCACATATTTGGTTTGTATCTAACCTTTGTTTTGCAGGTCAATAAAAAAAATATTGTATTTATCTAACATCTATTTTACAGAAAAATAAAAAAAACATATATTAAAAAAATAAAAAATCCTTTTCTTTTTTATTTACATCTGCTGTTTAAAAAAAACAAACAAAAAAATACATTTTTTTATCTTGAACATTTCCTGCACTACAAACAAAATATTAAACAAAAACAAAATAAAGAATCTGAGCATGCGGCAGGTTCCCAATCCCACCTCCCGCACGCACGCCACCGCCCCCCCCCCCCCCCCCGCGGCGGTTCGCTTTCAACGCGCAGCCCAGCGGCCTCCCGCCGCCATTGCCCTCAGTCCTGGGCCCCTCTGCGCACGGCGCCAAGTGCCCGCGCCTTCTGGGCCCCTCCGCCACTTCCAACGCCTCCAGGCACACATACCCTCCAGCCTCGCGCGGCCATGCGTGGGGGTGCGCGGCTGCCCCTTCTGTCTCACGTGCGCAGGCGACGGCCGCTCCCAGCGGCCCCCCTCCACGGCGCTCCCGCGCGCGGACCTCCATCTTCAGACTCCGACCCCGCGAGCCCACGCGCCCCTGACACGCGATCCAGATCCCGCGTGCGGCCTTGAACCTCCGTCTACGTGCGCGGCACCGCCGACCACACTACCGCCTCCTCTGCGGCGGTCTGCGTCCACCGCCCGCCCCGATCCACCACCGAGTGCCGCCCCTCCTGCTCCTCTTGAGGTGTGCGGCGGCCCGCTCTCCTTCCATTTGGTCTTTGGCTTGAGAAGTAAGAAACGAAGGAAATCCTAGTGGGGCTTTTGAGTTTAAAAAAGGGAAAATTACGAAGACATTCCTGGAGGTTCCCAAAATATCAAAGAAGCCTCACTAGATTCAAGTCACATGCCCAGCACATGCTTATTGGGTAACTTGCACGATTTTCTCTCTCATTTTATCTTTTTTGTTTATCTATTGCAAAAACTTTGTATATTTGCAACTAAGTCCCTGTGTTTCCAAAACTTAACTTGCTTGATCTTTGTGATGAAATAAATGCTTGCATTGCTCTAAAAATTTGGAGAAAATTCTTACATACTCATGTTGTAGTGTACTCCTTTGTAAAAATTTTTCATAGTATTTTATTGCCGTTTAACATTTTAAAAAAAATAAAAAACAGTGTCTTTTTCCTTGCCCACACTTTGAAAATTCATAAAAATTAGCAAATTAGTCTAAAATTCCCGATAAAAAATATTGTAGGTGTATTTTGGTGTGTTTTAATTTCAGACCATTTTTTGTGTATTTTTCATTTATAAAAACCAAAAAAATTTGCTAAAACCTAAAATTCTTAAAACAATTGTAGAAAATTCAAGAAAAATCCAAAAATAGTAATTTTAGATTCTATTTGTAGATATTTCTTTGTAGTTTTTGTTAAAAATAATCTCCTGAATTTTTGAGTATTTAAAGAACTTTGAAATTGAAAAATACTCCTGGTTGTGAATAGTCTCTTTATTTTCCACTGTTTTATTTTTATAAAATTCCAAAAATATCAGAAAATTGTGAAAAAATTACCAAAAATATTTTAATATATATAAAACCCCAAAACAATTTCTTTGGACTTCTTTGTATATTTTTGGCCATTTTGAAAAATACAAAAAGATTGCGTGTGCTTTTTATCACTTGTGAATTTTGTTCTTCTGTTAAAAATTAAAAAAAATTAAAAATTCAAAAACCACTAAAAAACTAACTTTCGAAATTTGACTATAGAGTTTTTAAAACGTGCTCCTTGTGTTCGACCCTGGTCGCTATACCAGGTAAAAAGATTAGCGAAATCCGCTTACATTGTTTTCATTGATTTATCTATTTTTGAGTGGTTTTAATTATTTTTCTCGTTGATCGAATCCCGCGGTTGAGAACAACGACAACTTGATATTATTTTTCCCATCTCGACCGCTCGGATTTCGTGTCATCCTTGATATTATTTTTCATTGATTTTGCAAGTAAAAAATCTTTTAAGTGTTCAAAATCCTTGAAACTTATTTTTAAAAGAAACTAGAAAGCAATATCTACAATTAGAAACTGAAATCAGATTTTTTTGGATTTTTCTACAATTCTCTACGATTTTTTAAGAATTTTTGTTTTTTTACATTTTTTTGGTTTTTATAAAAGAAAATGCACAATCAGATATTAAAAGACACCAAAACACAACTACATGAATTTTTGTGGAATTTTTAGACTATTTTGTGAATTTTTATGAATTTTCAAAGTTCTAATAAAGGAAAAGACATTGTTTTTTATTTTTTTAAAAATAACAAATAATAATAAAAATTGATGAAAAATTTACACAATGATGAGAACTACAACAGGAGCATACGTGAATTTTTTTAGAATTTTTGCATTCATAAAAACATTTATTTAATAATAAAGATCATGTAAAGTTATTGTCTGGAAATATAGGGACCAAACCGCAAATATTTATTATTTCTACAAAGAAAGATAACAAAAAGTAAAGACAGAGTAAAAGGTATAAATTACCCAAAGATCACTTGCAGTTTTGGAGAGGGGGCTTCTTTTCGCAAATGCCAAGACTCTTAGGGTTACTTCATAGTTTTTCCAAATTTTTTTTATTAAATCAAAAACCCCGTACTAGGGTTTCTTGTTCGCTTTTTTTACAAGAAGAGAGGAGGGCAAGTGTGCCGCCACCCCTTCTTCTTCCTCGACGAGATGACAACGCAGTGTGCGGCAATGAGGAGTAGGGGTTGCACGCGGATCGGCAGCTGGAGGAGGGGCGCGGTGCGTGCGGCCACACGCGGAGGATAGTGAACGGCGGCGCGCGGGCCGCGGCACGGGCAGAGGGGCGCATCAATTGACGCAGTGGGCACAGTCGCCGGTGGTCGGCGAGGAACGCGCATGGCGGGGCCGGGGGCGCGTCTTCGTAAGGAGGCTTCGGGCGGCGGTGGCGGGGCTGAGCCGAGGCCGCCGCGCGGAAGAGGAAGGCGCGGCTGGTGCCCGCGAGCTTGGCGGGAGGAGATCCACCCCGTGGGTGGAAGTCAAAGGGTCGAGGGCAGGGGTTGCGTGCACGTGAAGAGGTCGCGGTGGAGGGCTTCGCGCACGGCGGTGTCGAAGGAGCGTGGTGGCTGCCGCTCGTGCGCGAAGGCGCGGGAGGTAGCGATGGCGAGGTCGGCGCAACAACGACGGAGCTGACGGCTGGCGGGAGGCCGTGGGGTGGACTGCGCGTTGTGGAGGCGTGGATTCGGGTGGCAGGGGTGGCGGCCCGCCGTCTGCTTCAAGATTTTTTTTAATTTTTTGTTTTTGTTTATGATTAAACTGCAGAGAAATAAACAAAAAATGTATTTTTTCGTTTTATTTTTTTTCTTTTAACAGCAGCTGTAAACAACAGAGGATAAAAAATAATCTTTTATTATTTTATTATTTTTTATTTCGACCTGCAAAATAAATTATTAGAGAAAAAGTAACTACAATTTTTTTTTATTTTCCTGCAAAAATAGAGATTAGAGAAAAAGGAAAAAATATTTTTTTATTGTATCATGCAAAAACAGATGTTAGCAAACAAGATACAATTTTTTATTTATAAACAAAGTGGAGTTGGTGAATGTCTTGGATCCATGATATGGGAGATGGATCCGTGACTCCGACCACCGTGCGTGGTCGGAGGTGATAGGTCGTGCGAGGTAGAAAGTAAAATGAGAAGGGTCAAAAAATGAGATGGCAAATCGGTGTCGAACGTGGATTAAATCGTGATAGAATTTTTGTGATTTTTAATCTAAAAACTAATCACTACACCTACGCAAAAATCTAAGCCTACGATTTACCTAGGAAAAGACAAGAAATAAATTGGATCTCACCTCGGGGTTCGGACATGCCATGATGGCCTCGACAAAGACCGACGCGCTGTCATCGGGTGGCTCGAAGGCTAGGCACCCTTCCTCATCAAGAAACCTCTCGGTGATCGGACTCCTCTCCACTAAAGATCGATCAAGAGGAAATGAGGGAGGAGGAGCCCATTAAAAAGAGAAGAAAAACAAAAAAGGAAGGTATCTACAAAGAAGGAAGGTGATTATTGGTTAACTAAATAAAATAATTAAATAAATAAATAAAATAATTAATTAATTTCGAAATTCGGAATTAAATTAATTAAATAAATAAAGTAATTTATGGAAATCAATTAACCACCTTAATGGTGGTCAATTAAGGTATAAAATCAAATCATTACATAAAAGGTGAGTTATCAAACCAAATAAATGAATTAAATAATTAAATATAAATATAAAATTCGTAATTAAATTAAATTAATTAATTAAAGTTATACAATTAATTTTTTGGTAGATTTTATAAAAGGAAGTTAATTGTATACACATATTATACACATATAATACAATGTACATAGGTACAAATAAGGAAATAATTTTTATAAAAGATTTTTTTAATTTTTAATTTTTAAATTTTATTTTTAATAAAAACAATATTTATAATTATATACATTATGTGCAAAAATAAATATAAATAAAATATATACAACAAGTATATGGGAAAATTTCACAAAACACCCTAGAAAATCGACTTTTTAATCGTAACTCCAAAAATTATGAAACCACAACCATTTCAAAGATAATTTAATTTAGAGTATGATGGAAGTGAGTTTGGTTCAATTTGAGCTCGTATGGAGCTGGAATTGATGTTTCAATTATCGCTTTGCGGCTTTTTTCTGGGTGTAATTTTTTGCAATATATACATTATTTTATTTTTTTACTTATTTTTATTATTTACAACACATTTTTATTTACAACTTTTGTTTACAAAAATAATTAGTTTGAGGTCAAATTATATATAAATAAAATAATGTAAGTTTTATACAAATATACATGAAAATTATTTACAAGGTATTTTTCGTTTTTCTTATAGAAGACCCTATCTCCCCCTACTTTATTCCTGGTCGATCAGGTCAAGTCTTGACCTTCTCTCGGGATTTGAGTCAGTCTGTATTTATTGCATAGATACCTCCTTTATTTTCTTTTCGTTTTCTTTTCTTCTTTATTCTTTTATTTATTTACAAAAAGTGTTAAAAATGTAATTTTAACAAATGCATGTAAAATGGTAATTTTATGGAATTAGTAGGTATTTACAGGTGTTTGACTAAGGAAAAGAGGCTAAAATAAAAGAATAAAGGCGATGAATCGTGGATTCATCACACGGTCATCTCGCTTTGGAAGCTTGACTGAATTTGTAGGTTTGATATATACTTTTGGAAAGTATATGATCAAGACCTAGGTATGATATATGCTTTCAGAAAGTATATGGTCGATACCAATTCCCAATGATCAAAAATGAGAAACTTACTGATAAAACCCCGAAGAAGACAACATAAAGTTGATCTAATACTTCGGGTTTATTCTGAGTCTTCCAGTATGCAGGATGTACAGGTATTGGGAATACCTGAGGGTGATGTGATCATAAACGATTGTATAACAATGACGCTTCCATTCCTAGGGAGTGATGAAACGGGTCTGGATTTTAGTGACTCCTCTCAGTAGAGAAGTAATTTGATCTTAGTCCAAATATTGGACATTGATCTGAATGTGATTCAGATTCAATGAGAAGATTAGATTTGCGGTCTTAATTTAATAAAGCATCTATGGGAGACACGAGATCTGGATTTGAGATGTAATCTCAATATCCAAGTCACTATACGTGGAACGATACAATCACCTTGTCCTTATCTCCAAGTATTCACGGAGAAAGCGCATTATCCTTGAAAGAGTTCATGGATAATTCTATTGTTGATATATGTATTCGAGCATTGAGAAAATGGATGATTAAATGTGATTTAATTGTCATGATTAATATGAATTCGATTCATATTATAAAGAGAGTTATCTAAGATAATTAAATGAGATTTGATTATCAAAGAGGTGAATAATGTGAATGTGATTCATATTATTTGGGAACATGAGAATAGAGATCCAAGATGATTAAATGTGATTTAATTATTATGGATAAGAATAATGTGGATAGCAATATCCAATTTTTCATAATATATTATAAATGTGATTTATAATGTATTAGAGAGAGTTAATTATAATTTATATTTGTTGATTAATTATTAATGTGCATTGGAAACACATTGTCTGATTAATTGAAAATGTAAATTATATTTTGTTTTGGGTTGTGAATGTGTTTCAAAATTTTCCAACGGTAAGATTGCAATATTCTTAAAATTAATTATGAATTATTTTTGAAGAATAAATCTCAACAAAATTGTTGGAAATAAATAATGAGAGAGATTTCCATGGAGATATGCAATCTCATGAAATCTCATGAGATTGCCTCCATGAGAAATCAAGTGGGCGGCACCCAATTCCTAATTGGAATGGGTGGCCGTCCACATGGAATGTACATGGAGATGTGATCTCCATATATATTCTCTCCTTATTTGTTGGTATAATTTAGGATTGATTTATATTTGATTTTGTCAAATATATTTTAATCTAAATTAGATCATAAGTTGTTGGTTTTTACCAACAACAATCTTGACCATTGGATTGATCATAAATAAATCTCAACCATTGATTTTATAAGTCCCATGGATTGAGATCCATGGATCCCAAAACCCTATAAATAGAGAGGCATACCATGCTCTCTCTTTACACACATGCTATTGTAGCACATCTCTCTATCTCTCTCTTCTCTTCCCACACGCCATCTCTCTTCCTCTCATGGCCGTCCACCATGGATGCCCTAGAGAGGTTCTCCATCGCTGCAGCGTCGTCGTTATGCTGCCCGATCGTCTGCTCGTGGATCTCCGTCTACTTCGGTGTGCCTCGCTTGTGAAGAAGACATCGTATCTTGTGTGTCTAGATCAGGAGATCCGCCGCTTGGATCATCAACATGGATTGCGAGAAGCACGCGATTCATCCCCGCACTCGCAAGCGTCTCCTCCGTCGGATCGGACTTGAGACAGGAGGTATCTTCGTTTAGAGACTCGATCGCAACCACGCTTCAAGAGGTAATCCTATTACTTGTTTGTGGTTAGACGAAACGATCCGAGAAGTGTTCTTGGATCATATGATTTCGTAGTATGAAATTTTTTTTTAAATTCTGCTGCATAGAACAACTAGTGCGACTAGTCGTTCCTCATCGTATTCGATACGACGCTCACGCTTCCGTGATGCGCTTGAGGATCTAACCATATCCTTCAGAATTCAAGCTCATTTTGTTTGGGATCAGCATAGTTAACATTATTTACCTCTTTTTGATTATTACCACTAGTCTAAAATCAAAAAAAGTGAAGTAGACCTCTAAGGATTGAGATATAGAATTGAAAAGGGCATTTTTGCTCATTAGATTAAAAGATAATTTGGCTACTATATAGTTAAATTTTAAAAATTTGTCATGATCATATGTAATTACTACAATTTTTCTAGTTATAACATATTATATATATTTATTGGACTATTATAATATTGTAAATTATACTAATAAAACATGATTATTTCTATGTTATGATAATAGTTAATAGCTTTTTAGGATAAAATTGTATTTTAAAATTATATCATATATATTTAATGATAGTGAAATATAGTTTTTAGCCTTTTAATTTGTTTACAAGTCTTAGGTTAAGCATTCACATCCCCGATCCTTGAATAAATAGTGAGTCATCACTAAGTACGTGTGATCATGTAAGTAACATGTAGATTATGTTTGTTTTTAAGTTCAGAGATTCTACCAGCGATGTACCATGTATATTTTCAATCTATGAGTTTTGAGTACTTTAATTCCTAAGATCCTAATGATCAAGAGTGATGGTTCTCGAAGTAGAGAATTGACCCGAATAAAGTAGCCTGATGTACAACAAGGCTTGAGTGTATGTGCAAGTGTCAGGAATATAATTTTTACGATTTTTTTTTTCAATTTTTGATATTTTTTATATTTTTTACATTTTTGACTTTTGCCTTTTTGAGATTTTTATTGTATTTTTAATTTTTGGTTTTTTTGGATAATAATCATGGGTAGGGATCTCAGCGGGTCAGGTTTGGGTCGGGTACTACTATTCCCAAACCCATACCCATTTATAATATCAATACCCATACCCACCCATTTATTAAATGGGTAATTTCTAGCGGATACCCATATACCCGTCGGATACCCATGTACCCTATGGGTACCCATATCTTCGATATGGTAAATCTTAAGTTGTTTATAAATATATACAAGATTTTCACATATAGATGAAATAGAGTGAAATCGTGTAATAAAAATGTGCAATATATAGATAATATTAAAGGTTTATATATGTTAAGTGTTTAACTCTTTTGTGTTGATAATTTTTATTTATTAAAGATACAAAAAGTTAGTTGAATATGAATAAATGGATGGAGAGGAGGAAATTGAGTCAGAAATTTATCCATGTAGATCGATACGTAATCGATATGAAATGGATTTGGGAAGAGTTTAATAAAAATGCAACACATAAAATCTATCTGTATATATATATATATATATTATTTGGGTTTGGGGCGGGTTCGGGTTTGGGTACCCACAAGGTAATCCCAAACCCATATCCATACCTGCATGGGTAGTCAATTAAAAACCTAAACCCGTCCAAAAGTAAATGGGGCGGATTTCGGGTCCTTAAATGGAGCGGATTTGGGTCGGGTACCCAATGGGTAAACCCAGATTGACATCCCTATCATGGGTAGTTTATGAATGTAGTATGCTAGACTTTATAGATATTCACTCATGCCCTCATCTTTTGATAGATGTATATATAGAACAAGTATACGAAAGTACGAGTAGTGGAAGATGCAAATTCAATATGTACAATGAAAATAGAGGCCATCAAAAAGAAGAAGAAGGAGGATAAGAAGAAAATAGAGAAGTCAACCACCCCATATACTTAGACTTTGGACATCCCAAGCATAGCAGAAAAGAGAGAATGGGACAATTGAGGGTGTGATTGGATATACAACGATAGAAGTGGGGTATATGATGACAGGGAATTTCCCGAGATCGTGTCTCTCCACAAGGCGGATCGACAGTCGCTGAGTTGACCTCAGACGAAATCCCCAAATCGATCAACAATTAACCCACAATAAATATATGCAATGAATATCCAAAAATGTGGAGTTAAAATTTATTATAACTCTACGTGTAAATGTGTATAGGTGTAAGTACAGGTAGAGGTCGAACACTGGGAGGCGAAGGGAATGTATGTGATGTATCATTTATTCAATCCATTGTTCATGTCCATTTATTGTTTCTGTGGGTTTTGGATTTTATATTTTTTTTAATTATTATATTTTTTATTTTTTTATTTTGTTTTTATATTTGATATTTTTTTATTTTCTTTTTATATTTTTAGTTATATAAATATATAAATATATATATATATAAAATATGTATAAAGATATATATATATAAGAAGAGAGAGAGAAGAGTAATATAGTATATAGATATAGATATATAGATATAAATGCTGAAAATATATATATATATATATATAGATATAATTTTTTTTGCTTTTTAATATTTCTTTTTCTAATTTTTTGTTGTTTTTCAGGAATATTTCTAATTTTTATGTATTTTTAATTTCAAAAATGTCCACAATATAGGACTAAATAAATGGCCGAATATAATTTGGGTTTTAAAAATATAAAATAAACTCCAAAAATTCTCAAATTAATTTTAACACATTAATAATAATATATAGATAATTATAAAAGAGAAAAATGTATTTTTGGGGGTTTTTAAGGATTTTTCTATTTTTTTGTTGGATTTTGGAGCTTTATGGTTTTTTTATTTTTCTTTTTCATATTTTTAGGGTTTTTAATTTCTGGACTCAATATAGATATAAATATACCATATCTATTTTTTTTGGAATTTTCAAAATCATTTTCTAATTTTTTTGTATTTTATAAATTAGACAGTACAAAAATGGCTCCTATTTCATTTTTTAATAATTAGGAAAAGTGCAAAAAATATGAAATAAAATATGGGCGTGTAAGAGCACCACATAGAGCATCTATCCTAATTTTTGTGAATTTTTAGAAGCTACATAGGTATTTTTAATAAATGGATAAAAGATACAAAAATCAAACAGCCTGCAGGGGCATTTTTGCAAATATAATAAATTCCAGGGGCATCAGTGCAAAAATACAACAGGAATAAACATTTACTTTAATTTTTAGAACTATTTTACAATAAACAAAAACCGCCAGGGGTTACATGCAATTTTTACGCGCCTCATGTGGGACTGCATGTGAGGCGCGGAAGGACCTAAACGCAATTATAATAAATACATGGTCCTTTCTGCAAAATTTACATTTATTTTATAACGTGCTAATTTATTTACAGGATTAAAAATTAAATGTACAAAAAGGAGGGGGTACAAGTGAAAATTACCCCCAATAGGCGCTCATCCAACGACTGATCTACTCTCACTAATCCACGTGGCGCCTCCACGTGCGCCGATGACGCTTCGCCGATGAGCGGTTGGGATTAGATCACTCGCGTGATTAGACGGTTGTAGCATCGCTTCATCGGACGGCTGGCAATCGAACTGGGCCTTCGTCTTCATCCAACGGCTGGGAGTACACGTGCAAGAACAGGGAAGAACGCTCGCCGGGGCGAGCTTCTTCCTCCTCGATCTCGCTTCCTCGCTGGTCTTCACCACACCTGAAGGTCCTACAAGCTTCCTGGAGGGTTTCTCTAGCTGCTGGAGGTCTCGGATCGACCAGAGGCACACTGGAGCGCCCCTGAGAGCTCTAAGAAGAAGCGGAGCTCCAGGTACCTCTGCCCGTGTGGAAATCATCTCCTGGCTGGTGGTATTCCGCCTAACCTGCACACAAAGGTAGAGGGGCTCGAGGTCGTCACCCTCGACCCGGGGTTTGAAGCTGATGGCAAGGGGATGGTTGGAATGGCGAAGCCTCCGGCGATGGGTGGAGTCGAGGCTTCGATTCACGAATTCAGATGGGAATCCGGTTGGGTTGGAGTGGTCTAAAGGTGGAGAATGCGGAGGGGAACGAAATGAGGGCGAAAGCGAGTCAGAAAACAGGCGGGGACACGGTGAAAAGCTCGCCGAAGCGGAGCTCCGGCGAACTACGAAATCACTAAACTACGCTAAACTAATAAGCGAAACATAAAACTAATTGCAGGAATGAACTGCTGGAAGTAAAAACTACCTAGAAAGATAAAATGCGCAGCTCTTATACCTGGGGGCCTCCAGGGAGCAGGGCGACCGCCGGAGCGCCGCCGCGACAAAATTTTTCCTCCATCTCCGGCCGAACCGAGGTGCTGGGAAGCGCCTCCTGTCACGAGGGCTCCACCAGGAGCTGATTCAAGCTCAAAGAGGGGGATGAAATTGGCCAAATTCGGCCGAGAAGGAGGAAGGTTTTATTTATACACATTCCTGGGGACCCCCAGTGACCGGCGATTATTAAAGAATCGGGGCTATGTACAATGGATCCAAGATCACGGCGAGATTCGCGGATGATCAGAGAACAAAATCCGTGAAGAATTTGAGGGTGATTGATGAAAGGGACGCCCAGGAAAAAGGCATGAAATCAGGGGAATGGACGGTCCATGTCGAGTCAGACGCCTGGGGGCGCAGTTGACCGAGCGGTCAACAAACGCCAGGACCTGATTGGTCCACGTCAACAAGAAATAGATTGATTTATTTAACATACTAAA
The DNA here is from genome assembly GCA_037367405.1 of Ottelia alismoides. Taxonomy (NCBI): domain Eukaryota; kingdom Viridiplantae; phylum Streptophyta; class Magnoliopsida; order Alismatales; family Hydrocharitaceae; genus Ottelia; species Ottelia alismoides. Next base: position 191,566 of record JAZKJV010008485.1, on the reverse strand, counting down.
TGAATTAATTAGGTTTTAATTATAAAATAAAAATTGTTTATAAATTAATATAGTATTTATTTATGATTTTTATTTATTTTTTTGAAGTATTTTATTACGGTTTTATTAAAATAATGTATTTATAAGTATATTTATATATTTTTATTTTTATTTTGTTTATTTTATTTAATTATTTTATTTTCTTATTTTATAAATTTATAACTTATTTTTATGAGTCTAAATATATTTTATTTAATTTTTATAAGTTTATTTACATTTTTAAATAAATGTGTTTATGTAGGTATACTTATAGGTAGTTTACCTATATATTATATATATTTTATTTATTTAATATATTTTATTTGTTTCTATTTTGGTTTTGTATTTTTAGTAAGTTATATATAATATATACATTATTATAAAAATATAAAAAGATGAAACAATTAAAGAATGTTTTCCTTCTTTTATTTATGTACATAGTTCACATAGGTATTTTGTCTATATATTACATAGACTTATTTTATTTTACAAATTATTTTTGGTTTTATTCTAATGTCATTATGTACATGAATTATATACATTATCTACAAAATTCTAAAAATATGAATTTATAAAAATAATAAATATTGAATAAAATGAATATTTTAATCAGGTATTATGTACAAGAAGGGCCAAAAACCTAACTTCCACAGATGGACTTCAAAAATTATGAAACCAATTTTATAAAATAGTTCTTGGAATGCTATATACAATTAAAGGTGAGTTTAGGTGATTTGGAGTTTTTATTTGCAGGATATGGGTCTGTGAAGTTGAGATTTTTGCTTTTTATTCTGTGTATAAAATGTACACTGAGTATTATTTTTACACAAACTCAATTTTGTAATTTTATTTACATTATTATCTACAACTTTCATGTACAAAGTTTCTTTATCTGATAAATGAATAATTATGTACAAAATAGGTGTCAAAAATGCATGAATGAATAAATAAATGAGGTATTTATTGTATACAGTCCCTTATCTCCCCCTACTTTATTCCTTGTCGACCAATTCCATGCTGGCCTTGGTCTCGGGGTTAGGGTCATAAAATATTTGCAATATTTTATTCCTTTTTCTTTTCTTCTCTTTATTCTATAATTTTGGCATTAAAAACTTATTTAATGTGTAATTAATACAATAAATAATGAATGCTATTGTATACAAATTAATGCTATTTACATGCATTTGTTGGGGTTATTAAGGCCAAAATGATAGAATAAAGGTGATGAAATGTAGATTCATCACCCCCCTATACTTGCCTTTGCTAGTCCCTAGCAAACACTTATGCAATAAGTACAAAATAACAAAGAATAAGAAGAAAAGAAAAAGCAAAAATAAAGAATTTAAAGAATAAATTGAATTGATCATGATTATTAAACTCATCTGTACAAAAATCAAAGTTTGGAGCTCAGGTTAGACCTTGGTGTGAGAATGTGTGTGGAACCTAGTCGGGAACCAAATTTAAAACACAACAGCCTTCGAGAGTCACAGAACTCGGTTCAAATCACCTCAATAGCCAGGTCAGAACTAGCCTACATCATACGCAAACCCTTATGACTATGAAGCTGACTTGTACAGTGTAAGTGATAGTGGCTCTCCCCAACTGAAATGACAAAGAGACTGACTTCTCCAGAATGACAACCCAATGCTTCCCTAATCCAACAGCTCTTTCCTCGAGGAGCAGGGTATTCCCTTCTAAGTTCAAGTGGCATCCAACTCAAGAGGAGGAGGTAGAGAAAAGAATGGACGGTAGCCAGTGTAGCTACCTATCCTGGGATGCAAGACCAGTGTAGTCAAGTCATCCAGCTGCAGGCTCACATGGTATAACTTTGATGCTCAAGCTTGCTTATTTTCTGTATACATACTTTGCAGGCATTTTATTTTTTTACAGGCCTGCCCATTTTTTTTTCAATCATACTATTTACAACAACATTTACATAAGGAGTTTTTCCTCTTGAGCCAGAAGATTATCCCTCTTTTGAAGCTTTATCGCAACCCACAATCTCCTGTCTTTAGACCTCATGGCTATTGGACCAGGTTGGGGTGCACTTCCCTCCCTAGACGAGGACGAATGTTTCCACCCGTGTGCGTCTCAGACTGGCAAATCCAACCCCCTCACCACTCCAACTGAGTTGAGCCAAGTGAAAGGTGCAAGTGTCCAAGTTAGGTCACGGTCGGCAAGAGTCATACGTGTGTTTCGAAAAGTTCTAGTTAGTCCACTGAGGTGACTTGTACCCAGCCTTGATTTCTCAAAGAATTCAGTCTGAATAGACCTGAAGTACCTTAGACCTAGTTCCCATAAGGTTCCAGTGCAGTTAGGTGCAGTAAGGTCCAACCAAGCTCCAATCTTCGACTTTATTGGACCAGTTCAAACATCAAGCTCAATCAAAGAATATACGAATGCTATGCAAATGATATTTACAAATATGCAAAGAATAATGCAATTTTTCAAAGAGTTTTGAAATCAAAGAGATAAATTTTTACACAAAGAATTTTTGCAAATAATTTTGGCACTCAAAGTATAAAATATGTACAACTATTTACACGGGCGTGCCGCGTTATTTTAATGATTTTTTTAAAGAATTTAGAATTTAGTTTAAAGGTATATATGTACACTTATTAAAGAATCTTGTTTTTTTATTTAGAATAATGATATAGTATTTTAGTTATTTATTATATGTGACTATTCCTCAAACTTATTTGACACAAATTTTTCAAATAATTTTTGAAAACTATAGTCCAAAATAATTTTTACAATCATTTTTACAAACATGTCCACACATTTGAAAAATCATTTTGCAAAGGTGTTTTCAAAACAGTATATATAGATTTTTCAAGATATTTTTGCAACCATTTTTCAAACCATTTACAAATCATTTTTTCAAACATTTTATTTCACACAAAGAAAATAAATTTTACAAACCACACATTTTTACACAGGTTGAAAACATGTAACAAAACGTTTTCAAAATAGTTTTCAATAAATGTTCACGAAGATTTTCAAACTATTTTTCAAACATTTTGCAAAAAATATTTTCACCTGATTTATTAATCGGTATATACAAAAAGAATTTGAGGAATAATCACATCTCTTTTTATTAAGGGTTTTTAATGAATTTTAAAGAATTATTGGCCATATTATTACGAAAGTATGAGTCATGGCTAAAGTATATACAGAGTATATACGACCCCCTATACTTAGCTTGAGCTATGTCCTCATAGATCGGAAAGAAAAGAGAAGACATAACTCGTACTGAGTATAGACAAGTCTAAAGAATATACGAATAAGAGATGAAGGGAAATAGAAGTTGACCGCTCCCCCCTATACTTAGGATCAAGTAATCCTAAGTATAGCAGACTGTACACAAATCAGGGAGGGTCAAAGGTGGGAATAGACAGATGAACAAATCAGGGTGCACCCCCCTATACTTAGGACAAAGTACGTCCTAAGTACAGAAAACTGACACAAAGGGGTGACACCCTTTATTGAGATAAAGAAATATGAAAAGGAAAAGAAGAAAAGAAGAAAAGAAGAACAGAGAGATATATACAGATTGATGAAAAGATCGTGGAGAATATACACATCACTCCCCCTACACTTAGGGTGAGATATCCCTTAGTATAGGCAACAATAGGAGTGACGAAAATGTGCAATGAAAGAACAACTCGGTGTGTGCCCCCTATACTTAGGACAAAGTACATCCTAAGTGTAGACACAAAGATGTGGCGATAGATCTGGGGCACACATAACATACGGGAGAAAGAAGGAATAGACAACACATATATACAAGCGGTGAAAAACGAGTGAAGTACATGACGATGTCTGGTAAGCGACTACCGTACTCTCGTCGTCGTCTCCCTGTGAGAACGAGGACGCAGCCAGAAGGTGAAAAGACACCCTGATATGCAGTCAGGTGGGTGTCGGCTACCGGGGATAATCAGATCAGAAAGTTGGATATCGGGTCCGGTAGCATGAAGCAGATGAACGGCTCATATGGTCATCATGGGGGAATATAGCCGATACTGTAAGATCGGGAGGAAGAAAGAACAGTACAGACTCCTCCTCATTAATCATAGTCTCAGATAGATCGGAAATAAAGCATATGAGACAGTGTGATGCACGGTAGTGATATAATCTGAAAGTCACAAGAATACACCGAACAACACAATACATGGCTCACTCTTGCGAGGGTCCTCAAGGTGAGCGGACTCAGAAAATAATTAGCGTACTCGGCTCCGTGCTCCATCAGATAGGAGACACAACCAGGGAGGAGACCGGGTAAAAAGCTCAGAAGACTCGGCTTCGTGCTCCCACATATAGGAGACACCAGAAGTGAAGCCGAGTACCTACAAGTTGATGTACCCTCCCGCAGATAACCCTCGGGGAGTGGTACATACTAGTCAATGAATAATCAGAACAGAAGCTCACCCTTCCGAGGGTCGTCAAGGAGAGCGGGCTCAAAGGAGCGTGATCCATCAGACGGATCATAGAGACGGTCTCGGTAGGCGACAGATCGGCTACCAGCAGAAGAGACCGTCAAATCAAGAAAGTGTGGCAGCGTCCCGCAAATAACCCTCGGGGAGCGGGCTGCCAACTAGTCCTGGGAATAGCTGTTACCAGAAGCTCCACCTTGTGAGGACCATCAAGGTGAGCAGACTCAAAGGAGTCTAATCAGACAGGTCCCATGATCTGCAGATCGGATACACAACTCGAGATGGGACCAAAAATCATACATATCAGACGACTCGGTTCCGTGCTCCGCAAATCGGAGACACAGTCGGTAGTGGGAACCGAGCGTAAAGAGAGTGTCGCAGTCTCCCGCAGATAGTCCTCGGAGAGTTATGCGAGCTATAGCACTGTAGATCGTGGGAATGCTGGCAAGTCATCTCAGGTCCTCAGAAGCAATAAATCACTCAATCATTTGGAGGGCATAAGATCAGGCAAGGGAGCAAATAATCATATCAGTCACCAAACATCCCTCGGGTCAATCCAATCCGCTGAGATGGCACGAAAAATAGTCAGGAATCCTCTAAGTGCCAGGGTGGACTTGAGAGTTAGGAGATCAAGGATGGGTCTAATAGGAAGATGAGAGATCATGCAGGGTCCGCACACCTCTATCAGTCACTCCATATCAGAATAATCAGTCAATCCTCAAAAATCAAGATGGCAAGAACCTCAAGAAAGATAGATCACTCAATACTCATGAAATCTTCATCGAATTATCGCGTCATATCACATCCTTAATCCGGTGTGCGAGAACTAAAATTCCTCAATAATGCATCACACCTATGCTCAATGCATCAGCAAAAATCCTCAAGAAGCCCATATGCATGTATCAAAGACAAATCCACCAAATCGCTCTCAGAATCCTCAACATTATTGGCCCCATCTACACAAATAATCTGTATTAATAATCCTCGATGCGGGCTTCATCAATATGCACAGCATTCCCGGGTAAAGGGAGATATGATACAGGGTACACGAGGAAGATGGGTAAGAAGGGTACACAATGGGGTGGAGAAGCTGATTGAGCGGGCGTGCCAATATCGTGGGTGGTAGAAGAGTGATACAGAGGGTACGAGGAGGGCAGGCGAGAAGATCGGTACATAGACAAAATTGGGTATTCCACATAATGTAGGAACACCGTCAAAATGGTGGTCCGAAGAGAGGGCTCTCCCCAAACCAGAGAATGAGGATGGTACGGAGAATACGAGAGAAGTGATGAAGAAGAGGGAAACAAAGGACTTGGCGAAGAATGATTGAGCTCAAGCAACAATATCACGACTCGATGCAAAATGAAGAGATATACGTATAAGAGGGGTAGAGAGACTCAAAGATGAAAATGCATGACTCACACGGGCGGGACCGACTACTCTAGTAATGAATGAAAAGCACAATGGACTCCAAGTCACAATCAAGACACAAGGCAAACCCCCAATTCACCTACTCAACACAATGGGGACCATCAGGTGACGGTCATTTATCTTTTCATTTTTAGGGTTAGGTGAGCATCACAAAAATTGTACAATCACTTAGGAGGCTTGATAGGATTTGGGCTCTACTCCTTAGTGTGTACGTAAGCAATTTAAAATGCATCCAATGAGGGGGTTGCTCTCCCCAAGACAAGGAATCCATTACGTTTTATTATTAAGTCCAGTAGAGTTAGCAGTCCCGATTTTTATTTAAGTTATCACTTTTTTTTGGGTATTTTCAATGCACGTGCCTATCGAGGTTCCAATTTCCATTAAGCATCCTAGGTTGGCAAAAACAGAGGGAGAAGATCGGAAAAGCCATGCAAGTCGGAAAACGATGATGCATGCCAAGTAAGAAGACTTACAGTGCCTCCCAGCTCTCTCCATGTGGGATGCATAACAGAATTTGAAACCTATGCTATATGCAAATGCAAACCGAAAAAATCGCCCTAGGTTCAGAAATTGCTATTATCGTGAAGCACCACAAGTCGCTCATTCACCTTTAGCCTCAAAAAGTCCGGTCTTGGCTCACCCCTCCTCTGTGCTCAACACACTTGAGCTTAGGAGAAAGCGCTTTGCGGGGCTCGCTGTGGCACAAAGGCTAAAAGATAAATGAGCGGCTATTTTAGAGTTTGATCTAGGTCCAAAGCGAACTATGGGTACATGCAAATATTAGGGTGTTTGGACCTATCTCTACGATCAAGCAACTCCTAAGCTAAGGCTCATTCACACAAAATAATAAAAATAAAATTAAAAAAAAAGCGTCAAAAATCATCGAGGCCCCCAAGGGAACAATCCCTCGGGCACTGGACCTCGGGAGTCTTCGTGTACCTGTGACAGTCATGTATTATTACATATTTCTAAGTGTCATTCTCTCACATGAATATACATAATAAAATGAAATAAGATAAAATGCATAAAAATAGAGGCTGTCTTAAAAAATTCTCCTTCTTCTGTCATGGATGCTCTCTCCTGTTGGCTTGGCATAGATGAGCCAACTCCACCTTGCTTGGGTGCATAGGTCCTCCTAAGAGGTCCTCCTTCGCTTGGCGGTCCCTCGTATCAAAGACAAAGGAAAGAAATGGTCAGAGCAGTCAATCAAATGATATCAAATAGAAATAAAAACCACTCAAATAATGAATCATGGACATGAGCCAATAATTGAATAAATGAACAAATAGGCTCACAAAAATCATACAAAATCCGTTGCCTCCCTGGCAACGACGCCATTTGATGACAGGGAATTTGCCGAGATCGTGTCTCTCCACAAGGCGGATCGACAGTCGCTGAGTTGACCTCAGACGAAATTCCCAAATCGATCAACAATTAACCCACAATAAATATATGCAATGAATATCCAAAAATAAGGAGTTAAAATTTATTATAACTCTACATGTAAATGTGTATAGGTGTAAGTACAGGTAGAGGTCGAACACTGGGAGGCGAAGGGAATGTATGTGATGTATCATTTATTCAATCCATTGTTCATGTCCATTTATTGTTTCTGTGGATTTTGGATTTTATATTTTTTTTATTTATTATATTTTATATTTTTATTTTGTTTTTATATTTGATATTTTTTTATTTTCTTTTTATATTTTTAGTTATATATATAAAGATATGTATAAAGATATATATATATATAAGAAGAGAGAGTGAAGAGTAATATAGTATATAGATATAGATATAGATATATAGATATAAATGCTGAAAATATATATATAGATATAATTTTTTTTGCTTTTTAATATTTATTTTTCTAATTTTTTTGTTGTTTTTCAGGAATATTTCTAATTTTTATGTATTTTTAATTTCAAAAATGTCCACAATATAGGACTAAATAAATGGCCGAATATAATTTGGGTTTTAAAAATATAAAATAAACTCCAAAAATTCTCAAATTAATTTTAATACATTAATAATAATATATAGATAATTATAAAAGAGAAAAATGTATTTTTGGGGTTTTTTTAAGGATTTTTCTATTTTGTTGTTGGATTTTGGAGCTTTATGATTTTTTTATTTTTCTTTTTCATATTTTTAGGGTTTTTTAATTTCTGGACTCAATATAGATATAAATATACCATATCTATCTTTTTTTGGAATTTTTCAAAATCATTTTCTAATTTTTTTTGTATTTTATAAATTAGACAGTACAAAAATGGCTCCTGTTTCATTTTTTAATAATTAGGAAAAGTGCAAAAAATGTGAAATAAAATATGGGCGTGTAAGAGCACCACATAGAGCATCTATCCTAATTTTTGTGAATTTTTAGAAGCCACATAGGTATTTTTAATAAATGGATAAAAGATACAAAAATCAAACAACCTGACAGGGGCATTTTTGCAAATATAATAAATTCCAGGGGCATCAGTGCAAAAATACAACAGGAATAAACATTTACTTTAATTTTTAGAACTATTTTACAATAAACAAAAACCACCAGGGGTTACATGCAATTTTCACGCGCCTCACGTGGGACTGCACGTGAGGCGCGGAAGGACCTAAACGCAATTATAATAAATACATGGTCCTTTCTGCAAAATTTACATTTATTTTATAACGTGCTAATTTATTTACAGGATTAAAAACTAAATGTACAAAAAGGAGGGGGTACAAGTGAAAATTACCCCCAATAGGCGCTCATCCAACGGCTGATCTTCTCTCACTAATCCACATGGCGCCTCTACGTGCGCCGATGATGCTTCATCGATGAGCGGTTGGGATTAGATCACTCGCGTGATCGGACGGTTGTAGCATCGCTTCATCGGACGGCTGGCAATCGAACTGGGCCTTCGTCTTCATCCAACAGCTGGGAGCACACGTGCAAGAACAGGGAAGAACACGAACACTCGCCGGGGCGAGCTTCTTCCTCCTCGATCTCGCTCCCTCACCGGTCTTCACCGCACCTGAAGGTCCTACAAGCTTCCTGGAGGGTTTCTCTAGCTGCTGGAGGTCTCGGATCGACCAGAGGCACACTAGAGCGCCCCTGAGAGCTCGGAGAAGAAGCGGAGCTCCAGGTACCTCCGCCCGCGTGGAAATCGTCTCCTGGCTGGTGGTATTGCGCCTAACTTGCACAGAAAGGTAGAGGGGCTCGAGGTTGTCACCCTCGACCCGGGGTTTGAAGCTGATGGCAAGGGGATGGTTGGAATGGCGAAGCCTCCGGCGATGGGTGGAGTCGAGGCTTCGATTCGCGGATTCAGATGGGAATCCGGTTGGGTTGGAGTGGTCTGAAGGTGGAGAATGCGGAGGGGAACGAAATGAGGGCGAAAGCGAGTCAAAAAACAGGCGGGGACACGGTGAAAAGTTCGCCGGAGCGGAGTTCTGGCGAACTACGAAATCACTAAACTACGCTAAACTAATAAGCGAAACATAAAACTAATTGCAGGAATGAACTGCTGGAAGTAAAAACTACCTAGAAAGATAAAATGCGCAGCTCTTATACCTGGGGGCCTCCAGGGAGCAGGGCGACCGCCGGAGCGCCGCCGCGACAAAATTTTTCCTCCATCTCCGGCCGAACCGAGGTGCTGGGAAGCGCCTCCTGTCACGAGGGCTCCACCAAGAGCTGATTCAATCTCAAAGAGGGGGATGAAATTGGCCAAATTCGGCCGAGAAGGAGGAAGGTTTTATTTATACACATTCCTGGGGACCCCCAGTGACCAGCGATTATTAAAGAATCGGGGCTATGTACAATGGATCCAAGATCACGACGAGATTCGCGGATGATCAGAGAACAAAATCCGTGAAGGATTCGAGGGTGATTGATGAAAGGGACGCCCAGGAAAAAGGCATGAAATCGGGGGAATGGACAGTCCATGTCAAGTCAGACGCCTGGGGGCGCAGTTGACCGAGCGGTCAATAAACGCCAGGACCTGATTGGTCCACGTCAACAAGAAATTGACTGATTTATTTAACGTATTAAATGAATTAATTAGGTTTTACTTATAAAATAAAAATTGTTTATAAATTAATATAGTATTTATTTATGATTTTTATTTATTTTTTTGAAGTATTTTATTACGGTTTTATTAAAATAATGTATTTATAAGTATATTTATATATATTTATTTTTATTTTGTTTATTTTATTTAATTATTTTATTTTCTTATTTTATAAATTTATAACTTATTTTTATGAGTCTAAATATAATTTTAATTAGTTTTTATAAGTTTATTTACATTTTTAAATAAATGTGTTTATGTAGGTATACTTATAGATAGTTTACCTATATATTATATATATTTTATTTATTTAATATATTTTATTTGTTTCTATTTTGGTTTTGTATTTTTAGTAAGTTATATATAATATATACATTATTATAAAAATATCAAAGAATGAAACAATTAAAGAATGTTTTCCTTCTTTTATTTATGTACATACTTCACATAGGTATTTTGTCTATATATTACATAGACTTATTTTATTTTACAAATTATTTTTGGTTTTATTCTAATGTCATTATGTACATGAATTATATACATTATCTACAAAATTCTAAAAATATGAATTTATAAAAATAATAAATATTGAATAAAATGAATATTTTAATCAGGTATTATGTACAAGAAGGGCCAAAAATCTAACTTCCACAGATGGACTTCGAAAATTATGAAACCAATTTTATAAAATAGTTCTTGGAATGCTATATACAATTAAAAGTGAGTTTGGGTGATTTGGAGTTTTTATTTGCAGGATATGGGTCTGTGAAGTTGAGATTTTTGCTTTTTATTCTGTGTATAAAATGTACACTGAGTATTATTTTTACATAAACTCAATTTTGTAATTTTATTTACATTATTATCTACAACTTTCATGTACAAAGTTTCTTTATCTGATGAATGAATAATTATGTACAAAATAGGTGTCAAAAATGCATGAATGAATAAATAAATGAGGTATTTATTGTATACTGGCCCTTATCTCCCCCTACTTTATTCCTTGTCGACCAATTCCATGCTGGCCTTGGTCTCGGGGTTAGGGTCATAAAATATTTGCAATATTTTATTCCTTTTTCTTTTCTTCTCTTTATTCTATAATATTGGCATTAAAAACCTTATTTAATGTGTAATTAATACAATAAATAATGAATGCTATTGTATACAAATTAATGCTATTTACATGCATTTGCTGGGGTTATTAAGGCCAAAATGATAGAATAAAGGTGATGAAATGGAGATTCATCAGTATACACAATGGGTTGTCGGGTCCCATATACTCAGGCTCTAGTCAACCTAAGTATTGGGATTGAGATTCTGACTAGTATCTTGAAGAATGTATAAAAAGAAAATAAAAGAGAAAATGCAAACACTCATCACACACCCCTTATACTTAGGATTTGGTTATCCTAAGTATAGACAAACATAAAACGAGACAGTACTAGGGTGCGTAATAGGAAGAATGAAATATATATCATGTACAAAAAGAAATCAATCTACACGGTGAATAGAGAAAAAATAACCTCAAGAAGATTTTCGGTAAATCTTCTTGTGGGATCAAGGTTGGATGGAATGTACAAGATGGTTGTCGACATCGAGATTCTATACAGAAAAGTGTGAGTCGGAATCAAAGTATTCTTGATCAGATTCAGAGTCAACCTTAGAAGAATAATAATGTTTAGCATAGGTTGTACAATTTGTGTTGTTACTTGACTGCTTGTTTAAGGATTCAGGACAGTTGAAGTGAGCTTACTTGTGTGGATCACAGACTCCTCCTCATAGGATGAATAATCTGGTGAAGAGGTTCCTAATAGGTCATATCTGATTACCTCGGTCAATTTATCGAAACCTGAAGTATGAAGAGGGAGAGGGTGGTGACTTGTATTGAAGTGCTCGGGGAGAACTCCTCATGGAATCAATACTTCTCTTCTTTTCACTAGAAAACCAACTTTGGGAGGTGGCTCCCTTCTTTATTTGGGTCTATACGATACCGATTTTTCCCTTCGATCTGGGACTTGGTTGTTGTCCATACTTGGGGACACACATGTGAATTATAAACTCCTCAAAGCTAGGTTGTGTATTTACCTTGTTGAAACTTAATACAACAGAATTCGACTAGAATGAAATTTTTTTCTAAAAATCTATCATTAAATCAACTGTTATTAAATATATAATGATGATATTATTCATTGAAATATTTTTTTATACTTGAATTAGTAGTGAATATCATATCCTCACTATATCATTAGCGATAGTCTATATAGGCATGCTTATTCATTGCTATTTTTCAAAATTTTAGCTAATCATTGCGACTTTTTTAGTCCAAAATTTAGCAACAATTAGTCAAAATTTTGAAAAATAGCAACTTGTAGGCATTGATAGTACTGTGCCTAATAATATAATGACGGATACGATATTTGTTACTAATCTCACAAACAAAAAATCATTTCGCAATGAGTAATATGTCATTATATATTTAATAATGACTAATTTAGTGAGGGACTATGAAAAAAGCATCACTATAGCCTAATTATTTTGTAGTAGTTTTGTCCTTTACCATTCATAATTATAGAGATTTATGTTGTTTGTAGCATGCGATAAAAAAATGAATAATTAAAAACACAAAAATAATGTTGAATTTAATGCTTGTGATCAATTGTTTATTTTACTTAGGTATGTCCCAAGGTCAAACTCAAGGAGACAAAATGTGAGCTCGGAAATATTCTGAATAATTTAGTGCTTCGATTTTTTCACTAAAGATAGTTTTTATTTTTTGGTTCTTAGAAATTGTTATTTTGATTTTTGAAAAGAGAATGAACTAATGAAATGCAAAATTAAATGCAAATCAAAGGGAACTTTAGAGGTTTTTAATCGATCAATTACATGTTCAAATAAAAGCTTAAAAATCAAATTCGATAATTTCCCCTTAACTATGATATGAAATGTGTGAATTATTCCTGGAGAATTTTCAGATGCTATGCGAATTAAATATGCATGGATGGATATTTTTGATCTTTTCAATTTTATCAGTGAAAATGCAATGGTTATCAAAACTAAAAATATGATATGCTGCAGTGACGAAATGAGACTACTTGAATTTTTGTAGGTTTTTCCGATATGATATGAATAAGGTAAAAATGCAGTGGCACAAATACCCTATTCAGCAGTTAATGAATTTTTAATCAAAATGAATAATCCTAGAAAAATCTATGAAAATTCTAAATGATATCTCAACCAATGACGCACACAGGGGTATTTTTCTTTTCAAAAGATGTTGCAATATGAACCAATAAAAATCAATTAGTTCAATTCACAAAATAAATTTTCCAGAACACATCTCCATGAAATTCAATGAACCATGTCAAAAGTTTGCATTTTCAATCCTTTTTCAAAAGCATATTTGTGCAGAACTTTCTAAGGTAAGACGAATTTAATATAAATTAAAGACTCTTAGTATCAATCTTAAAATCAGAAGTTCACCAATAATTCTGTTTCTATCTGATAAATATGTTCTATATGTCCCATTAAAAGCACTGAAATAGCTACAAAATGGTTCACATCATAAAAATAGGATCAGTGGTTCTCGAGATATATACTAACAAGTAATGGGGTCTAATTGTAATAAAAGGACTAGAGTGCCAACATCTAACCTTCTAGGACATGTTCGCAATAAGCTGAAGTCAACGGGGCTTTTTCATAAAGTCTCCAGGAGCGGGACGCTTGCGTGGATTCTTGATGGCGAAGGTGCTCTTAATATTTAGCCAATCACATGCAGCGACCACACGGTAAGGGTTGTACGTTGAGGGCTTCTCCTTTTCGTAGCTGGTGGATCAACCTCCCGTTGAGTACATGCCGGAGTTCGACTCCTAGATCGGGCAAAACTTTTACACCGCAACGGAGATCTGGACTGATGACGGCGAGGACGTTGCTTCTGTGCTGGTAACCTGCAAGTAGAATATTGTCTCGAGCATCGAGGCTTGGCTGTAGCGTGAAGCTTCAGATATTGGAAGGTGAGGTTATGCTCCATCATCGGACGAGGGAAGCAGAATGTAACGATGATGGGTCTTGAGGAGAAGAAGGGAAAGTGAGGGGGTTCGAAGGTGATGGCGGTCAACGATCGGAACCGGTCTTAGATTTGGAGCAAACGGAGAAGAACGAAGAGTACTACTTGGGGGTGTTTCGGCGGAGGTAACGAGAAATGAAAAGACGAAGAAGAAACCGAGGAGAAGGATAGAAGAGTTACCTGGGAATTTTCGCCCCCAGATTGAGGAGGTGATGGTCCTTGGCACCGGTGATAGCTCGAGTAGCTGTGATAAATGACGAGACTACGCCAATCTCTGGGGATGGAGAGCAGCAGAGGTCCTGGTGGCCTCTTGATCTCCCCCTGCGATCGATGTCGTCGCCACTAGAAGTGATTTTGCTGTCACCAAGCACAACCTTCTTGATCTCTGGCTGTCCCTAGATTGAAGATGAAGGACAGCCGAAGGTGGATGGTCAACTATGACTGACGAGATGATCTTTTATAGATGAGGGAGGGGAGACCTGTTGATTGGTTGCATGCTGTCAATAGGAAATCGCGTGGAAGTAGTTGGTAGAACTAGGAGAGGATAATGTTGGTCGTTGTGAGTATTAGATGGGGTCCGAAGTTCTGGAGATAGTTTCTGGTATATCGGTTTCGTTCTCAGATGGAAGAAGGGTTAGGATTAGGTGTGTCTGTAGGTTGTTGGGATTGGTGGGGATTAAATATGATTGGATTTCAGCCGTTACGGACTTGTGGGATTTTGGACTTTCGATCGAGATAGGGGAGAGGATCGTCTGCGGTAAGGGAAATACCGCAGACTCTGCTGCAGCGGGTTGATGCACGCCACGTGGAACGAACCGATCGAACGGTTCCGAGCCCTCCTCCGCGCGCACCGTCTCCCCTTCCCCGACTTCCCTCGACGCATCTGCCCTCGGAGCCCTCGCCCCCCTCCTCCCCGATGCCTCCACTCCCCACCTCTTCTCAGGCAGATGCTATCCTCCCTTCCACTTCTTCCGCTCCTCCTCGGCATCCCTCCTCCGCCTCCTTCTCCCCCGCCGCGTCGCCCACTCCGGCGTTCCCGAAGATGAAGTCGACGGTACCGGAGACGTAAGAGTCGCGGAAGAATTGGCGGAGGGCGTGGGTGTAGAGCGTGTCCTGGTAGGCCTCCAGGTTGCACTCGTACACCACTGACTTGTCCCCGCTCACCCGCAGTGCGACCGCCTGGTGCTTCGCGGCCCCCGAGTGGAGGCATCGGGGAGGAGGGGGGCGAGGGCTCCGAGGGCAGATGCGTGAGGGAAGTCGGGGAAGGGGAGACGGTGCGCGTGGAGGAGGGCTCGGAGCCGTTCGATCGATTCGATCCACGTGGCGTGCATCAACCCGCTGCAGCAGAGTCTGCGGTATTTCACTTACCGCAGACGATCCTCTCCCTCGAGATAGATGGGTTTCAATGCCCGCAAAACAATGAAGATTCATGGCATGAATATGGAATTTTGGCAGAAGATTTTTATGTTTTGCAAAACCATTAACTTAAGAAAATAATTTTTTATTATGATTTTTTTTTGTATTCTAATGAATATGATATTATTACTTTGGTACTCTATATTTTAAAGACGAGACTTGTAGTATCTCACTTATTCTTTTGTGATTGCAGGACTATAAATGTGGATCTCAGCTTAACACGACAGTGAGAAGCTGTTGCTTTGAAGCGGAAGCTAAAGCTCACCTTATGTGTTTCTTGTTCAAAAGAGTTATAATAGTTTATTCGTACTAGTTTTACAAAAGTTGTAACTACAATAAGCTTCAAGTATACGTTTCCTTTTCAGGAAGATCAAGTTTTGATGAACTTATCAATCATATTTTTACATTGATCGATCATACTGAAAGTTACGGTTTAGACCTTAACGCATCATCGAAGTGTAAAAGTCGCATTGAATATGACTAAGGGCAACTAGTCATACTAGATACAAGGGCCAGTGGAATTTAAAAATTTAAATGATGAATCACATGATTTAAAAACACTTCTCAAATCATTTCATGAAGAGCATATGCGATTAGGCTTACCTCTTGAAGCATGGTTGTGATCCTCAGAGCTTCTAAAGGAAGAAGCATCCTGACTCAAGTCTTATTCGATTAGAATGCACTTGTGGGCATGATGATGAGTCGTGTGCTTCCCATAATTTTGAGCAATGATCTAAGCAAGGAACCTCCTGATTTGTCGCACAAAATCTGTTGTCTTCTTCACAAGCACGTGGCATCGAAGAAGACCGAGTTCCTTGAGCGATTAGTCCAACAACACAACGACAACACGACGACGATCACTATCCCCACCAGGTTGTGGAGAGAGAGAGAGTGGACATGTGTAGAGAGAGATAGTTTTGTTAATTCAACAATTACATTAAACTTATGTAAACAGGACTAGGGTTGTCCTCTCTTTTATAGCATTGTTCTATGGATCTCAATCCAAGTGTTCACACTAATCAATGGGTTCGATTGATTTGTGTTTCTTTATATGGATTACAATCCATGCACTCTCACCAATCAATGGTTTTGATTGATTTGTGTTTCTTTTAAGTTTATAGTAAAGATAAAGAAAATAAAAAGATATAATTGAAAATAAATTTAAAATTATATCAATTAAACTAATTAATCAATAAATGGAAGATAATTAAGAGAACTCATCCATATACTAAATATAGGGTGGATGTTTACCATGGTTGAAACAACCTTGGACGTCCACTCTAAGGTTGAATGAGTCAAAAAATCAATTTTCAATATATTAATTAATTGAATAATTGAATTACCATCAAATAATTATAAATTATTTGTGATAATTGCAATTAAACCATTGGCAATTAAGAATTAAATTATTTCATCAAATAATGTAAATCATATTTACATTAAATTACGTAATGTGAATCCAATCGTCATTTTTGTGAATTTTAGTCGCAATTAATTCTCTCCATGATATTGTGGATCATATCCACATTATCCATGATTATTGTGAGTGTTATCCGCATTAATCATATCCATGATAATTAAATTTACTTTAATTATCCTAGATATCTCTATCTACACATTATTTGTGATAATTAAATCTTATTTAATTATCCAATTATCTAATTCTTAGATAAAATTGCTCATGGAACAATTCTCGAACTTTTTCAAGAATTGTGTGCTTGAAGGTGTGGTGATTAGCCTCGTGGATTACGAAAGCGTGGATATCAGATCAAATCTGATCTAGGTCAACTAGTCATACTAGTTGACATGCCATCGGAATTTACAAAATATTATAGATGAAATCACATGACATGTAAACCCTTTTCAAATCATTTCATCAAGATCACACGAGTTTTAAGCTTATCTCTTGAAGCATGTTTGTGAACGCAATAGGCTCTAAAGGAAGGGCCCTCCTGACTCAAGTTCGATCCAATGAGAGTGCACTTGCAAGCACGTTGATGAGACACGTGCTCTCGCAATCCTGTGCAATGATCCAAACAAGTGATCTCTTGATTTCGTCTCACGAACACTTGTCTCCTTCACGAGCTTGAAGCACGGAAGAGGACGGAGTTCCTCAAGCAGTCGATCCAACAACATGATAAGATCACAATGATGATCGCGATCTCCACCAACTTTAGGCAGTGGGACGGTCTAGGGTTGTGAAGAGGTATAGGTTGGACATGTATAGATATATAGAGAGAGATTTTTGTATATACAACAATTGCATATGACTTGTGTGTTCCCTATATCTAGGGGTATACCTCTTTTATAGGATTTTGGAAGTACATGGATCCCAATCCATGCGCTCTTAAGATCAAGGGTTTAGATTCATTTGTTAAAAAATACAAATAAATATTAAAATAATAATTTATAAAAATAATATCCAAAATTATCTATTTCAATTAATTCAAACATCAACTAATTAATAAATACTTAAAAAATAAAGAAACATTTCACACTCTAAAAATAGGATGGACTTCTACCTTGGTAACACCTCACCATGTACGTCCTCCCTTGAGAAGGGAATGAATCAACTTCATTATTTATTTATTATTAATTTGAATATTTGAATTAGTTGCATTTATCATCAAATAACCATATTTGCGATAATTGCAAGAAAATCAATGATAAATAAGAATTAATTACTTCCATCCTATATCTAATATAAATCATATTTATATTAAATTATGTAATGTGAATCAAATTCACATTAACACATAAATCGTGAAATTAATTTACTATTTTCTCTCTCCAGAACATTGTGGATCATATCCACATTTTTCATAATTATTGTGGATAGTGTTATCTACATTAATCATATCCATGATAACTATATCTAATTTAATTATCCTACATATCTCTATCCATATTTTAGTTGTGATAATTAAACCCCATTTAATTATCCAATTACCAAAAGCTTAGATATTGTTGTTCATGTAACATTTCTTGAACTTTTTCAAGAACTGTGTGATTCTCCTCAGATACTTGGAGATAAGGTCAAGCCAATTGTATATGCCATGTATAATGACTTGGATAGTGGGATACAACCTCATATCCAGATCTAGAAGACCACTAAGATATGTCTGATCATGTGACACCGGTTCTGAATAAATCAATTATGACCCGATTAAGAGTCCGAAAGTTAATTTATTATTCAATTAATATCGAATAACGTCAGTTCGATCTATTGATCCAGATCTAATTTCATTTGGGCGCAATCGACCAAAAGTCGATCGCATTATAATGCATCCTATTGGAAAAGCTGCGATATAAAATCCAAAACCATAAAACAAATTGAGACACCCAAAAATCCGATTAAAAAAATAAGATCAACAAAATCGTGCGTTCGTCAATCGGAGGTCATTTGATATTTTAAAATCACAAAATTTAGTCACAAACCAAGACCGTATCCCGGGAATTTTGGGAGCTCATACTCGATCCAAAGTATATTAATATTATAGTCATTTTTATCATCATACATCGACGATCAAAACAAGATATTGTACATATGAATCCGAGACTCGTGGTACGAATGCGTACAACTTTGTTATCTCAAATAAGTTAGAAAAAATGTTTTTTTAAAGTTAATTTTCTGATGTACAATACAACAGACAGTTGCACAGTACAACAACACTTTCTTCTCCACTTGGCCACGCCTAATTCTTTTCTTTTCCTTTATTTATATCAACAAATTTCCCCCATCATTCTCCTCTCATTTCCCCCAAAAGCCCCTCCTTTCAAGCTGAAGGAGCATTCCCAGTCCCTTCTCTTTGCTTTCTTTCCCATAGAATCTGTTGTCCTACATATTGGGAGCTGCTGCTCCTCCAGATCAAAGCCTGCTACAACTCCCTTCTGACTGTTGGAGCCCTCTTGTGCAGCTATTGCTACTGGAGGGCTTGCAACCTTCATTCTAGTTGTTGGAGATCAATTTCCAGCCATAATTGAAGGCCTGATAGTCACCTGGAGCTCTTGGAGATGCTCTTTCCCCAACATGGTAGTGTTGCTACGAGCATTTTAATCTCCAAAATTTGAGATTCTAAGACGTACAATTATATTCTCCTTCTCTTTGCTGCCATGCATGTACAATCTCAGCCCTCCTCTTGCTGCCATTTGTGCAATTGTATACATTGATTAAATACTAAGATTTAGCTCCATAATCCATGTTCTAAAGGATGAAAATTGGGGTTTTTTTTGCATGTATTAACTCATAATTTCAGATCTATATATTAGATCCATAATCCGAGTTCTAAAGGATAAAAATTGGGGGGTTTGCATGTATTATCTCATAATTTTAGATCTGGATATTAGCTTCAAAATCGATGTTCTTAAGGATGAAAATAGGGAGTTTTGCATGTATTTATTTCATGATATCAGATCTAAACATTGGCTTCATAATCCATGTTTTAACAACTTAAATTTGGGGGTTTTAGTGTAAATTAAACCCAAATTTCATATGTGTTCATTAACTCTAAAATCCATGTTTTAACAACTTAAAAATTAGGGATTTTAGTGTAAATTGAACCCCAGTTTCAGATCTGTTTACTAGCTCTAAAATCCATTTTATAATAACTTAAAATTTAGGGTTTTAGTATAAATTAAACCCTAGTTTCAGATCTGTTCATTAGCTCTAAAATCCATGTTTAATAACTTAAAACTTGGGGAATTTAGTGTAAATTAAACTCAAATTTCAATCTGTTCAATAGCTCTAAAATCCATATTTTAACAATTTGCAATTGGAGGTTTTTTAGTGTAAATTGAACTAAGTTTCGAATCTATTCAAAAGCTTCATCATCCATGTTTTAACAACTTAAATTTGGGGGTTTTAGTATAAATTAAAAATAAGTTTTAGATTTGTTTATTAGCTCTACATATTTTAACAACTTAAAATTTAGATATTTTAGTGTAGATTAATCCCCAGTTTCAGATTTGTTCATTAGCTCTAAAATCCATGTTTTAATAACTTAAAAATAAGGGGGTTTTAGTGTAAATTAAACAACAGTTTCAGATCTATCATTAGCTCTAAAATCCATGTTTTAACAACTTAAAATTTGGAGATTTTAGTGTAAATTAAATCCAAGTTTCAGATCTGATCAATAGGTCTAAAAGAAATGTTTAACAATTTAAAATTAGGGGGTTTTAGTGTAAATTAAACCTAAGTTTCAGATATATTCA
Source organism: Ottelia alismoides (assembly GCA_037367405.1). Taxonomy (NCBI): domain Eukaryota; kingdom Viridiplantae; phylum Streptophyta; class Magnoliopsida; order Alismatales; family Hydrocharitaceae; genus Ottelia; species Ottelia alismoides. The sequence continues at coordinate 170,948 of JAZKJV010008485.1, read as the reverse complement.
AAAGCTTCATAATCCATGTTTTAGCAACTTGGAATTTAGGGATTTTAGTGTAAATTAAACCCCACTTTTAGATCTATTCAAAAGCTCCATAATCCATACTTTAAAAACATAAAAGTGGGGGTTTTGTGTGAATTAGATCCCAAATTACAGATCTGATCAATTGTTCGAGAATCCATGTTTTAAGAACAAATAAGATTTTATGTATATTAGATCCCAAATTCTGATTAGTCCTTGGTTTCAATTTTCATGATGTTAAGATGAAAATTTGAGTGAAATTCTATATATTCTACAATACTAAAATCCTTGTCAATGATCGTTAGTATAACATACGATATGAACATCACTTATCAATTTATGGTGCGGACCATTCAATTAGATCTCTAAAGCCTATCATATAAGATGTAGATGTATGAATATATAATCAATGAACCTAGGTGGCTAATAAGAATCAATGATGATTGATATTTGTGCCGGTCATGGTGACCATCAGTTGATTGGGCTTCCTATCTTACACCTGATCGTGCGAGGGTGCGGTGACCATCAGTTGGGTGGGAGATAGGAAGCCCAATTAGGACAACGTCCGTCTAATGCATAGGTTTAGAATCTCAGTCCTCCTTACGGTTTTTACGCGAGCTCGTAGTGTTTATATGTTTCATTGGGATCCAGGTTTTTGATCACTTCCATAGACCCTATTTCAATGGGGTGCCTAGGCTGGGGACCCTCGATTTTGGTCTTTTCTTTACAAGCTCGTTATCTCGTATCGATCTAGCCGGTTTTTGAAGTGACTCTTCTGGAGGGTCTCTCACACCCATCTTAGGGGCGTGGTTTTGGAGTAGGCCTAGCCTTCTACTTGACCACACTTCTACTTAGAGGGTGAGACAGAAGAGTCTCTTAGGAGTCTTCCTCACCGCTTGAGTTTTGATTACTGTTATGCTAATAGGTCTTGGCGATGAAAAGATCATTGTCAGCCTAGAGTTAAGGTTGGTTACAATTGAGTTGTCTATAATTGAGTTTGGTTACAACTGAGTTTGTTACATTTGACATTGGTATAGTAATCATTAACCATCTTCAATCATCAATCATCGACATTTAATCAGATCTTATAAATACTATTTCAGATGTATGGAGAAGCTAGTGGATGTGTTGGAAAGTTAGTTAGGATGCATTATACTCCACCACATGCAAATAGAGGCACCCCAACTCTAAGGTATTTTTCACGCCTTAGAGTCATAGTATGAGGTCACACTCAGACCAAGACCATAGACTATCCACTAGACTTGAGAAATTTGACAGAAATAAAGATCATATCAGAGATTCATCATCCTCAATACCAAGATCCATCAACATGATCACTATATGATAAAAAGATAATAACCTATATATGGGTCATTAATTAATATATGAAAATGTTATATACAGAAAGTTATGGGGTGATGTGTGTGATCAGTGGATTTACATACATAACAACTTGAAAATCCACTTTTATGCAAGTATCTTGTTAAATTTAAATTCCAATACCTATCTACTTGCTTTCGTTTGAAACCACTGAATTGCCTGTTATTTTTAATATCCTGGATTGTACTAAAAAATTCTTGACATAAATTCTCTTGTTACTATCATGCATGGTAAGCAAGGCGCCTGCATCACAGTAGACTGATAGCTGGGCGCTAGGTTCTGCAATTTCTGTTTACGATACACATGTTTAGAATTTGTTCAAGATAATGTACTATTTTTTCTTCTCTTCTGTCGTATTTTTGGGATGTATGTATACAATGTAATTTCCTTTTTGCTACATATAAATTATATGGAAATTAATGCAAATGTAAATTTGGTGATACACTTTTATTTCTGTGATTGATTGTTACATTGTGAATGTCATTTCAACATCGTGAAAAATTTTCCCTCTCTTTCAAGTAACCTACTATGATCTATAGTGAATTTAATGCTGTGACTACTGTGTAAACAATAACTCGAGTCTGCAGGAGGGCATCATAGTTTAGTATCAACGATGTGGTACCCCTCTACACACATTCGTAGTATTAAGATTCCAATCGCATTAAGTTCTCGGATAGCAACAATCCTCCGACTTGTCATGAATCTAAAAGGGAAATACGACATTCAAATCCAATAACCACATATGTCACCAATTGCAATTAGTTTTCATATAGTATCCCAAGAAGAGAAAAACTCAGAAATGTCAGCAAACATCAACCATTATGACTAATAATATTGGTTCTCCTACAGAACCATGGCGTCTAGAGCTAACTAGGAGATGGCTGATCATTAGAGCGCATCTGGACCGCCCTTACCAACCTCCAGTAGTAGCAGATTGCTATCGAGGTTAGCAGCAGACTGCTATGCGAGGTCTATGCAAGAATTTCATATGACTTGTGTGTTCCCTGGAGGTCTTGGGGTAGCCCTCCTTTTATAGGATTTTGGAAGTACATGGATCTCAATCCATGTGATCTTAAAATCAACAGTTTAGATTCATTTGCGTTTCCAAAAAAAATATAAATAAATATTAAAAAAATAAGTTAGAACAACAATATCCAAAACTATTTCTTTCAATTAATTCAAACACCAAATAGTTAATAAATAAGTAAAAAATAAAGAAACATTCCACATTCTAAAAATAGGGTGGATGTCAACCATGGTGACATCTCACCATGGAAGTCCTCCCTTAAGAAGGGAATGAGTCAACTTCATTATTTATTTATTTATTAATATTTGAATATTAAAATTAGTTGCATCTATCAACAAATAATCATATTTGTGATAATTGCAACAAAATCATTGAAAATAAGAATTAATTACTTCCATCCTATATTTAATATAAACCATATTTACAATAAATTATGTAATGTGAATCCAATTCACATTAACACATAAATCGTGAATCTAATTCACTATTTTCTCTCTCCAGAACATTGTGGATCATATTCATATTTTTCATAATTATTGTGTATAATGTTATTCACATTAATTTTATCCATGATACATAAATCCAATTTAATTATCCTAGATATATCTATTCATATTTTAATTGTGATAATTAAATCCCATTTAATTATCCAATTACAAAAATCTTAGATATTATTGTTCATGGAATAATTCTTTAACTCTTTCATTCTCCTCAGATACTTAGAGATAAGATCATGTCAATTGTAAATGCCATATATAGTGACTTGGATAGTGAGATCCAATCTCATATCCAGATCATGAAGACCACTCAAATATGTCTGATCATGTTATACATGATATCCCATCTTCTCATTGCATCCGAATCACATTCAGATCAATGTCCAACAATTAGATGAAGATAGGATATCTAGATCACTGAGAGGAGTCACTAAAATCCAAACATATTTCATCACTCCATCAGAATAGAAACATCATGGTATACAATCATTTAAGATCACACCACCCTCGAGTATTCTCAACATTCATACATCCTGCATACTGGAAGACCATGATTAAATCCAAAGTTCTAATGTCATTTTGGACTGTCTTCTTTAGGGTTTTATCATTAAGTTTCTCATTCGATCATCGTGAGTCGGTATCGTTCATATATTTTTCAAAAGCATATATCATACCCAAAAAATCATGTCTTCCTTCTAAAGTAAAAAAACCATCGATGGAATTTTATTTGTCCAAATATCTCATGAGTGAGCTCATGTCTTTCGGTTCGGTAGTGAACCTGTATGATCCCATTGAGAGATCGTATTACTCATATGCCCTTGTATGCAAACTAGCTTGCCACTGTATAGATCTTGATTAGGTTATCAACCTAATTGTTTGCCTAATATACATACATAGACATATAACAATACATCTGTCTCAGGTCAGTAGAAGCGTGCCTACATCATGACAACATACAACTTAGGTCTTAGCTATCTCGATCTTGTTAAGCCAACTCTTTGACTTAACACACCCGACACCTCCGAATCCCTATTCTTAAGCAAAGGACCTGCATTAAGAGGTTGGTCAGATATCACCTTTGAAGTAAGGATTACCATCTCCTTCTCAGGCTGGAGATCCACTCTTGACAATCATTTGATGCTGCTAAATGAGTCCAAAATCTAACTCTTTAGATATCATCTTAGCACCATCCTCTATGATCCAACCATTGAATCAACAGTTGTATGATTATCGAGATGGCCATGGTACATAACCCTATTTGTACGAAGGGACCTTTATAAGTCCATTCATTTATTAATCTCAGACATGGTGTGAAAAAATAATAACTTTTATTGATATATAAAAAGTATTATAATTACATTTATTATACAAATGGTTCACCAAGAGCTCACATGTCTAATAGTGCCTTCTCCTAAGACACTTGGATATAAGGTCAAGGCGATTGTACATTCCATATATAGTGACTTATATATTGAGATCATATCTCAAATCCAGATCTCGGGAACCTCTCAAAAATGCTTGATTAAATCAAAGACGTGAATCTAATATTCTCATTGCATCTGAATCATATTCAGATCAATGTATAACATTTAGACTAAGATCAGATTACTTATCTATTAAGAGGACTCACTAAATCCAAACCTGTTTCATCACTCCCTCAGAATGGAAGTTTCATAGTTATATAATCGTTTATGATCACATCAGCCTCGAGTATTCCTAATATCCTTGCATCCTGCATACTAGAAGACCTAGAATAAATCCAAAATTTTAGATCATATTTGAACTGTCTCCTTTAAAATTTTATCATTAAGTTTCTCATATGATCATTGGGAGTTGGTATCGATCATATACTTATGAAAATCATATATTATACCTATAAATTCTATCAGCTTCCAAAGAAAGAAGATCTTGCATGGAGTTTAATACCAATATCTAAAGAATGAGCTCATGTCTTTTGGTTTAGTAGAGAACATATATGATCCCTTTGAGAGATCATATTACTCATATGCCCTCGTGTGCATACCATATTGTCAGTATATAGATCTTGGTTAGGTCATCAACCTAGTGGTTAGCCTAATGTGCTGACTCACACATATAGTAATACATCTGTCTTTGGTCAGAGGATGCATGCCAATATCTTGACAGTATATGAAATAGGTCTTGGTTACCTGGACTCGTTAAGTCAACTTTTTGACATAACTTATCTGACACCTCTGAATCTCTATTCCTATGTAGAGGACATGCATCAAGAGGTTGGTCAAATATCAGCCTTTAGAGAAAGATTACCATCTCTTGCTCAGGCTAGGGATCCATTCTTAACAATCATTTTATGGTGCTTGATGAGTACTCAATCGAACTCTTTAGATATCATCCAGGTACCATCCTCTATGATTCAACCATTGAATCAACAATTGTATGATTATTAATATGGCCATGGTACATAACCCTAATTGTACTAAGGGACCTATTATGCAAATTATTTATTCTTCATTTTATATTAATGAGTTAATTGCAATAACTTTTTTTGCATAATGGCTCGTCATGGGCTCATATGTCCAACAATCTCTGAGTAGCCCAAGAGCAATTAGTGGGCTAATCTTTAAACCCACACTAATGTGCTAATCATGTGCTATTTAGAAAAATAACCTGGTAAGCCGACTAGTCACTCTATTCGTGAGAGACTATGCCAAGTCCTTTTACAGACTTTCATATATTTTAGTAACAGTGCTCGCATCTGATGCGAATGTTACATCTTATGCAATCAATATTCAATGTTGTTAAAGCAGTTATAGTGAATTTGACACTACAACTCAATAATCATTATAACCAGTAAGTAATTTCTATTATCCTTATCAGAACACCCTTATGCTTGGAGATCTCTATCTACTTAGACTAAGATCTAGTCATTAGTCTTATAAGGTCTCTGTAAAACAAGACCTTTTAGATCACTATCTACAAAGTCTTAAGTTCTTCAAGATAAGGCTTTGAGATCACTCTCTAAATTCTTGTCATCTTTGAAGATGTTGTTATTACTGTAATTAAGTATTTTATCTCCATAGTAGGAGGTAACAATTTACTACTCCCACTACATGGCTAGTGAATCGTCAATCGGCTAAAATAACATGCACTTATTGTAGCACATACCAATACACAATCACTCAGAATCGAGGGAATATCTCACAATCACTCAAAATCGAGGGAATATCAGCTTAAATTTATACATGGGTAAGTCCAGAATCTAGGGATACGAGCAATTATCTAATTTAATTAAGGAGTTAATTATCCACTTAGGAAATTTATAGGCTATCAAGGTCAAGCAATCGCAACAAATCCAATGCATGTAATTTTTTTAAACCTTTATATGCATTTAATTTACATGATGAAAAATGATGCAATGCAATCACAGAGTAGATGCATACTTCACAAACATGCTCCTGACTTAATAAATTAACTACTTGTGAAAAACAATTAATCAATTAATGAACAATTAATGTCAAAAAGAAAGAAATTCAACCTTAATATAATTTAATTTTGAATTAATAAAAGAGCTGAATAGAATGAATAACCACCCTGAAATTTAATACGAGAATTATACGTCAAATATGTTATTAAATATCATTAAATTAAAGAGTATAAAATTAGCTTTCAGATGACACAAATTTCATTAAATTTGAAGATGTGGTCCACAAGTTTTTGAAGGAACAATGTAGGGGCATACATGTTCATTAAATTTGAAGATGTGGTCCACAAGTTATTGAAGGAACAATGTAGGGGAATACATGTAATAAAAGTACACCTTTTTATTACAAAAAGGTCCAAGGACTCAAATGAAAATATACAAATCAACTGGACTGAAATGTAAATAATTTGTAATGAGGTAGGGACTCATTATTAATTCAGTGAAGTCTTCAGGGTGCTCTTGCAAATTTTCCAGCATCACGTGCTTGACATGCATGATGCGCTAGGATTTGATGCAGCTTCGGGCCATGTCTCAAAGGTCTAGTGCCTCGTTGTAGACTTGGACCACCGAAACTAAATAAGTGTCGCTGCTTCGGGATGGTGACGTGGTTCTCTAATGACCATTGGATTTGCCCAATTTGGGGAATTTAATGGTGGCTGCTTGTCCTCCTCGACGAAGCTCCTCCGCAAGCGTCGGAGAGGAGGCTGTGCTTTGGCAAGGTCAAATCTCCTCTTCCTCCATCCTCTACTTAGTCTAAAGATCGTGGAACCTTCGTGAAGGTCTAGAGAAGGTGCTTAAACTCAGGAGGTACCCTAAGAAGGCATGTAAGCTTCGTTCAAGGGAGTTTTGTAGGAGGCAGAAGTCAAGGTTAGTGGGCTTGTGCTTTCTACAATCAGTGAACTTTTTGAGCACATGTAGTAGTTAGTAGCAAAGCCCAGCAAATCGTTAATATATTGATTTAGAAAGGGGTGGGATGGGGGCTACCTGAAGGGAAGAAATTGAGCCATAATGGTTTCTTCTCCGTATTTAGAGAAGAAGGTGAATTGGAGATGGTACATATATGGAGGAGCAAATCTAACACTTGAGAATACATGCTTTGAACAACGATGGATGGCAATCGTGTTAATAATCTTAGGTAAATGAAAGAGTGTGTGTTTTTCAATAGATAAAATGAAGAATATATAAGAAAATTAAGTTTGAAGACTTACCTGGAGTTGGATTGAACGAAGATGATGGATTTGATGATGAATATTGAGATCAGGCAAGGCTTGAAAGTTTCATAGGTCCTCACTTTAGGTTTTGGGCCATGGAACCAAGCTCGAGTAGCTACAATAATGGCTACATCAAGATGATATCACCTGCGATCTCAGCGGAGGATGTCCTTGTTTGTTGCTTTATTCCACTCTCTCAATATGTCACTAATGAGGAGGTATGGCTCGAAGGATTCTCACGCATTGGGCGTATCAGCCATTAACAACAACATGGAAGGTGTACTTGTCGTGGTTGCAAGTGGGTGTCTAGGCAGTATCAACTGCCTGTAGGTTGGCGGCAGTTAGTCCAAAGTGGAAGTTAAGTGGCTGGCGTGAGAGAGGGAAGTTAAGGAAGAAGGTCGACGATGGATGTTGGTTGAGAAGAAGTTTGATGATGTTGGAAAAAGGGGAAAAAGTTGGATGGTTGGAGAGGTTTGCAGGCACAAAGGAGGAGGGCAGAGGTTGGAGAAAGCTTGGCAGCCATTGGATCAAATGATCTAACGACTGCAAATGGTGTGCACGTGGCTCAACAGGAGCGGGCCACATGGTGCGATCTGAAGGCACCACATGGCTCAATCAGAAATGAGAGAAATGTACAAAAGTAAGGACAATTACAAATAAAATAGTTAGAAAACGAATCAGAAATCGATGAGATCTACAACTTTCATTTAGAACTCAAAGAGAAATAAAGTCATCTACAAATAAAATAGTCTTACAAGTAATTTAAAGTATTAAATTACTTATTTTATTTTTCTTTTCTTATTTTTTGGATTTTAATTTATAAATTATGTTAAATTATTTTATGTACAATATTAATATAAATTTTATTGGAATTTTAAATAAATTATAAACACATAAAATATAGGCACAATAATATGGATATTAATTCACAATAATTAGAGGCATTTATAGGTGGAGGCGCTTCGACCATTACGAATGAGGCGAGTGTTTTGAACGAATGGAATGAAGTAAGGGAGTGATGGCTGGGCATTTTGATGTCTACGTGAGGACGATGGAAGATAGGATAACATGGATGCATTGAGAGGAGGTGGAAAGGTAATCAGAGATGGTGGAAAAAATGGAAAGGGGGTGAGGGTTTCACCAGGCCTAACGCTTGGAGCGGGAGGCGTTGGAGGTTGATGATGGGTCGAGGATGTTGGATCATGTGATCCAATGACCCTGATTAGCGTACAAGCGGATTGATCGGATCAGATTTGATGATTTGATTGAGCGGTTAAGGAGCGAGCGGGGAAGGAGCGCCTAAGATGAAGGAGCGATAAGGAGATTGAGCGATCCAGAATATAGCTGGGTGGCGGCCAACGAGGCAGGCCGTGTGGCAGCTCCAGAGAGCGCCACATGCCAATGAGATAATTATAAAATAGGAAAAATAAAGATAAATTAAAAAGAAATATTTAGAAGATGAATTAGAAAAAGGTGAAAACATGAAAGTTGTAAATCTTGACGAGATCTAGAGGTTTCGTGTTGGTCAAAAATCTAAAAGAGGTCATTTATTCAAAGAAGAATTTTTTGTAAGCATTTTTAATGTTTAAAAACCCTTAACTTTTTGGTTTTGATATTTTTTGTCTTTTTAATTTCTCTTTGAAATAAAAAATTTATACAATAATTAACATAATTTTTAGGGATTTTTAATATATTATAAAAAAAAGAAAATATTAGTAGTTAATACAATAAAGCAGGGTTACAAAATATATGTTAATTATATGGAACATAAGAATAGTTAACAATACTGAATTAAATAATGTTTTTGATGAATTATTTAAGTTAGGAGAATAATAAATGGATTTTAACGTGATGTATATGAGATTCATCAAACTATTGTAGGATAAACTAGGATTTTTTGACATGAAAATCTCATTCAATGGGTGTTTATGTTTAATTAAATATCATAATGAATATTAAGCATCAACTAATCATGGCAAATTCATAATTTCATTGATTTTTATGGAATGATAAATACATTTTAAAAAGTAAGCTCGATGATCTTATCATCATCTTGAAGGATATGGAGAAATCCTCAAGCGCATCACGGAAGCGTGAGCGTCGTATCGGATACGACGAAGAACGACTAGTCGTACTAGTTGTTCGGTGCAGCGGAATTTTAAAAAATTTTATTCGATGAAACCACATGATCCAAGAACCATTCTTGAATCGTTTCATCTATAACCACAACAAGTATAATGCAATACCTCTTGAAGCGTGGTTGATCGAGTCTCTAAGAGAAGAGACCTCCTGTCTCAAGTCCGATCGTCAGAGAGATCGCTTGCGAGCGCGGGGATGAACCGCGGTATCCTCGCAATCCAAGAAGTTGATCCAAGCACGGTTGCTCCTGATCTCGTCGCACGAGATCAAACGTCTCCTTCGCGGGCGAAGCACTCGAAGTAGACGGAGAACCGCAGAGCGTCGAAGCGGTAGCACGAAGGCGAGGGCGACGACGATTCCCTCCACTAGGGTGGACGGCCACCAAGAGGAAGAGGGAGAGAGGGCTGTCGAGTATGAGAGAAAGAGAGAGAGAGTTTTGCTACAATAGCATGTGTAAAGAGAGAGCCAAGAGTGCCTCTCTATTTATAGGGTTTTGGGATCCATGGATCTCAATCCATGTGTCACATAAAATCAATGGTTGAGATTGATTTATGTCAATCCAATGGTCAAGATTGTTGTTGGTAAAAGCCAACAACTTGTGATTTAATTTGATAAAATATATTTGATAAATCAAATAAATATTAATACCAAATCTAAATCAATCAAATAAGAGAGAGAGAAGACAAAGGAGATGCTCTCCATATTTGGAAGAGGGGACGGCCACCAATTCCCCAAGGGAATTGAGTGCCGCCCCCCTCATTCCTAAAGAGGAGTGTAATCTCCTTATTTTTCTCTCTACTTATTTTCCAACAACAATTTGTTGGTATTTTTAATTCACCAAAATAATTCTCAATTAATTTTGGGAATATTGCAATCTTGACATTGGAATATTGTGAATCAAATTCACAACCCAAAACAAAATGTAATTTACATTTTCAATTAATTAAACAATGTGTATCCAATACATATTAATAATTAATCTACAAATATAAATTATATTTAACTCTCTCTAATACATTATAAATCACATTTATAATATATTAGGAATAATTGGATATTACTATCCACATTATTCTTATCCATAATAATTAAATCACATTTAATTATATTGGATAACTTCTCATACATCATGATAATTATATCACATTTAATTATCAACTTCTCTTTGCTTAGATCTTATGGAATTGCTCTTAAACCATTTAAGAACAATGCTATTTCTCCTCAGATACTTGGAGATAAGGACATGGCGATTGTATTGTTCCACGTTTGGTGACTTGGATATTGAGATCACATCTCAAATCCAGATCCCATGGACCTCTCTTAGATGCTTGATTAAATCAAGACCGTAAACCTAATCTTCTTATTGCATCTGAATCTCATTCAGATCAATGTCCAGTACATGGACTAAGATTAGGTCACTTCTCTAATGAGAGGAGTCACTAAAATCCAGACCTGTTTCATCACTCCCTCGGAATGGAAGAGTCATGGTTATACAATCGTTTATGATCAAATCACCCTTCAGGTATTCCCAATACCTGCACATCCTGCATACTGGAAGACTCATGATCATCATGAAGATAAAGATCACTTTTACACTGTCATCTTCATAGTCTGATCATTAAGTTTCTCAATCTTGGTCCTTGGGATATGGTACAGATCATATGCTTTCACAAAGCATATATCTTACCTTCAAATTCATATCACGCTTTTAAAGCATGATGACCATGCATGGAATTCGGTCAATCCCAATACCTCATGAGTGAGCTCATGTCTCCCGGTTCACAAGTGAACCTGTATGATCCCTTTGAGAGATGATATTACTCATATGCCTTTACGTGCACACCAGCTCGCCGGTGTATAGACCTTGATTAGGTCATCAACCTATTGGTCTGCCAAATGTACATGCTCAGACATATAGTAATATATCTGTCTCTGGTCAGAGGATGTTTGCCTGTGATGTGACAGTATTCATCATAGGTCTTTGGTTATCTCGATCTCGTTAAGTCAACTCATTGACTCAACTAATCTGATACCTCCGAATCAATATTCCTATGCAGAGGACCTGCATCAAGAGGTCGATCAGATATCAGTTTAATGAGATGGGATTGCCATCTCCTACTTAGACTGGAGATCACTACTTGTTAATCATTGATGATGCTTGATGAGTCCTCTATCTAACTTCTTAGATATTCATTCAAGCATCAGCCTCTATGATTCAATCATTGAATCAACAGCTGTATGATTATCAAGTTGGCCATGGTACATAACCCTTATTGTACAGAGGGACCTTATAGTGCATTCATTCATTCAATATCAGAAAGGGAGTGAAATAAAACATCAATAACTTTTATTGATAAATCATTTATTACAATAACATTTATTGTAGGAATGGTTCGCCTCGGGCTCACATTGCTAACAATCTCCCACTAGCCCTCAGAACCATTCAGGAACAAGCCTTAAACCCATACTCATTACATGCTGGTCAAAAACCTTCTGTGTCAGAGGTTTGGTAAGAGGATCAGCAACGTTGTCGGCGGAGGCCACCTTGGTGATGATGATGTCACCACGCTTTTGAATCTCCCGAATGATGTGGTATTTCCTTTCTACGTGCTTGCTCTTCTGATGCCATCTGGGTTCCTTCGCCTGGGCTATGGCTCCCGTGTTATCACAGAGTAGCGGGATGGGAGTATCAGAGGAAACTACGCCAAGCTCCTGGACGAACTTGCGCAACCACACCGCCTCCTTTGCAGCATCCGATGCGGCAATGTATTCGGCTTCTGTTGTTGAATCTGCTGTAGTGTCCTGCTTCTTGCTTCTCCAGCTCACAACACCACCGTTCAACAGGAACACAAACCCTGATGTCGACTTTCGATCATCAATATCCGATTGGAAGTCAGAATCTGTATATCCCAAGACTTGGAGATCACCATCTCCATAGACCAAGATGTAATCTTGCGTCCGTCTTAGATATTTGACTATGTTCTTTACTGCATTCCAGTGTTGTTCTCCATAGCAGGATTGGTAACGGCTTACCACTCCCACTGCATGGCAGATATCTGGCCTAGTACACATCATGGCATACATTAAGCTTCCTACGGCTGATGCATAAGGACATCCAGCCATGGCTTTCTTTTCCTCAACAGTTTGAGGAGCCATTCCTTTAGACAGGTGGATACCATGTCTTAAGGGTAGGAATCCTTTCTTGGAACTATCCATACGGAATCGTTCAAGAATCTTCTTAACGTATCCATGTTGTGACAATCCCAATATCCTCTTCTCTCGATTTCTGAACAACTTCAGACCCAAGATGTAAGAGGCTTCTCCAAGATCTTTCATCTCAAAGGTATGGGACAACCAAATTTTCACACTGGTCATCATCCCTGTATCATTCCCAATGATAAGGATGTCATCTACATAAAACACGATGAACACAATGGCGCTCCCACTAAGCTTCTTGTACACACAAGGTTCATCAGGATTCTGCACAAAATCATAACTCTTTATGGTTTCGTCAAATCTGATGTTCCAGCTACGAGAAGCTTGCTTGAGCCCATAGATGGATTTCTTCAGCTTGCATACTTTGCCATTCTCAGTCATGAAGCCCTGGGGCTGCTCCATGTAGATATCCTCCTCGAGGTATCCATTGAGGAAAGCCGTCTTGACGTCCATCTGCCAGATGTCGTAGTCAAGATATGCAGCTATAGCTAGCAATGCCCTGATGGATTTAAGCATAGCCACAGGAGAGAATGTCTCATCGTAGTCGATGCCTTCTCTCTGTGTGTAGCCCTTAGCTACGAGCCGTGCCTTGAAAGTCTCTACTTTCCCATCAGGTCCCCTCTTTCTCTTGAAGATCCATTTGCACCCAATGGGTTTTACCCCTTTAGGTGGATCCTCTAGGGTCCATACACCATTCTTATGCATGGAGTCAATTTCTGACTTCATTGCTAGCATCCATCTATCCATGTCATGATCCGCGAGTGCTTCATCAAATGAAGTAGGATCATTGTCAGTTTCACCTGACACATGGAATCCATACCTTTCTGGTGGTGCAACCACCCTCGAACTCCTTCGAAGAGGTATGGGTGTATCATCTTTATTTACTTCTTCAGTTTCTGGTTCAGGAAGCTCAGAATCCTCAGGAGATTCAATGAGTTCCTTTACTTCATATTTATCTTGACCCTTAAGGAAATCATTCTCCAGAAATTTCACATCTCTAGAAACAAAAACCTTCTGAGTCTCAGGGTCATAGAGTTGGTATCCAATACCATCTCTAACATACCCTATGAAGTAACACTCACGAGAGCGAGATTCCAACTTGCTTGCATCCACATTCTTTGCATGGACCAAGCAACCCCAAACCCTCAAGTGATTAACACTAGGTTTGGTTCCATACCGGAGCTCATGTGGAGTCTTAGGTACAGATTTGCTAGGAATCTTATTCAGGATATATATTGCAGTCTCTACTGCATATCCCCAGAAACTAAGTGGTAAATGTGCTTTGCTCATCATTGAACGAACCATATCCATGATGGTTCTGTTGCGTCTTTCAGCAACACCATTAAGTTGGGGAGTTCCAGGAGGAGTGAGATTGGAAATAATTCCATTCTCTTTAAGGTATTCCTTAAATTCATCTGATAGGTACTCGCCACCTCGATCAGATCGAATTCGTTTAATCTTCCTATCGGTTTGGTTCTCAACGAAAGCCTTGAATTCTTTGAACTTTTCAAAGGTTTCAGATTTATGACGTAATAGGAAGATAAACCCGTATCGCGAATGGTCATCAATAAACGTCAAATAATATCGATATCCATTTCGGGTCGCGGTACTGAAGGGACCGCATACATCAGTATGTATTAGGTCAATAATACCTTCACATCTTGTAACCTTGTTACGAAAAGGCATCCTGGTCATTTTTCCTTGAATGCAATTCTTGCAAGCAGGTAAAGGTTGAACCTGTAGAAAGTCTAAAGGTCCATCCTTAATTAATCTATTGATCTTATCAAACAGACAAATGACCAAGCCTTTGATGCCAAAATCTCATTTGAGAGATTTTCATTCTCCCTGGATCTTTTAGGGTTTTTATTAGTGCTTGTAACATTCATAACACATTTATCAATGCACAATTCATAGAGTCCTCCAGAAGTCAAAATACCATCTGCAATATATTTATCATAACGGTTTATGACTAATTTATTACAGAACAAGAATGAATACCCACTTCCTAACTAACTTAAGATACAGATATTAGATTCCTTCTGACTCTAGAATAAAGACACTCTTTAAGTACTAGGACTCTACCACTAGATAATGATAGTCGACAAGTCCCGACGGCGACTGCTGCAACACTTGCATCAGATCCCATCTGGATGACTATCTCCCCTTCTTCAAGCTTTCTAGTTTCCTGAAACAAATGCAACAAATTGCATACATGAACAGAAGCACCAGAATCAACTACCCAACTTCCTTCTCGTCCAACGAGAAAGCTGGTTTCAATGATAAGAGTAGATTTCATACCTGCCGGGGCTTTACCTTTGTCGACCGACTTCAGGTAATCCGGGCAATTACGCCTCCAGTGCCCCGGCTTCTTGCAGTGGTGACAGACGTCAGTTTTCTTTGACGCCATTAAAGTGGATGCATTGGAAGATGAGACAACACTTTGTCCCTTCTTCTTTCTCTTCTGGACCGGGCCCTTCCGAGAACCTTGATTCCAACCGCGCTTCCCTCTGACCTGTGCAACCATTGCAGTGCCAGAGGGACCATCTTTCTTCATTACGTCTTCTGCAGACTTTAATGCAGCAAGAAGCCCAGCATTTGTCAGTTCCAGCTTATTCATGTGGAATGACACCACAAAGTTATTGAAAGATTTGGGCAATGACAGCAGAATGAAATCAGATTGCATGTCTGCATCCATCGTCGCCCCCAGAGTCTCAAGCTCCGACAAGTACCCAAACATTTTGAGTACATGCTCGCGGATCGAGGTCCCTTCCTGCATCTTGCAGCGAATGAGATCTTTCATAACATTGTACCGCTGGGTGCGGTTAATGTCACCAAACATATCCTTTAGATTCTGCATGATATCCTGGCAAGTACTCATCTCCACATGTTGCTTCTGAAGAACATTGGAGAGAGAACCTAAGATATAGCACCTAGCCAAGACATGATCTTCATCATACTTGTCATTATAGGCTTTGTCTTCCTTAGATTTAGGGTTTTCAAGTTTGTTTTCAGAGAGCACATAACTGATACGTTCTGCCGAAAGCACAAGCTCCAAATTACGGATCCAATCCGAGTAATTTGGTCCGGTCAATTGGTTGACCTCCAGAAGCCTGTTCAGTGGGTTCATGGCCTTCATTTTCTGAAATTGAGAATGCACTATATTAGAACATATAATCATATATTCAATTTAATTTTATTTGATTAAGGCATTTTAAATCAAATTAGTCTTGCTATGTCAACTATGAAAGTTTATTCCCTTATTCACTTTCAAAGTAGGAGATATACTTACCGATATATCTCAAGTAAGAACTGGGATCTCCTCTTTATCTTTGTTACATCCCAATAATATGAGAAACTGTAACTCCAATAAAGAGAAGCGAGAACACATTCCGCCTTGCAAGTCCAACTTGCATTCCCAATTCGGTCTTTAATACCCAGGCCCACCACCCCTAAGGTGATGTTGACCTGTCATTAATTGAATCAACCGTCAACAGGATTAGAACTCGCTATACGCAACCCAATATCGCCCCAATAATATGAGGATCCGATATTGGGGTCACTACGCATACGGCCTTACTCTTTCGAGAAGCAAAGAGTCCGATCCAGATGCGCTTGTATATAGGAGCTGTCACTACGTACAGGCGTCTCCTATATACAATCCCTGGCGACGGAAACCCTTCGCCTTGACGGGAGACCATGGATGTCACTTATGTGATCCTCCACCTCTTATTCAAATTTAATTAATTACTATGAATCACATTCATATAATTAATTCTTCCAAGGGAATTATTAACTCTAATCATATTAGAGTATTCTCAATTGGATATAATTAACTTAATCATATTAAATTAATTATCAATCCAATTTAATCAATCAAACTTAATTTTACGCTTGAATATACATATATGATATTAATCTCAAAGTACGTATTAATTCGTATTTTAATATTTAGAAAAATACATCATAATCCCTCGGACATTATCCCGACCCTACCCGCTGTCATGGCCAGTACCGACGGGAGTGGGGCGGACCACATACGTTGCAACCCGCTGACCAGCGATCCCCGACTAGACACCATATCCACCTCGGGAAAGGATAATGCAAAATTGATTATTTTGTACTTGAGATGATCATCGATTCTTCAAACGAAATTATACCATATAGTAATCAAAACAATTTTGATTTTAAGGAAATTTGCTAGGCAAATTCCCAAATCCTATTCAAGCAATAAGTTTGATGATTGTAACTCCAATTAAGGTTTAGATCAAATCTAATCAACTAATTGGTTGGGGCCAAGTCAATTAGGCAAATAATCATGTTTCAATATTTCACAAATATTTTTCAAGATTATTTCACGAAATTAACAATTAATTTCACTAATTGACAATCACTTGGTTCTAGATTAGGAAAGCAATTTCAGCAGTGACCCCTACTTACTAAAATTGGCGTATCTCAATCATATTAAATCCAAATTAAGCAAAGTCAATTTCTAAAGTTTGCTAATTTGATTTAGGACAGAACCTAAGTGATGTTTCACGCATTTCGAGGCAAGTCTAAACAGTAATTAACATTTTAATCACGTTCAGATTCACAGTTCCCGCAACAGTGCATACATGTTCATTAAAACGACCATATCTCGAGCATACGAAATCCGATTTACGCAAACTCAGATCCTATGGTTTCCTTATTTAATGGAGAACATAATAAAAGTATAAAATTCGTGTTTAAACAATTTAAACAGTGCCGAATTTATTTACTAAACAGATCTGCGAAATCAAATGCGATGAAAACTTTCGCGACCTACACGAACCCAAGTCGTCCTCGGTTAGCGAATCACTATTCGAAACCGTCGACCTAAGGCTCTGATACCACTTGAAGGATATGGAGAAATCCTCAAGCGCATCACGGAAGCGTGAGTGTCGTATCGGATACGACGAAGAACGACTAGTCGTACTAGTTGTTCGGTGCAGCGGAATTTTAAAAAATTTTATTCGATGAAACCACATGATCCAAGAACCATTCTTGAATCGTTTCATCTATAACCACAACAAGTATAATGCAATACCTCTTGAAGCGTGGTTGATCGAGTCTCTAAGAGAAGAGACCTCCTGTCTCAAGTCCGATCGTCGGAGAGATCGCTTGTGAGCGCGGGGATGAACCGCGGTATCCTCGCAATCCAAGAAGTTGATCCAAGCACGGTTGCTCCTGATCTCGTCGCACGAGATCAAACGTCTCCTTCGCGAGTGAAGCACTCGAAGTAGACGGAGAACCGCAGAGCGTCGAAGCGGTAGCACGAAGGCGAGGGCGACGACGATTCCCTCCACTAGGGTGGACGGCCACCAAGAGGAAGAGGGAGAGAGGGCTGTCGAGTATGAGAGAAAGAGAGAGAGAGTTTTGCTACAATAGCATGTGTAAAGAGAGAGCCAAGAGTGCCTCTCTATTTATAGGGTTTTGGGATCCATGGATCTCAATCCATGTGTCACATAAAATCAATGGTTGAGATTGATTTATGTCAATCCAATGGTCAAGATTGTTGTTGGTAAAAGCCAACAACTTGTGATTTAATTTGATAAAATATATTTGATAAATCAAATAAATATTAATACCAAATCTAAATCAATCAAATAAGAGAGAGAGAGAGAGAAGACAAAGGAGATGCTCTCCTTATTTGGAAGAGGGGACGACCACCAATTCCCCAAGGGAATTGAGTGCCGCCCCCTCATTCCTAATGAGGAGTGTAATCTCCTTATTTTTCTCTCTACTTATTTTCCAACAACAATATGTTGGTATTTTTAATTCACCAAAATAATTCTCAATTAATTTTGGGAATATTGCAATCTTGACATTGGAATATTGTGAATCAAATTCACAACCCAAAACAAAATGTAATTTACATTTTCAATTAATTAAACAATGTGTATCCAATACACATTAATAATTAATCTACTAATATAAATTATATTTAACTCTCTCTAATACATTATAAATCACATTTATAATATATAGGAATAATTGGATATTACTATCCACATTATTCTTATCCATAATAATTAAATCACATTTAATTATATTGGATAACTTCTCATACATCATGATAATTAAATCACATTTAATTATCAACTTCTCTTTGCTTAGATCTTATGGAATTGCTCTTAAACCATTTAAGAACAATGCTATTTCTCCTCAGATACTTGGAGATAAGGACAGGGCGATTGTATTGTTCCACGTATAGTGACTTGGATATTGAGATCACATCTCAAATCCAGATCCCATGGACCTCTCATAGATGCTTGATTAAATCAAGACCGTAAACCTAATCTTCTTATTGCATCTGAATCTCATTCAGATCAATGTCCAGTACATGGACTAAGATTAGGTCACTTCTCTAATGAGAGGAGTCACTAAAATCCAGACCTGTTTCATCACTCCCTCGGAATGGAAGCGTCATGGTTATACAATCGTTTATGATCAAATCACCCTTCAGGTATTCCCAATACCTGCACATCCTGCATACTGGAAGACTCATGATCATCATGAAGATAAAGATCACTTTTACACTGTCATCTTCATAGTCTGATCATTAAGTTTCTCAATCTTGGTCCTTGGGATATGGTACAGATCATATGCTTTCACAAAGCATATATCTTACCTTCAAATTCATATCATGCTTCTAAAGCATGATGACCATGCATGGAATTTGGTCAATCCCAATACCTCATGAGTGAGCTCATGTCTCCCGGTTCACAAGTGAACCTGTATGATCCCTTTGAGAGATCATATTACTCATATGCCCTTACGTGCACACCAGCTCGCCGGTGTATAGACCTTGATTAGGTCATCAACCTATTGGTCTGCCAAATGTACATGCTCAGACATATAGTAATATATCTGTCTCTGGTCAGAGGATGTTTTCCTGTGATGTGACAGTATTCATCACAGGTCTTTGGTTATCTCGATCTCGTTAAGTCAACTCATTGACTCAACTAATCTGATACCTCCGAATCAATATTCCTATGCAGAGGACCTGCATCAAGAGGTCGATCAGATATCAGTCTAATGAGATGGGATTGCCATCTCCCACTTAGACTGGAGATCACTACTTGTTAATCATTGATGATGCTTGATGAGTCCTCTATCTAACTCCTTAGATATTCATTCAAGCATCAGCCTCTATGATTCAATCATTGAATCAACAGCTGTATGATTATCAAGTTGGCCATGGTACATAACCCTTATTGTACAGAGGGACCTTATAGTGCATTCATTCATTCAATATCAGAAAGGGAGTGAAATAAAACATCAATAACTTTTATTGATAAATCATTTATTACAATAACATTTATTGTAGGAATGGTTCGCCTCGGGCTCACATTGCTAACACATCTGACCCATCTTCACTAAATATAGAATATCTGAGGCAAACCGAGTCGGAATTGTGAGAAATAAAAACATGTGGTTTGTTGGTTTAATTCTATCTTTATTAAAGTATTTATTTTGCATTTCATGACTAGAAAATAGTAACCAAAAATCATTTTATTACAGAACTGTGAATACATGCAAAATATTGTCACTGCGAGGACTTTTCGAATTTTATTTATGCGCCATTGGGGCCAACACTTGGCTACTATTTTGGGGACACATATAGACATTGTAAATACATTTTTTATCCAAAATATCATCTAAACAATGCATAAATAGGAGAATTTCATTTTAGCAAAAAAGGATTCAAAACGTGCATCATATGCAAAAACCACGAGTCCCTACTCATCCGATATACAAAACCTTGTTCTCTAAGGGTTTGGATTACATCTAAGACCTTTGATGAAGTCTTTGATACCACTTGAAGGATATGGTTTAAGACTTAGCATATCGTGGAAGCGTGAAGGTCACATTAAATACGAAAAAGGGCAACATGTCGTACTAGTTGTAAGGGGCGAAAAAATTTAAAAAATTTAAATGATGAAACCACATGATTCAGGAACACTTCTCAAATAATTTCATCAAGATCACATTAGATTAGACTTACCTCTTGAAGCGTGATTGTGATCCTCAGAGTTTCTAAAGGAAGAAGCCTCGTGACTCAAGTCTGATCCTACGACAGTGTACTTGCATGCGTGATGATGAGTTACATACTTCCCACAATCCCCAGCAACGATACAAGTAAGGAACCTCTTGATTTCATCGTACGAAATCTATTGTCTTCTTCATGAGCACGTGACATTGAAGGATCAAGTTCCTTGAGCGATTAGTCCGACAATATAATGGAAATACGACGATAATCATGATCTCCACCAATGTCGTGGGGAGAGAGAGTGAATGTGTGCAGCGAGAGAGAGAGAGAGAGTGAACGTGTGTAGAGAGAGAGTGAGAGTGAGAGTTTTTTTAATGCAACAATTGCATTCAACTTGTGTAAAGAGGGATAGGGTTGGCCTCCCTTTTATAACATTATGGAAGTCCATCTGACCCAATCCATTGGCTCAGACTAATCAATAGTTTAGATTAATTTGTGTTTCTTTTTTACAATAAACACACAGAAAAAATAAAGAGATAATTTGAAAACAATTTTCAAATTATGTCAATTAAAATAATTAATTAATAAATGGAAGATAATTAAGAGAGCTCATCCATATACTAAAAATCGGATGGACGTCCACCATAGTTGAAACAACCCATGGACATCCCAATGTAAGGTAGAATGAGTCAAAAGATTTGTTATCCAATATATTAATTAATTGAATAATTGAATAGTTGAATTATCACCAAATAAGTCCAAATTATTTTTGATAATTATAATTAAACTATTGGTCAATAAGAATTAAATTCTTCCATCCAATATTTAATGTAAATCATATTTACATTAAATTATATAATGTGATTCCAATTAAGATTGACATATAAATTGTGAATTGCATTCACAATTAGTTCTCTCCAGGATATTGTGGATTATATGCACATTATCCATGATTATTGTGGATAATGTTATCCACATTAATCCTATCCATGATGGTTAAATGTTATTTAATTATCCTAGATATTTCTATATACACGTTAATTGTGATAAATAAATCCTATTTAATTATCCAATTTTTCAATGCTTAGATAAAATTGCTCATGGAACAATTTTCGAACTCTTTCAAGAATGATGAATCTGTGATTCATCACTCTAAAAGTTGAAAATAGAGCTTTGTTCACGACTAAATAGATGCATATTTCTACTTATATTGCATACTTAACATTCATGCATACATTGATAACATTTGTATTTTAGCATTCACATTTGCACTAAATAAGAAGCCAAGATCACTTGTAAAATATCCACCTATAAAACAGCACCTCCCTTATAATATATATATATATATATATATATATATATATATACACACCTTTAGTTAATAATATAAGGAAGAAGGTCAGAGATTTCCTTTGTAAAACATCCAATAAAGCCCAAGAACCCCTAGACCATAAAAAGCACATAGTTCTCTTGTACCAACTCCAAAATAGGTCTACTCACTTTCATATGAATACACATTCAAAGACCTTTAAAATGAGACTAATTTCATCCAATTTGGAGGTCGTAGGAAGAAGTTGGGTTTTTGGGCCTCTATGTATACTATATATGTGTATATTTGTATTCTTGTATTTTTGTATCATATTTGACCTCATCTCCGTTTTTGGTCAACATGCAACTTTCATGTTTTGAGTTTTTCCAAATTCGGCCTCCTTCTCTCTCTAAACTCATTTCTTCTCGCAACCACTCACAGCTAGCCACGTGGAGCCCTCTGATTGCGCCACACGGCCCGCTCCCCTTGCCTTATCCACCCGCGCCCACAGCCGTTGGATCTTCATCCCGATCCAACGGTTGCGTCACCTCCACGTACGCCCTCTTTCTCAGCCGTCTGATCATCAACCATCTCCCATCTCAGTCGCCCGCCTCTGCCTGCCTATGCACCTGACACGTGGCACACTTTGCGCCCTTCGATCACGCACTCGACCTTTCCATCTGAGCTGCTAGCTCTGCAATCATCGCCAACCCTCCGATCGTTCCCTTGAGTGCATCACAGCCATCCGTCGCCGCCTTTTCCTCTGTGCCCACATGGCAGCTCATGAACCATCCGATCTATTCCATCTCAACCTTTCACTTCATCCGTATTGTCAGTCATTCGATTGTTCTCCAGAAGTGATCCCCACCGCTCGTTAGCGCCGCTCCCACAACTCAACACGTGGCGCACCGCTAACCCTTAGATCGCTTCGCCTCAGATCAAATCCAGGCCGATCCTACGCGCTTTCCTCTCCGCCGTTGGATCACAAGATCCAACGGCCAGGACCTTGTCTTCTACCTCCGGTCGGCCTCTCTCCCACGATCTCCACTGCGCCGACCCGTCGCCCCCTTTCTATTCTTGGCCCCACTCCTGCCACCCTCTCCGACCGCCAACACCACCACGATGGAGCACACTCTTCCCTCATCCTCGCCAGCTCCCTCACTCCTCACGACTTCCACCTAAATCGAACCACGACGACCACAAACTTCACCTCCCCTCTATCCCTGCCGTTACCCTTGCCCTATAAATTAACCACCTCCGACCACTGTCACGCCCATCCGCCAATCCAGAGAGGTTCCCTGAGCTCCGACCTTCCAATTGGTGACAACGATTAGACGAAACATTGAGCGAAGAAGGGGCGTCTTCTCCGACAAGATCCACGGTCATCCACACCGTGCTGCAGCCTCCTCCGCGAGCTGCACGAGCTCAGGCCTACTACCGACCTTCGAGCGACGACTAGGAGCTCAAACTCGAGCTCCATTCCCCAGGTAGCATCCTCCATTTCCCTCCCGATCTCTTCTTGTCTTTTCTTTGTTTTTCTCCTATTAAATTCACCCTCCACCATCGTTTTCTCGCTCCACCATCATCTCGCCGAGCTCCGCGATGAAGCTCCGATCTTCGCGCTACCATTACTTTCCTCAAACACCGTACCCCACCTTTCACCGAATCCAGCTCCACCACCTGGGCGGAGCTCGATCACCTATCATTCCCGCTGCTACACAGGCCTCGCATTCTGTTCAAAACACCTCCACGAACACACGCACGCTTCAGCTATAGATCTAACCCCCTGCAGGTGATATCTTTTTGATTGGCCGGAGGATCATCGGAGCTCCCTTCGAGCTCCTCCGTCACCGAGCTCCAGCACACCGCCTTCCCCTCTAAGACGACCGGACGCTTCACCGCTTCACCACGCAACTTCCGAGCCACTTCAGACCCTCTAGCAACCTTCGCCGACGATGAGGGGATGAGGCGGAGCTAGGCCAGCCTCGCCGGAGCCCCGCCTTCTCCTCCGCAGGAGGCGGAGGGCTATCGGGGACGAAAAGCAGCAGCCGTCCGATCTCTTTGATCGGACAATCGGGCGCCAGCCACGTCGCCTCACTTCGCGACCGTTGGATCATCCGTGATCTTACGGCTTGATCACGCCATGTTGCCATCAGCAAGAGCAGCCGGGGGCCGTTGGATCCCTCTAGATCCAATGGTGCTCCGTTGTCCACGTCTCCCTCTCCATCGAGCTCCAGGTACCGTTGGATCAATCTAGATCCAACGATCACTAATCGACCACGTCGCCATCAGCAGGAGCGAGCCCCTCACCGTTGGATCGATCGATGATCTGTCGGACTCAGATACGCCACGCGTCATCAGCCAGTAGCCGTTGGATCATCCTTGATCGAACGGTCCAGATCGTGCCACGTCGTCCGATCCAAGCCTCTTCCCCGACCTCTAGGCTTGGATGACCCGAAGCTCTTCCGAACTGACGCCCGAAACTCCAGCTGCACCCGACCCTCGTCCCGAGCCTCCAGAGTCGCCCGAGCCTCGCTCCGAGCCTCCGATGTCCACCGAGCCTAGGGCACCTCACGTGATCCGCACGTGCGACCTGGGCAAATTGCATTGAGGCCCCTGGAAGTTTCCAATATTACATTTCAGTCCCTGCGAAGCGACCCCACGTGAAGAGCACGCGTGTCTGTGGAGAAATTGCATCTACACCCCTACATTATAGGTAATTGCATAATAGTCCTTGTCAGCATGTTTTATTTTTAACAATTTTAATTCCTGTATTGCATTTATACCCCTATCTTTGCACGCATATTTAGGCATTTATCTTAGTTCATTTTTGACTTCTAAAAATTGCATTATGTAGCTTACATTGTCCTCCTTATTATGTGACACGTGTCATATTTTTGTGATATCCGTGGGATTTTTAATTAATTAATTGGTTCATTTATGTGCTATTTTGCCCAATTTAACCTTTTAATTAATAGTGATTTCTCTGTGACTCCAAAAATTCCTAAAAAATCATATTAGATCTAAGAAAATTAGATTCACCTTGCATAAAAATTTCATCTCAATTGCATGCATTTAGAGGCCTAAATAAATTATTTGGTGATTTCCTTAATTTATTTTTAAAAAGTTCATTTCACATCAAAATTAAGATCTGATAATTTTCCTGGATTCCTCATCTCTAGATCTATCTAGGATAATTTTTATTCCCAAAAATATTGTGATTTGATATTTATTAAAATTAAATTGGTTAAAATCACCCTGCATTCATTTTTAATTCATAATTAGTTCATTTATTGTCAAAAAATTCTAAAAAAATTAGGGTAGCTTAATTTCATTATATTTCATCATCTGGCCAAGTTTTATCATTTTTGGACTTCATTTGATTACTTATTTGATTTAACTTTAAAACTGGCCTGATTTTGCATGTGTCTTGCATAAAAAACTGAAAAAGACCAAAAAAATTATTCCCTGAAAATCACACTTTGGAAATTTGCTAAAAATCAACCTAAGGAGACAGTTGCCTCCCTAAGTTCGACCTTGGACTCCCAAGTAAAAAAATTTGCCACTCGAAATTAAGTTGTAAAACAAAAATTAAAAGTGGTTTTTGATTCGCTCTCGTTATCCGACTGCAACGAACATTGGTAATTAATTTGGACATTAACTTGCTCGAATTAACAAGGGTAGCGGGAGCCTTATCAAAGAACTGTGTGCCTTCTCCTCAGAAACTTGGAGATAAGGCCATGATGATGGTACATTCCATGCATAGTGACTTGGATATTGAGATCATATCTCAAATCCAGATCTTGGGATCTCTCAATGATGCTTGATTAAATCAAAGATGTGAATCAATCTTCTCAATACATTCGAATAATATTTAGATCATTGTCCAACATTTTGACTAAGATCAGATTACTTATCTACTGAGAGTAGTCACTAAAATCCAAACTAGTTTCATCACTCCCTCAAAATGGAAGTGTTACGGTTATACAATCATTTACGATCAAATCACCCTCGAGTATTCCTAATACCCGTACATCCGACATACTGGAAGAACTAGATAAACCCGAAGTTTTAGATCATATTTGAATTGTCTCCTTAAGGGTTTTATCATTAAGTTTCTCATTTGATTATTGGGTGTTGGTATCGACACTATACTTTCCAAAAGCATATATTGAAGGAAGTAAAAAAAATTATTTACTATGCATCACGGAAACTTGAAATATTTAACAAAATTTTTGCCAAAATAATGTTAGTTCATCGTATGAACTAGAAAATATAGCATAATAATTTGTGCATTCAGAAATTATAAATTCCAAGGAAATAATTTCCAAAATAATTTCTGATATTCATAATGAATAATGGATATATATATCAAGGTTTACCTTTGAAGCATGAGTTTCTAAAATAAGAAACCCTTTGAATCAAGTCCAATATATAAAAGTCTCTCTCGTGGACACGAAGATGAATTGCGTTGCTTCCCATGATCCCGAACGTCGACTAGGGAAACAAGAAGAGAGTTCTGAGAGTTGAGGAATCTCATAACTCTCTCTCTCTCTCTCAAGGGGCACGAAATTCGGAAGATAATTTTCTCTTAGAATTATGTTGAAAAGAGAGGGCATAGCCCTCCTTTTATACTTGTTGTACATGTGCAGCATGTACCATAGTAGTCCTTGGATTTTAAATCAAGGGTTAAGAGCAAGTCCTAATTCAGTAAGGATTATCTTCTTACTATATTCAATCAATATTAGTTAACTAAAATAAAATAGACAACAACTTTAGAGTCCTAATTTTAATTAGAACTCAACAACATGGATAACCATGCATACATGGTATACATGCCCACCACCTTCCATATATGGAAGTTGTTGT
This sequence comes from Ottelia alismoides, assembly GCA_037367405.1. Lineage (NCBI taxonomy): Eukaryota > Viridiplantae > Streptophyta > Magnoliopsida > Alismatales > Hydrocharitaceae > Ottelia > Ottelia alismoides. Next base: position 143,814 of record JAZKJV010008485.1, on the reverse strand, counting down.
TGTAAATTTAATTAATTCATTAACTAATTTACTAGATAATCACATTATCAACATTGAAAAATTATGAAATTAATCCTCAAAGCTTATGGATCATATTCATAAGCTCAAAATTAAATGTAAATATAATTTACATCTACAAGATTAATGTGAATCAAATTCATACAATCTCATGCATTGGAAAAATTATGTAAATCATATTTACATAAATATTTATATGAATCACATTCACATAGATATTAATTATTATGAATAACTATTCGCATTAATTAATGAGTTATATTTGTGAATCATACTCATAAAATTGCTCTTATCAATAATATGTAATAATCATAATTATTATAATATTGTCATTAACATGTATGAGTCCAAATCTAATCAGGACTCATGAGATAAATATATTGATACTTGGAGTTAATGTCTGGGAGATCTATCCATGTATAATGACTTGAAATGTGGATGACTACCCAATTTCAAGGTTTATACCATTTTTACAAAAATCCATCACCTACAAATGATGAGCGTGAGCTGTAACACTTTACACTCTCAGTGAGCTCAATGAAATGCATCACACTCTCCATGAGCTGGACAAAGTATCGGTGAGCTGAATCTAGCTTCCTTGACCGTTTCTAATCATATTTCAAATAATTTGCAGCTAAGAATGAGCTCAAGGAGCTTGTATATTTCACTTCCATGACCATTTCTCTTTCTAACATTTGGACATTGAAATTGGATTAAAATGAATTGTGATTTAATTACAAATCATGTCTAGATAAATGGTGCCACTAAAATCCATCCTATTTCATCACTCCCTTGGACTGGAAGTGTCATAGTGGATGATCCATTACAACAGATGTAACACTGAGTATTCCCAATACTCATCCATCCTTCACACTAGAAGACTTTGATAAATCCAAAGTTCAAACACTGGTTTGATTATCTTATTCGACAATATTAATCATATATTTTTCAAAATCATATATTATTATCTCGAATTCATGTCTTATTTTGCAAACAAGATGACTATGTATGGAATTCATTTTGACCGAAAAATATCTCATGAGTAAGCTTTGTCTCCAGGTTCATCAACTAATGAACCTATATGATTCATTCAAGAGATCATACGTCTCATATGACTTCATAGGCACACCAATGCATTGGTATATAAACATTGGCTAGGTCACCAACCTATTGGTCTGTCAAATATGCAAACTTAGGCATATAGATGCATATCTATCTTGGTCAAAAATGTGTGCCTGATCGTGACAATTATAATACATGTCTTAGTTTTCTCGACCTCATCAAGTCAACTCCTTAACTTGATTATTCCAACACTTCTAAATCTTTATTCCCATGTAGAGGACTTGCATCGAGAAGTCCATTGGAATTCAGTCATTAGAGAAAGATTACCATTTCTTTATAAGACTGGAAATTTGTATTGAATATCACGTGTCTGAAGTCAGCTGTGTCCTGCCAGCTGCATGGTATTCAATATGGCCATGGCTAACCTTAATTGATAAAGGGACCTTAATGGTAAAGTGCATTCATTCAATTATTCGTTTAATTCCAGATGGACATGCTCTTATTGCATTAATGGGTCACCAAAGGCTTATATGTTCAACAATCTCCCACTAGCCCTTAGAGCCATTCATGTACAACTTTCAATTCCATATTCATTACAAGCTGGTAGAAGACCTTTTGGGTCAATGACTTGGTTAGCAGATCAACAATGTTGTCGGTGGAGGAAGCCTTGGTAATTGTGATATCACCACGCTTCTGGATCTCCTGGATGACGTGATATTTTCTTTCCACGTGCTTACTCTTTTGATGCCACTGGGGTTCCTTCGCTTGCGCAATGGCGCTCGCGTTACACAGAGCAGTGGAATGGGAGATTCCGACGAGGAAACTATGCCAAGTTCTTGAATGAACTTGTACAACCACACAACCTCTTTATCAACTTCTGACGTGGCTATGTATTCTGCTTCGGTTGTTAAATCAACTGCGGTGTCTTGCTTCTTACTTATCAAGCTCACAACACCGCCGTTCAACATGAATAAGAACTCTGATGTCAACTTCCTATCATCTACATCTGATTGGAAGTCCGAATCAGTGTACCCTACGATATGGAGATCGCTATCTCCATAAATCAAGATGCAATCTTTAATTCTTCTTAGGTACGTGATGATGCTTTTTACCGTAGTCCAGAGTTTCTTTCCACAGCAGGATTGGTGATGGCTTACTACCCTTACTGCATGGTAGATGTCTAGTCTCGTACACATCATGGCATACATCAGGCTTCCCACAACTTATGCATAAGGGCATCCGACCAAGTCTTTCTTTTTCTCAATAGTTTGAGGAGCCATCCCTTTATATAGGTGAATACCATGCCTTAGGGGAAGGAAGACTTTATTGGAATTATCCATACTGAATATTTTCAAGATTTTCTTGATTTATCCTTATTGTGAAAGTCCAATTATCCTCTTCCATCTATTTTTGAACAACTTCAGATACAAGATGTAAGGGGTTTCTCCGAGATCTTTCATCTCAAAGGTATTGGACAATCGGACCTTAACACTTGTCATCATCCCTGTATCATTCTCAATGTTAAGGATGTCATCTACATAAGAGACACTGAAAATAATGGCGCTCCCACTGAGCTTCTTGTACACACATGGTTCATTCGGATTCTACATGAAACAATAACTCCTTATGGTTTTATCAAATGGGATGCTCAAACTACAAGAAGCTTGTTTGAACCCATAGATGTATTTCTTTAGCTTGCACACTTTTCCTTCCTCAGCTATGAAGCCCTATGGCTACTTCATATAATTGTCACCTTCGAGGTATTCATTGAGAAAAACAGTCTTGACATCCATCTACCAGATGTTATAGTCCAGGTGTGCAGCTATGGCAAGCAATGCCCTGATGGATTTACACATAGACACATGAGAGAATGTCTCATCATAATCGATGCCTTCTCTCTCTATGTAACCCTTGGCTACTAGATGTGCTTTGAAGGTCTCTACCTTCCCATCGAGTCCCCTCTTCCTCTTGAAGATCCCTTTGCATGCAAGGGGTTTGACCCCTTTTGTGGATCTTCGAGGGTCCATACTCCATTCTTGTACATGGATTCTATCTCAAGATTTCATAGCTAGCATCCCGCTATCCATGTCGCAATCACCCAAAGCTTCATAAAATGAAGTTGGATCATCATCAAACTCTTCTGATACATGGAATCCATGCCTTTTAGGTTGTCTTACAACCCTAGAGCTTCTTCTAGTAGATACGACCGTGTCATTTTCAACTATCTCTTAAGTTTCTGGTGTAGGAGCTTTATTGATATCTCTAGATTCGATTAGTTCCTTAACTTCATTGTTTTCTTGACTTCTAAAGAATTTATCTTCCAAAAATTTGACATCTCTAGAAACAAATACCTTTTGAGTCTCAAGATCATAAAGTTGGTATCCAATACCGTTCTTTACATAACCAATGGAGTATCACTCTCTAGTGCGAGTTTCCAACTTACTTGCATCCACGTTTTTAGCATAGACCAAACAACTCCAAATCCTCAAGGCCCGTACACTTATCTTGGCACCATACCAAATCTCATAGGGAGTTTTAGGTATGGATTTAGATGGATTCTTTTTTATGACATAAGTTGCTGTCTCTACTGCATGTCCCCAGAAACTGAGAGGTAAGTTTGCTTTACTTATCATTGATCTTACCATGTCTAAAATGGTTCTCTTATGTCTCTCTACAACTCTGTTGAGTTGAGGAGTATCCGAAGGAGTGATATTGGAAATAATCCCTCTCTCCTTAAGGTATTCGTTGAATTCATATGAGAGGTATTTGTCACCTCGATCATACCGAATCCGTTTTATCTTCTTTCTTGTTTGGTTCTCAACCAAAGGCATGAATTTATTGAACTTTTCAAATGTTTCATGTTTGTGACATAACAAGAACATAAAACCATATCATGAATGGTCATAAATAAAGGTCACATAATATTGATGTCCATTTTGAGTCGTAATACGGAAGGGACCACATACATCGGCATGTATCAGGTCCAATATACCTTCGCAACGTTCATCTTTGTTAGAGAAGGTGCCCAAGAAATTTCTCATGAATACAATGTTAGCAAGTTGGTAAATCATTGACTTCTAAGATATCTAGATTTTCGTCCTTTACCACTCTATTGATCCTATCAACAGACACATGTCCAAGTCTTTTGATGTCAGATCATAGTTGAATAATCTCCCTCATCCCTTGATCGTTTAGGGGTTTTAACATTATTATTAATGTTATTGTTATCATTGGTATTTACATTCATAACAAAATCATGCATGTTCAATACATAGAGTCCACCTAGTGTTAGAGAACCATCTGCTACAAAATTACCATAATGATTTATAATAAATTTATTACAGAAAAGGAAAGTATATCCATGTTTAATCAGCTTAGACATAGATAGTAAGTACCTTCTAACATCTGGTACATAGAGTACGATATCAAGGACTTTCCCACTTGATAATGATAGTCTACACATCCCGATGGCGATCGCCACAACAGTTGCGTCGGATCCCATATGGATGACTATCTTCCCTTCATCAAGATTTCTGATGTCTTGAAACATATGCAGCTGATTGCATACATGTATAGAAGCACCAAAATCACAATCCAACTTCCTTCTCATCCTACGAGTAAGTTGGTTTCAATGATGAATGCAGATTTCTTATTTGATAGTGTTATACTTTTGTCCTTCTTTAAATACTTTAAGTATTCACGATGGTTACTCTTCCAAGAACCTAGTTCATAAAAGTGATGGTAGACATCCATCTCTATGGATACCAGATGTGTTGAAGCATTAGAAGATTAATCATCATTTTGACCTTTCTTCTTCTCCTGGATCAGACCCTTCTGAGATCCACGCTTCTTCTCGCACTTCCCTTTAACCTGTGCAGTCATTGCACTACTATAGGGAAATTGTTTCTTCATAATGTCCTCAGTGGACCTTAATGTAGAAAGAGTTTGGTTCACATTTTCATACATCTCCTTCAGATTCAGGAGGATGTCATGAGCGGATTCAATGTCTATAATTTGCTTCTAAAGCACATTAGATAATGATTCAAGAATACAACAACGGGTGATCGAGTGATCCTACTTCCACTTCTTGTTGAACTCATTGACATCCTATGTTGAGGTTTCTTATACTTTGTAGATGAGAGAACATATGCTATGTGTTCTATTTCAAGTACAAAATTCCATAAATTATGAATCCAACTTGAATAATTTGGGCCGATCAAGTGAATGACCTTAAGTAGATTGTTAAGTGGGTTGAGAGATTTAATCTGGAGTAAAAGGGAAAATCTAATACACTTTGATATCTTGATTAAGGATATTAAATAATTTAATATTTTTAAATCAAGAGTTCTCTTATTTTTTGTAGTTTGAAATGCTTTCCTTATAAGCTTCCAAAAGCATGAGGCAGGCTAACCAAAGGCCTCACTACGAGATCTGAATCTCCGTTATATTTTATTTGCACCCCAATAATATTAGAAAATGAAACTACAATGAAAAAAGTGGAAACTCTTTCCACCTTACAATTCCAACTTGTATTCTTAGTTCAGTCTTTAACACCTACACCCCACATATATCGAGTTAGCATATAAAACAACCATTGATGAGAAAATATCAATTTACACTATGCACAATTCAATGCAACCTCAATAATATGGGGAACAACATTGGGGTCACTACGCATATGGCCCATCTCTTTCAAGAAATGAAGAACTCGAGTCCATAGCTATTTCTAAAATAGAGGTCATGACTACGTATGAGTGTATCCAAAATACAACCCATGGATGATTCTTAGCAATGGCGGGGGACTATGGATACCATCACATGACTTAGTCCATATCATGGTTAAATTAATGATTAGTCATTTTAAATCATATTTCATGATTAATCTAAGGGATAGAGACAAGAAACATGCTTATTGTCTTAGTTTTAATCCAACTAAAAAATGATACTTAAGAAGTCTTAGTTAGTGTTTGATCCTTTTATGCACTTGATGTTACCCTATAGTATTACACCCTCATTTAGTGCAATTTAATGTTCAATTTTAGTTATTAACGTATGCCATGAATCCTCAGGCCACCTTTCATCGAAATAGATCTAGCCAGGTCGGACATAGAATGCTAACATGGATCACTTACACTACAAATGCGACGTAGAGTTCCAATTAAGGAATCCATTAGCATGTCCATGGCATATGCACCTTCATCGAATCAATTCGAGACAACACAATCGACACATATTGTACCAATGAGGTTATATCATTCTTCGACCGTATGTGATACTGTATAGTAACTCTCAAATGTTTTAGGAATTAAAACTCCTTTTAATTTCCCAATAGATCTAGTGAAACAATATATACACTTTTTGAATTCAAAAAATTCTTTTAATTTCAAAAGGTCTAGTGCAACAATCTAGACAATTCTTTGAATTAAAAATTCAATTTCAAAAGATGTCTAGTGCAACAATCTAGACAATTCATGAAATTAATCAAATTATATCCATAATTTCTAATTGTATTGTCGTAAAAATATCAAATATATTTCCATCAATTTTGAGTCCCAAAATATGAGAAACAAGTCAATAAGACGATCTAGTCCTCTTCTATCTCCGCCTATCGAGAAATCCAATTTCTCAAGGCCGCACGATTGGAATCACATGGAACTTTTGCGCATTGATCGGGGACTTTATATTGGGCTTATTAATCAGTATTTTATCATGTAATATAACCCAAAAAAAGTAGCTAAAAAATTCTTAATTTTAATGCTACGATCTTTGGTCGAAATCTTTGTCTGCGATTGTTTTTAACATCCGAATCTTCTCCCGATTGTCATCAATAATTGATGCATCTTTTGGGTATGAGTTCAGACCTTATAGGCCTCATATATACCCTAAAATAAATTTAAAATAATGGATAACAATAGAAACTTTAAAAGTTGTTTAATCATTTCAATCGTTAAAACCGTCAAAAATAATGTACCCGATGATAAGGATAATCTACCTGATTGTTCATCAGGCTTGGATGCAATATAAAAAATCTAAATAAGGCCCTAATATCAATTTAAGGATTTAAATAAAAAATTTGTTTACTACACATCACAGAAATGAGGAATATGTAGCAATCATTTTGCCGAATCAACGTTAGTTCATCGTATGAACTAGAAAATGTAGCACACCAATTTGGACATTCAAAAATTATAAATTCTAAGGAAATAATTTCCAAAATAATTTCTGATATTCACAATAAATAATAGAGATATATCAGGGTTTACCTTTGAAACATGAGTTTCTAAAATAAGAAACCTCCCGAATCAAGTTAGATCTACAGATTTCTCTCTCGTGGGCACGAAGATGAATCACGTTGCTTCCCATGAACCCGAATGCCGACTAGGAAAACAAGAAGAGAGTTATAAGTGTTGAAGAATCTCAAGACTCTTTCTCTCTCAAGAGGGCATGAAATTTAGAAGAGAATTTTCTCTTAGAATTGTGTTGAAAAGAGAGAGCATAGCTCTCGTTTTATACTTGTTGTACATGTCCAATATGTACCATGGTAGTCCTTGGATTTTAAATCAAGGGTTAAGATCATGTCCTAATTCAATAACGATTATCTCCAATCAATATTAATTAATTAAAATAAAATAAGCAACAACTTTAGTGTCCTAATTTTAATCAGAACTCAACAACATGGAGAACCATGTAAACATGACATACACGCCCACCACCTTCCATATATGGAAGTTGTTGTTGCATAATTAATTAATTAACTTGATACTCATATTTTTAACATTGAAAAATTGCAGAATTAATCCTCAAAGCTTATGAATCATATTCAAGAGCTCAAAATTAAATGTAAATCCAATTTACATCTACAAAAATAGTGCGAATCAAATTCACAAAATCACATGCCTTAGAAAATTTTGTAAATCATATTTACATAAATATTTATATGAATCACATCCATATAGATATTAATTATTGTGAATCACTATTCACATTAATTAATTATTCTTGTGAATCATATTCACAAAACTGTCCTTATGAATAATATGTAATAATCATAATTATTACAATATTGCCATTACCAGGTATGAGTCCTAATCCAATTAGTACTCATGAGATAAATATACTGACACTTGAAGATAATATCGGGAAGATCATACTATCTATGTATAGTGACTTGAAATGTGGATAACTTTCCAATTTTAGGCTTTATACCATTTTTTGCAAAAATCTGTTACCTATGAATGATGAGCTTGAGCTGTAAAACTTTACAATCTCAGTGAGATCAACAAAATTCATCGCACTCTCAATGAGCTGAACAAAGTGTCAGTGAGTTGAATTCAAGTTCCTTGACCATTTCTAATAATATTCCAAACTATTTGGACTAAGAAATGAGCTCACAGAGCTTTTATGTTTTCATTTCCACGATCATTTCTGTTTCCAACATTTGGACATTGAAATTGGAATTAGAATTGGAGATTGAATTCAAATGAATTGTGATTTAATCCAAATAAATAACAAATCATCTCGCAAAATAGAGCCACTAAAATCCATCATATTTCATCACTCCCTCAGATTGCAAGTGTTATGGTAGATGATCCATTACAATATATGTAACCCTGAGTATTCCCAATACTCATTCATCATTTACACTGGAAGGATTTGATAAATATGAAGTTCAAACCCTGGTTTGACTGTCTTCTTTAGAATATATCAATAGATTTCTCATTTGATAATTGGGTGACAATATTAATCATATGCTTTCCAAAAGAATATATTAATATCTCAAATTCATGTATTATTTCATAAACAAGACGACCATGCATGGAATTCATTTTAACCCCAAAATATTTCATGAGTAAGCTCTATTTTTGAGTTAATCAACTATGAACCTGTACGACTCCTTCGAGAGATCATACATCTCATATGAATTCATATGTGCTGCTATATGGACCTTGTCTAGGTCACCAACCTATTGTTTTGTCAAATTTGCAAACTCAGGCATATAGATGCATATCTGTCTCAGGTCAAAGGATGTGTATCTGATCGTGATAGTTACAATCCATGTCTTAGTATATCTCGACCTCATCAACTCAACTCCTTAACTGAAGGATATGGAAGAATCTTTAAGCGCATCACGAAAGTGTGAGGATCCCATCATATGCGATCGGGAGCGAAGAGTCGCACTAGTTGCTAGGAGCAATAAAATTTCAAAATTTTAAATAATGAAACCACATGATCCAAGAACACTTCTTGGATCATTTAATCTAAACCACATACTACATAAAGGAAAACATCTTGTAGCGTGATTGTGATCGAGTCTCTAAACAAAGTAACATCCTGTCTCAAGTCCAATATGTAGGAGGAGATGCTTGCGAGCACGGAGATGAATCGTGTGCTTATCGCGATCCAAGTTGTAGATCCAAGCGATGAATATCTTGATCTCATCTCCCGAGATCAAACATCTTCTTCAAGAGTGAGCTGCACCAAAGGAGACTGAGATCCACGAGTAGTCGAGGCAGCAACATAACAACGATGTGACGGCGGTAGCGACTTCCTCTCCGGGGTTAGGGTGGACGATGACCAAATATGGAGAGAGAGAGGCAGCGTAGGGCTTGAGAATGATAGAAAGAGAAAGAAGTCAATAGTTGTTGTAACTTGAAGAGCATGTGGTGCCTCTTCTTATATAGTTTTGGGAGTCAATGGATCTCAATCCATGGACAACACACAATCAATGGATGAGATTGATTTGTGTTTCTTTCAATGTCCATGATTTTATTGTAAAAACATAAGTACAATTAATTTAGTTAAACTAAATATATATTGAATAATCAATATAAATTAATTTCAATTTAAATCAATCATCCTTGGAGATAATAGGGAAGAAGATTAACTTCCTCCCACAAAGGGGGTGGGGGGGTGGGAAGACCACCCATTCCAATTAGGACTTAGTGGTTGTCCACCACCTTTAGTTGAAGGCGACAATCTCCTTCCAGTTCCATGAGATTACATTATTTCATGAAAATCTCCAACATTATCTCACAAAAATAATTCATAATTATCTTATGAATATTACAATCAAGCCATTGGAAATTTGTGAATCACATTCACAATCCAAAATAAAATGTAAATTATATTTTCAATTAATTATATAACGTGAATACAATTCACATCAATAATTAATCAACAAATATAAATTACAAGAGGCTCTCTCTAATACATTGTAAATAACATTTATAATATGAATAATTTGGATAATGCTATCCATATTATTCTTATCCATAATAATTAAATCATATTTAATTACATTGGATCATCATTCTCATGCATCTAAATAATATGAATCAAATTCAGATTATTCATGATAATTAAATCACATTTAATTATCCATTTCTCAATGCTTGGATAAAATCTAACAATGGAATTATTCTCGAATTCTTTCAAGAATAACGCTTTCTCTCCGTAGCGCTTTAACCATTCAGCCATGGATGCGGATTATCGTACATCGTGAATCAAAAAATGCCAATTGAAATGAAAACGTTCCACGTATAGTGACCTGGATATTGAGATCACATCTCAAAACAGGCTCTTATGGAACTCTCATAGATACTTGATTATGTTAATACTATAAATCTAATCTTCTCATTGTATATGAATCATATTCAGATCAATAGGGCTGCTAATCGAGCTAAACATGTTCGTATTCGATTAGAGTTCGTTCGATAATAGTTAAAAAAATGTTTGTTCGTTTCTAAATGAACTGAGCATGAACTTCAAATTTTAGTTTGATAGCTTAACGAACCGAACATGAACATAACATATGTTCGTTCGATAAAAATTTGAGTTCGATATATGTATATATGTGTGTATTTGTATGTGTAACTTAGTATTTATACACCTAATAAAATTTGAGGTTAAAGAAATTGTGGTATTTATTAGACTTTGTACCACTTTAATTTGAATAATTTTTTATTTTTACTGCTTATCAAACCTTGTTATCAAACTCCCATTTCGAACTTGTTCATATAAACAAGTTTTAGTTAAGTTAAATTGTTAATGAACTGTTATCGAACTGAACTCGAACGTTCATTTTCTAAACGAACTCGAACATATCCTAATCGAACATTTATCGAACCAAACTCGAAATCGAACTTCCTTATCGAACCGAACTCGAACATAGGTCTGTTCATTACAGTTCGGTTCGATTAGCAACCCTACAGACCAATATCCAAATTCAAACCAAGATCAGATCACTTCTCTACTGAGAGGAGTCACTAAAATCCAGATTTGTTTCATCACTACCTCGGAATGGAAGTATCATGATTATACAATCGTTTATGATCACATCACCCTCAGATATTCCTAATACCTGTACATCTTGCATACTGGAAGACCTATGATAAACCCAAAGACAGAGATCAATTCACACTGTCATCTATAGGGTTTCATCATTAACTTTCTCATTCGATCTTTGGGTGTTGGTATCGATCATATGCTTTCCAAAAGCATATATCATACCTTCAAATTCTTGTCATGGTTTAATTAACGACGACCATGCATGGAATTGGATTGGCCCTAATACATCATAAATGAGCTCATGTCTTCCGATTCAGAAGAGAACCTGTATGATCCCTTTGAGAGATCTTATTTCTCATATGTCCTCTTATGCACACCAACTCGCCCGTGTATAGACCTTGATTAGGCCATCAACCTATTGGTTTGCCAAATGTACATACTTATACATATAGCAACACGTCTGTCTCCGGTTAGAGGATGTGTGCCTACATCATGATAGTATACGACATAGGACTTGGTTATCTTGATCTCGTTAAGTCAACTCTTTGACCTAACTAATATGACACCTCCAAATCTCTATTTCCATGCGGAGGAACTGCATCAAGGGGTCGGTAAAATATCAGTCAAATGAGGAAGGATTGCCATCTCCTACTCAGTCTGGAGATCATGTCTTAACAATCATTTGACGACGCTTGATGATTCCTCAATCTAACACTTTAGATATTCATCCATGCACCGGCCTCTATGATTCAACCATGGAATCAACAGTTGTATGATCATCAAGATAGCCATGGTACATAACCCTAATTGCATAGAGGAACCTTATAGTGCATTCATTCATTTAATCTCAGATAGGGAGTCAAATAACCAATAACCTTTATTGATAAATCAAGCATTACAATAACATTTATTGTAGAATGGTTGGCCTCGGGCTTACATGGCTAACAATCTCCCACTAGCCCTCAAAACCTTTCAGGTACAGTCCTTAAACCCATGCTCATTACATGCTGGTCGAAAACCGTTTGCGTCAAAGGTTTGGTAAGAGGATCAGCGACGTTGTCGGCAGACGCCACCTTTGTGATGACGATGTCACCATGATTTTGAATCTCCTGAATGATGTGGTATTTCCTTTCGACGTGCTGGCTCTTTTGATGCCATCTAGGTTCCTTCACCTAGGTAATGGCTCCTTTGTTATTATAGAGTAGCAGGATGGAAGTATTAGATGAAACTACTCCAAGTTCCAATATGAACTTGTGCAACCACACCGCCTCCATTACAACATCCGATGCGGCAATGTATTCAACTTATGTTATTGAATCAACTGTAGTGTCCTACTGACAAACCCAAATTCGGCCTTTTAAAAAGACATTTTAATGCATTGTAGTCAGCCGAATTGGATCCATCAAAAACTGCATAGAAAATTTTGTCGATTAAAACAAAGCGGTTGATTTTTATTTTACTTGGGCAAGCCCAAGGTCGGACTCAGGGACATGAGCCTCTTAAGTATGAATCTAGACTCTTAATATTCAGATTAAGTGTGAAATTAAAACCCATAGGTCCATATGCACAAAGATCTGTAGATAATGCAAACATAATTTTTATTTGATTTTTTACATGCAAACATATGTAAGTGAGGATATATGCAATTATGCCCTATTTAAGTAGAATAAAAGAGCAATTAACAAGTGGTCATTTCAGAAAGAGTTCACGAAGCCATTTTCATCGACACGTTACTTAATGGCATCAAAATGATTGAGCAAGTGACACTGTGATTATTAAAATTACTCACTGAAAAACAAAGTATAAAAATAGAGATTAAGCCATTCCATTAGAAATATAATTAAGTTAGCTTCAAAATGAGGACAAAATCAACTCAAAAGGAGCTCGGATGCTCAAGATATTAACAAAAGAGCTCAGTGGCATAAATGCAAGAAAACAAGCAAAATAATTAGGGAAAATATGACAAACAGGTCCCTGGAAGAACCTAAATGTAATTTTGACAATTCATGAGTCCTTCCCTGTAAATTACCCACACATGCAGGAGAAATGCAATTATTAAAACATGGAGGGGGTCATATGCAATTTTCCCCAGGAACGCATGGCTTGCATGTGATGTCAGGACCTATTTGCAAATTAGAGAAGCGTGCAGGACCTCCCTACAAATTGCCCAATCATAACATGACCTGGGCACGTGGAACGAGGCTTGGAAGTTTGTTCGGGTTTGGACCAAGGCTCGAGAGGCCCGGGGTTCGAGAGGCTCGGGTAATCCGAATCTATAGGTTCGGGGTACGTGTCGTCCTCTGGAGCAATGGCTTAGCTCGGAAGTTCTGAGCCTGGAGGCTCAGATAGGAGGTGCAGAAGTAGCTAACATTGTCTCCTGTAGAACACTCGATCACGACCATCGGATGGCGGCTGTTCGCGCAAGGAGGAGAGACGTGGCCGATGGAGCGCTGTTGGATGAACACTGTGGGGTTCCATCCAATGGTACCTGTACACCCTGGAGCTACTCCATCTTTCACGGGGCTGGCGGTGCGATTCGTCCTCCGGCAAAGCCGTGCTGGCTCCGCCTCCATCTAGCGAGCTCGATGAAACTCAAAGGAAGATCTAGAAGATGAGGCGAGCAACTTGGAATCTCGAGCGAGGCACTGAGTGGTCTGGAGGACACCGTTGTAGTTCCTTCCTCTAAGGCAAAGCCCAAGAAGGTCGCTCCGATGAAGCTCCGACCATTGAACCATGTAGTACATGCAAACATTAGTAGATAGTCGATGCTTCGTGCACATATGAGCGTGAGAGGAATGGGGCCGTGTGTGGTGGAGAATGCGATGACCCTTGGTCTTCTTCTCCGGTGAGTTGAAGAAGCTTGAGGTGGAGCGGTCTGGGGTTGCAAAGAAGCGAAAGGGTAGGGGAGACGAGCGTGTGGATGAAGGAAGGTGGGCGAAACTCGGGAGATGATGAATGGGAGGTGACAATGAATGGAGGGACCTATTTAATTAAGAGAAAAACCATGAAAAAACACAACAGAGGATGGATTACCTGGGTTTTTGCGATCGTCGGGCCTGGGCTTGAGCTCCTCGACAGAGCTCAGGTCATCACTGAACCCCATCTGCTGGTTGTAGCAGCTCATCAACATCATGGAGCCGAGATCCTGGCCTACAATGGCCAGGGGTCTCACCGGAGGCTCCACCATCATTGCTCTGTCGATCCAGCCTCCCCCTGTTACGGGGAGGCGGAGAGGGGATGGATGGAGCCCCACATACAAGTGGACCCTGCTATTTGGCAGCAGCAAGGGTATATTTTAAGAAAGGGAGTGACGGTTCTGATGAGGGGTGACGTGCTTTGAGCAGAGGATATGGAGCAAGAGGGGGAAAGGAGGAGCTGGAGGTAGGAGATGGTCTCTTGGCCATTAGATCTCGCGATCCAATGACTGAGAGGTGGGCCCTAACGAGCGGCTCAGATTATATCGAGGGTGGTAAGATCAAGGGTTAGGATATCACCACGTGGTGAGCTGGTAAGCGTACGGTAATGGATGGTTGAGATGGGATCAGGCATGTGATCGAAGGACTAAAATCGAGGTACGAACCAGCAGTGAGGATTGAGGCTGATGGAAATGATCGAGCGGTGCTGGAGATTGCCACATGGCGTGAGGAAAAAAAGGTGCTGGCGGACAGGTGAGATGCGATCTGATGGTTGATCGAACGGTAGAGATTGGTTGCGGGAAGGAACGATTGGGATGGAAGGAGAAGAAGAAGATCGAACGATGGTGGATGGAGAGCACATGACGCACAAGGAAGCGGGCCTCGTGGCGCAACCAGAAAGCACCACGTGGCCCAATCAAGTTATTCAGATAAAGAATATGAAAAATGAGGGAGAAGGAGGCTGAATTTGAGAAACTCAAAACATGAATGCTGTAGATCTCGATGAGATCTACACGTTTCATGCTGATCAAAATAAAAAACGAGGTCAAACGAAGGGAGAAATATTTTTGTGAGTGTTTTAAGGGTATAAAAACACTACAATTTTTTACTTTTGTTATTTTTTTTTGTATTTTTAATTTATTCAATGACTCAGATATATACAATGTTTTATCTGGTTTTTATTGACCTTAATTTAAGAAAGGGGGTTAATATTAGTGAATTAAGATGATGAAATCGTGTTTCATCACCCCCTATACTTAAACTATGCTCGTCCCCGATCATCTAAAAAATGAATGAGCTGGTTTAACCCCCCTGTGCATGTGTGTACATGATCTGATCCGTTCAAGAACTCCCAATTTTAGAGATCCAAAATTCAAAGCTTAACCTAGCCTTAATCAAGAGGTATCTAATTTCTTTAATTTTCCAGACTCTCTCTTATATACATATAAACTAAGGATATGACATTAAGTGTTGACTGCGGTTACGAGAGTAGAGTCAAAACGTCACCCAAGGTCTTAGTCTAAGAAATTCTCCTAAGGACCCAATCCTCAACACTAGGGAATAAATCAAATATTACGTCCAATCCATCGTCTCTTTAGTTTTCAGACTTAGAAGTGTAGGTGGCAAGCCAGCTAATGGAGGGTTTAGGGTTGTGTCATTTCTTCTCTCCTTCTCATTGGAACACGGATTCTCTCGAGTTCCTTATTACTCAACACATATTTTATTGGTGTTGATCAGTGCGTCCATCAAAAGAAGTTGGAGTCGTCTGCACTTGTTTTTCTGGGAATACACTGGAGTGTGCCTTTTTTTGAGTATCTATTATACCTTCTACACCCACACTTGTAGCATTTACGATGCATAGCCCTTTTTTGGTGCTAACCTGACTCCTGGTCCTAATAGCGGTGGTCCAAGTGGACACTTTGAAATGGTTGGGAGCATTCGCCTTTGGTGGCAGCTCTTTTGATAGTTGGCTTGTAGGATGAGAGCTTTTCTTTCAACATTTGCTTTGAATTATTTTTGGCTAGTTCCACTGCTTTTACCAAGAGTTGGCGCACACTTATCAACATTTTTTTATTTTTCACACCCTGGCATTTAGGTGAAGTACAAGAACCAAGTTCTCATACTGACCAAAATTACTGTCACTCAGTTTTCATGAAGCCTTCAATGATTTTATCCCATCCCCGAGCATCATTAGATCAAGTCCAGACTTGAATCCCTCATCCCAGTTCCTTAAGTGAAATTTCAACTCATCTCATCATAATCGTAGTCGTTCATGTGAAGTGTTGATCATATTCTTAAGGTTAGAGACTAAGCACACAATATAGCACGTAAATATGTTAAACTAGGGAAATGTGGATATTTAAGTCAAAAGACCCTGATGACTAAGGCTGGTTAACCTAAAATCTCAAGACCTCTTAAACCAAGTGTTCTCTAACATCGCCGATCCTGTGTGAAAGTGAAAGTGTCAGGGGTTAAAACAAACTCCTTCATCTATTTTTTTCAAATTTTTATGGAGTAAGGTTAGAACACAAGTTAAACTCATTTTTCTTTATTGAAATCAAGTTTTGAAAACATTTTCTAAACCAAGTCACATATATAGATTTTTTACAAACATTTTTCAAATGATTTTTCAAAACAAGTAAAAATTATTTTTCAAACCATTTTCAAAATATTTTCCTAAAAAATAATGTAACATAGTATAATTTTTTTTCAAACTTTGAAAATATAATGTCTACTCTTAGTTCATAAGATTCTACTCTAGCCAAAAAGTTTTAAATTTTTCAAAAATTTTCGAAATATAGCTATGGCTAAAGTACATATATATTGTATACACGGTATACCCCCGATACTTAAATTTCACTATGTCCTCCTAGCACTAAGTGATACAAAGACATAGCTCCATTTAAGGTATAGAAATTTATACGAAATGAGGACGACACCCCCTATACTTAGGTTAGAAATAACCCAAGTATCAGAGAGAGGAATAAATGAGTAAGAAAATCACGAGGACTCAGGTCTCACCTATACTCTGGTTGAGAATAACCTAAGTAAAGAGATGGATAAATGATGTTGGGGGGAATCGAGGGAAACAAAGAAGTTAGGATGAATGTATACATGAGAGAAATGAATCTACAGAGATAAATGGAGTACTTAGGTTCGCTGGGAGGATGTCCAAACAATCGAGGCTCAATCAACCATGCAATACCCTTTGATTCATCAACTCACACGTGAAACCATCAAGTGTTGGTTAATTATCTTTTCAATTTTATTGGTGATAAAAAACATTCTAGTTTCTGCGAGGATTAAGAAAAATGTTGAATCAAAACATCCTACGTAAACAAGGATGTTGCTCTCCCAAAACTTTATTTTTTACTCCATTTTATGGTCAACTTGCATTGTCAGTCCCAATTATTAGATTAAGGTTACCACTGATTTAATGTGAACATAAAACAATCAATCAACCAGTCATCTACCGCTCATTCCCACTTTCCATTAATCCTAGGTGATCACACTAGGAAAGGAGGTTGAGAAAAAGCCAATGCAATCGATAAATTCGTGACCTATGCTAGGAGAAAACTCACAGTGCCTTGAGAAAAATTCGTGAAAAATAGGACTGAATTAAAACCAAAATCGAATGTATGTAAGTCGATGAAAAAACACCTAACGTGCTTCTATTAGCGGGGAAGAACATATTTTATTTTTGGCTAAGTGAAGCAATGTTTACGTTCATCCAAATTTAAGGTGTGTCCTACCTACGTTCAAACACATAAAGTAAAAATGTGAAAGTAGCTCGAATAGCCACGTGCCTGATCCTAGATTGACACTCAAGTGGGCGATCTCCACGCAATTACAATTGCTTCATTCATTTACACTTGCGAGTCTTCGAACGAAGACTGCTGTAAAGATGATTATTTACATGGAACACATGAAATAAAATGCAAGACAAATTTTTATTTTCTTTCTTCAGTTTTCTACAAGGTTTGCTTCCGCAGCTTCTCGTAGCGGGAACTCCTACTCCTCGCCTCCTTGATCACCAAGGGACCCCTGTCACAGAAAGCATGCGTTAGATATAAATCAAAGAATTTATCAATAATGTAAGCTAAACATAGAAAATACCTACGAATTAGAAAATAACATTTGATCCAAAAATAAAAATCCAAATAAAACGAAAGATGAGTCGTGTCCCCAGCAACTGTGCCATTTGACAAACCAAAATTCGGCCTTTTAAAAAGTCATCTTAATGCGTTGTAGTCGGCCGAATTAGATCCATCAAAAACCGCTTAGAAAATGTTGTCGATTAAAACAAAGCGGTTGATTTTTATTTTACCTTGGCAAGCCCAAGGTAAAACTCAGGGACACAAGCCTCTTAAGTATGAATCAAGACTCTTACTATTCAGATTAAGTGTGAAATTAAAAACCCATAGGTCCATATGCACAAAGATTTGTAGACAATGCGAACATAATTTTTATTTGATTTTTTACATGCAAACAGATGCAAGTGAGGATATATACAATTATGCCCTATTTGAGTAGAATCAAAGAGCAATTAACAAGTGATACATATCAGAAAGAGTTCACGAAGCCATTTTCATCGACACGTTACTTAGTGGCATCAAAATCATTGAGAAAGTGACACTATGATTATTAAAATTACTCAATAAAATCCAAAGTGTCAAAATAGAGATTAAGCCTTCATTATAAATATTATTAAGTTAGCTTCAAAAGAGACCAAAATCAACTCAAACGGAGCTCGAATGCACAAGATATTAACAAAAGAGCTCAAAGGCATAAATGTAAGAAAACATGCAAAATAATTAAGGAAAATATGATAAACGGGTCCGTAGAAGAACATAAATGTAATTATGACAAGTCACTGGGCCTTCCCTGTAAATTACTTACACATACGAGGGTAGAAATACAATTATTAAAATCAGTTGGGGTCGGATGCAATTTTCCCCAGGCGCGCATGGTTTACACGTGGTTAGGACCTATTTGCAAATTGGAGAAGCTGGCAGGACCTCCCTACAAATTGCCCAACCCCCACATGACCTGGGCATGTGGGGCGAGGCTTGGAAGTTGGTTCGTATTCAGACCAAGGCCCTGGAGGCTCGGGTGATCCAAACCTAGAGGTTCGGGCTACGTGTCGTCCTTTGGAGCAATGGCTTGGCTCGGGTGTTACATGCCTGGAGGCTCGAATAGGAGAAGTAGAAGTGGCTGACGTGGTCTCCTATAGACCACCCGATCACAAAGATCGGATGGTGGTTGTTCGTGTAAGGAGGAGTGCCGTGGCCGATGGAGCGCTTTTGGATGAGCACCGTGGGGTGCCATCTAACAGTACCTATACACCCTGGAGCTACTCCCTCTGCTGTGGGGTTGGCGGCGTGATTCATCCTCCGGTGAAGTCGTACTGGCTCCTCCTCCATCTAGTGAGCTCGGTGAAACTCATGGGAAGATCTGGAAGATGAGGCAAGCAACTTGGAAGCTCAGGCGAGGCGCTGGGTGGTATGGAGGATGCCGTCGTAGTTCCTTCGTTGGAGGCGGAGCCCAAGAAGGTCACTCCGATGAAGCTCCGGCCATTGAACCATGTAGTATCTGCAAGCATTAGTTGATAGTCGAAGCTTCATGTGCGCATGAGTGGAATGAGGGCTGTGTGTGGTGGATAACGAGGCGACCCTTGGTCTTCTTCTCCGGTGAGTTAAAGAAGCTTGAGGCGGAGTGGTCTGGGGTTGTGGAGGAGCGAGAAGGGTAGGGAAGATGATTGCGTGGATGAAGGAAGGCGGACGAAACTCGAGAGACGATGAATGAGAGGTGACGGTGAATGGAGGGACCTAAATAATTAAGAGAAAAACCATGAAAAAGCACAACGGAGGAAGTCTTACCTGGGTTTTTGGCAGTCATCGGGCCTGGGCTTGAACTCTTTGATGGAGCTCGGGTCTTCGCTGAACCCCATTGGCCAGTTGGAGCAGCTCATCGACATCATGGAGCCGAGATCCTGGCCTATATTGGCCAGGGGTCTCACCAGAGGCTCCACCATCGTTGCTCTATTGATATGGCCTCCCCCTATCACGGGGAGGCAGAGAGGGGCTGGGTGGAGCCCCACGTATTTGGCGGAGGCGATGGTATATTTGAAGAAGGGGGTGGCGGTTCTAATGAGGGGAGACATGCTTTGAGCGGAATATATTGAGCGAGAGGGGGAAAGGAGGAGCCAGAGGTAGGCGACAGTCTCTTGGTCGCTGGATCTCGCGATCCAACAGTTTAGAGGTGGGCGCTAACGAGCGACTTGGATTAGATTGAGGGTGGCAAGATCAAGGGTTAGGATATCGCCATGTGGTGAGCTGGTAAGCGGGCAGTAATGGATGGTCGAGATGGGATCATGCATGTGATCGAAGGGATGAAATCAAGGCACGAAACAATGGTAGGGATTAAGGCTGGTGGGAATGATCGGGCGGTGCTGGAGGTTGCCAGGTGGCGTGAGGAAAAAAAGGTACTCACGGACGGGTGAGATGCGATCTGATGGTTGATCGAACGATGGAGATTGGTTGTAGGAAGGAATGATTGGGATGGAAGGAGAAGAAGAAGATCGAATGGTGGCAGATGGAGAGCATCTGGCATACAAGGAAGCGGGCCACGTGGCACAACCAGAAAGCACCATGTGGCCCAATCAGGTTATTTAGATAAATAATATGAAAAATGAGAGAGAAGGAGGTCGAATTTGGAGAAACACAAAACATGAAAATTGTAGATCTCGATGAGATCTACAATTTCGTGTTGACAGTAACGGAAAATGAGGTCAATTGAAGGGAAAATATTTTTGTGAGCATTTTTAAGGGTATAAAAACACTACAATTTTTACTTTTGTTATTTTTTTGTATTTTTAATTTATTCAATTGCTCAGATATATACAATATTTTATCTGGTTTTTATTGACCTTAATTTAAGCAAGGGGGTTAATATTAATAAATTAATATGATGAAATCGAGTTTCATCACCTACTTCTGTACAATTTTTACTTTTGTTATTTTTTTGTATTTTTAATTTATTCAATGACTCAGATATATACAATGTTTTATCTGGTTTTTATTGACCTTAATTTAGGCAAGGGGGTTAATATCAATAAATTAAGATGATGAAATCGAGTTTCATCACCTACTTCTTGCCTCTCCAGCTCACATCACCACCTTTCAACATGAACACAAACCTTGATGTCAATTTTCGATCATCAATATATGACTAGATGTTTAAATCTATGTATCCAAAGACTTAGGGATCACCATATCCATTAACCAAGAAATAATATTTCATCCGTCTTATATATTTGAAAATGTTCTTCACTGTATTCCAGTATTGTTCTCCATAGCAGGATTGGTAACGACTTACCACTCCCACTACATGATAGATATCTGGCCTTGTATGCATCATGGCGTACATTAAGCTTCCTACGGCTGATGCGTAGGGCATCCAGCCATGGCTTTCTTTTCCTCAACACTTTGAGGAGACATCCCTTTAGATAGGTGGAAATCATGGCTTAAGGAAGGAAACATTTCTTGGAATTCTCCATATGGAAATGCTCTAAGATCTTCTTATTGTACCCAGTTGTGATAATCCCAATATCCTCTTTTCTTAGTTTCTGAATAGCTTTAGACCCAAGAAATAAGAGGTTTCTCCAAGATCTTTGATCTCGAAGGAATGGGATAGCCAAATCTTAACAATGTTATCATCCCTGTATCATTCCAAATGATAAGGATGCCATCTACGTAAAGCATGATGAACACAAGGGCACTCTCACTAAGCTTCTTGTACACACACGGTTCATCAGGATTCTGCAGAAAATCATAACTCTTTATGGTTTCATCAAATCTGATGTTCCAGCTACAAGAAGCTTGTTTGAGCCCATAGATGGATTTCTTCAGCTTGCATACTTTACCTTTCCCAATTAATTGAAGCCCTGGGGTTGCTCCATATAGATATCCTCCTCAAGGTATCCATTGAAGAAAGCCGTCTTGACATCCATCTGCCAGATGTCATAGTCAAGAGATGCATCTATAACTAGCAGTGCCTTAATGGATTTAAGAATAGCCACATGAGAGAATGTCTCGTCGTAGTCGATGCCTTCTCTTTGTGTGTAGCCCTTGGCTATGAGCCGTTCCTTGAAAGTCTCCACTTTCCCATCATGTCCCCTTTTTCTCCTGAAGATCCATTTACATCCAATTGGTTTTAACCCTTTAGGTGTATCCTCTAGGGTCCATACACTATCCTTATACATTGAGTCAATTTCTAACTTCAGTTCCAGCATCCGTCTATCCTGTCATGATCCACGAGTGCTTCATCAAATGAATTTGGATCATTTTCAGTTTCACTTGACACATGGAATCCGTACCTTTCGGGTGGTGCAACCACCCTCAGACTCCTTAGAAGAGGTACATATGTTACATCTTCATTTACTTCCTTAGTTTCTAGTTAAGGAAATTCAGAATCCTCAAGGGATTTAATGAGTTTCTTTACCTCATTTTTATCTTGCCTCTCAAGGAAACCATCTTCCAAAACTTTTACATCTCTAGAGATCAAAATCTTCTGGGTCTCAGGGTCATAAAATTGTTATTCAATACCATCTTTAACATACACAATGAAGTAGCACTCACGAGTGCGAGATTCCAGCTTACTTGCGTCCACATTTTTCGCATGGACCAAGCAACCCCAAATCCTTAAGTATATAACACTAGGTTTGGTTCCATACCTAAGCTCATGAGGAGTTTTGGCATGGATTTGCTTGGAATCTTGTTTAGGATTTATATTGCAGTTTCCATTGCATATCCCCCTAAACTAAGTGGTAAAGTGCTTTAGTCATCATTGAAGGGACCATATCCATAGTAGTCCTATTGCATCTTTCAGCAATACCATTAAGTTGAGGAGTTCCAGGAGGAGTGAGATTGGAGACAGTTCCATTCTCTTTAAGGTATTCCTTCAACTCATCTGAGAGGTACTCACCACCTCGGTCAGATTGAATCCATTTAATCTTCCTATCGGTTTGGTTCTCAATCAAAGCCTTGAACTCTTTGAACTTTTCAAAGGTTTCAGATTTATGATGTAGTAGGAAGATAAACCTGTATCACGAATGGTCATCAATAAACGTAAAATAATATTGATATCCATTTCAGATCGTGGTAATGAAGGGACCACATACATCAGTATGTATTAGGTCAAGAATACCTTTGCATTGTGTATCTTTGTTACGAAAATGATTCCTAGTCATTTTACCTCAAATACAATGTTCGTAGATAGGCAAAAATTGAACCTGTAGAAAATCTAAGGGTCCATCCTTTATCAATATGTTGATCCTATCAACAGATAAATGACCAAGCCTTTGATGCCAAATCATATTCGAATGATTTCCATCCTCCCTGGTTCTTTTAGGGTTTTTATCAGTGGTAGTAACATTCATGATATTTTCATTAACGCACAATTCATAGAGTCCACCAGAAGTTAAAACACCATCCCTATTATGTTTATCATAACGATTTATGACTAGTTTATTACAAAATAGAAATAAATATCCATTTCTGACAAGCTTAGATACATATATAAGGTTCCATCTGACTTCTGGTACATAAAGACACTCTTTAAGTAAAATGACTCTCCCACTAGATAATGACAGTCTGCAAGTCCCGAAGGTGACTGCTACAATAGTTGCATCATATCCCATCTGGATGACTATCTCCCGTTCATCAAGATTCTTAGTTTCTAGGAATAGATGCAACAAATTGCATACATGAATAGAAGCATCGGAATCGATGACCCAACTAACTTCACGTCCAACGAGAAAATTGATTTTAATGATGAAAGTAGATTTCATACCTGCTGGGGCTTTACCTTTTTTAGTAGATGATGACATGAAGACCCGAGCGACTAAGGCAATCAGGTGTATTCGCGACCTCAATCGCTCAGATGTGTCGATCAAGAAAAATGAACAACTAAATAAAAATAAAATCAATCAAACACGAATGATAGCGGTCCTGCTATGTGATTAACCTGGTATAGCACCCAGGGTCGAACTCAAGGAGCACGGGTTGGCCGAGAGGCCTACGAAGTAGTAAAAATAAAGAAAATAAAGAAAGAAAATATTTTTAGTGGTTTTTAATTATTTTTATATTTTTTTTGGATTTTTAAGTAATTAAAACAATAAAGAAAACAAAGAAAAGCACACTTCAACAATTTATTTAAGGTACTAAAAATCAACCAAAAATTAAAACAAAAATGTTTTTATGTATTTTATATTTTTTAGTGTTTTTGGTGAGTTTTTGGTAATTTTCTGATGTTTATTTGATTTTCTAAAAATCAAAAAGTGAAACAAACAGGGGGTACTGTCCAGCCGAGCCAAAAAGCCCTAGATAAAATATCTAAGGGCCCCAAAATGGCCTGGAGGTAATAAAGATGATAAAACAAGGAAAATATAGGTACCAATTTTATTATTTTTGGATTTTTAATTTATTTATTAGAATTTTTATGGGTTTTTGAGTGTTTTTAAGTTTTTAGTGTTTTCCAGTAGTGAAAAATAGCTAAAATTGGCTAGAAAATCAAACTAAGCAAACTCAACAGTAGACAATTTTTATAGAATTTTTAAGTGAGTTTTTTATTTTTTTGTGATTTTTCAAACTAGACAGTGACAAAAATAGAGGTTTTTGAATTTTTAAAAATACCAAACAAAATCAAAAATGTCCTCAAAAATCTACAAAAATTCTACACCATGGCAGGAGCCATGTGTCAAATTTTCGTTGGATTTGGAGGTGATTTGATATTTTATTCAAAAATAAAGGAAGGGTACTGTGCACAGGGACCAAAGTGCAAATACCCAAAGTTCTGGGGGCCATGGTGCAAAATACCCAGCAAAACATGCGCCACGCGCGTGCCTGGGGCACTCAGGGACCTAAATGTAAGAAAAATAAGTCCCGAGGACTTATTGGTAACAGGTACCAAAAGTCCAGGGGCCTTATCTGCAAATTACCCAAAAAATATCGCACACGCTCAAATAAACCACGCACAGGGGTATAAATGCAATTATCAAAAAACTTTCATTCATTTAATAACATCTAGAACTACAGGGTGGTCTACTGCAAATAACCCCAACAAATCACGTGTCGATGCACGTGTCCACAACATGCAGGGGTATAAATGCAAATATCTAAAGCTCAAGGTCCACTATGTAAATTACCCTAAAACTAAACAACTGATTTCAATATTTACAAGACTAAAACGAAATAAAATAAAGACAGGGGCCTAAGGGTAAATTACCCTTTATTAAGCGGGGGCGTTGGATGCGCGCCATGTGGAGATCTGACGGCTGCGGATGGTGGGCGCTCCGGATCGTCTCTCCTCGGATCGAGCGGTGCTGGTGGCTCCCAGGATGGACGGCCATGATCAAAACTGGAGCGAGGGGGAGGCGATCGACGCCAACTGGAGGTCCTGGATAAACAGGTGGTCGGCGAACTTCGCCGGC
This sequence comes from Ottelia alismoides, assembly GCA_037367405.1. Lineage (NCBI taxonomy): Eukaryota > Viridiplantae > Streptophyta > Magnoliopsida > Alismatales > Hydrocharitaceae > Ottelia > Ottelia alismoides. The sequence continues at coordinate 118,041 of JAZKJV010008485.1, read as the reverse complement.
CTCGTGGATGCGCTCCCGACCTCCTCTGCTGCGCCTAAGGATCGGAGGAGCTCCGGCGTGTCTGTGCGCAGCTACTGATGCCCTCCGATGGTCCAGCCGAGCTCGGGTGAGCTCCGGCAAGGGTGGCGGAGGTGAGGCTCCTGGTCTGAACGGCAAAAGGTCTCAGATGGCCTTTGTTGGACCTGCAAAGCAACCCAGAAGACTCGCGGGTCGAGGGAAAAGTGCCTCGACCCGGTTAGGCGAGGTGGAGGTGGCTGGTGCGTCGGGACGGCGAGCTCCGGCGAAAGGGGTGGACAGAGGAGCTCGGTTCCCAGCTCCTGTGCGAGCTGGGTTGAGTGAGTGGGTGGAGAAGGTGCGTCGGACGAGGGAGAACGTAATGGGCGATTCCGATGATCGAAGTGGGTAACAGGGTGGTCGGAATCAAAGAACGACGGCGGCGATGCGATTTGGGGATAAACGAAAATCAAAGGAAATGGCGGAGCTAAATGGCTACCTGGATGAACGGAGAGACTGGGGAGGAGCTGGGGATGCTCCTCGTCGTCGCCTCGAGGGTCGTCTCTGCCCGAGGCTCGGAGCTCGCGCTGGTGGCGGAGCTGCGGCGGCTACGTCGCCGGATCGATGGAATCCTCCTCCTCTCCTCACTGCAACATGCTCAGGCGCAAGCTGTCACCTCACACACTCTCTGGAGCTCACAGGAGAAGAAGGTGAATGGCCAAAGATAGAGAAAATGGGTGGCGAAGCTCGCTTATGTACGCTGGAGGGGTCCGGCTAAGACTGGGTCGGGTAGGTCGATGAGGAGCGCGGATCCCAAGGTGGATGCCCGGCGAGGATGTCGGATGTAGGAGGATCAAAACAGAGCCGGGGTTTGATGAAATGGTGATCGGGTTGAGCGGGCAAAAATTGGAGAAATCGGGTCCGGAGCTCAGACCCGTGGGAAGTGGTCCTGGGGGGGGGGTAGTTGACCGGGCGGTCAACATCCCCAGGACCCAATGAGAATGGGCCACGTGGCTGAATATTGAAGTGGCAAATGAGGGTAGCTAGGGCCCGATTCAGCCAAAACTCAAAACATGAAATATTTTTCTTTTATTTTTTCCTATTTTTTGGTGATTTTTAATAAATTTTTCAAAATAAAAATAAGCTATATACATAGTATGTACTATCTATAGGTATATGTACAATATATAGGGTTTTGATTTTTGATTTTTAATTATTATTTTTATACAATTTTATCCTTATTTTATATTTTATTTATTTATAGAATCAAATAAGGAATAAAAGGGTGTTTTTATTTTATTATTTATTTACATAGGTAAAATAAATATATAGGTACATCTATATACATGGTATTTGTACAATGTGTTTTTTGTATTTTTAATTTTTGCTATTTTTATTTTGTTTTTGTTTTAATTGTTTTTATTTTATTTATTTACACTATATAATAGAGGCTATTTACAAAAAGTTTGGAAAATAATTTTATTTATTTACAAGGTTAAATAAATACATAGATGTGGTTTATGTACATGGTGAAGGTGGTATTTTTGGTCTTTTTGATTTTTATCTTTTTCTTTTATTTTTATACTTATAGATATATACAAGTATTTACAAGAATATTTCAAGCTATTTTTGGTGAGGAATATATATTTATTTTATTTACATAGGTATTTACACACATGAGCCCCTATCTCCCTCTACTTTGACTTTTATGCGGTCAGGCCCATACTGAGCCCTCCCTTGGGTTAGGTTGCTCAACATTTATTCTAAATATTTCCCTCTTTTTCTTTTTAATCTTTATTCTTTTATTTTTGCACAAAAACATGCTAATTATAGGTTTTTACACAATGCATGCTTTTGGTAATTATTCCTATTTACACATATCTACATGTATTTGCATAGGTTTTTGTAGCTAAAATATAAGAATAAAGAGTGATGAATGGGTATTCATCAGTAGACTTCAAGTAAATCTAGGGAGTTATGCTTCCAGTGCCCCGGCTTCTTGCAGTGATGACATACATTAGTTTTCTTCAATGCTATCATAGTGGAAGAATTAAAAGATGAGCCGATACTTGGACTCTTCTTTTTTCTCTTCTGGGCCAGACCCTTCTGAGAACCTTGCTTCTGACCAAGCTTTCCTTAGACTTGTGCAACCATTTCACTTCCAAAGGGTTTATCTTTCTTCATTATGTCTTCTGCAGTCTTTAAAGCAGCCAATAGCCCAGCATTTGTATAGTTCACTTTGCTCATGTGGAAAGTGTCCACAAAGCTATTGAAATACTTAGGGATTGACAATAGAATGAAGTCAACCCGCATATCTGCATCCATGTTAGCCCCCAGGGTTTCCAGCTCAGAAAGGTACCCAAACATTTTGAGTCCATGTACTCTGATAGAAGTCCCTTCCTGCATCTTGCATCGAATAAGTTCTTTCATGATATTATAATATTGTGTGTGGTTTACATACATCACCAAACATTTCTCTCATATTCAACATAATGTCTTGGCAAGTGTTCATGTCCATATGTTGCTTCTGAAGCACATTAGATAACAAACCTAGAATATAAAATCTTGCCAAAGTATGTTCTTTATCATATTTTTCATTAAATTTAATTTCTTCTGATGTCAGAGTGTCTGTGTACTTGTCCTTCGATAGCAAATAAAAGATACACTCTGTAGATAGGACAAGATCCAAATTACGGATCCAATCCGAGTAATTTAGTCTGCTTAACTGATTGACCTCCAAGAGATGACTAAGTGGGTTCATGGACTTCATTTTCTCAAATTAAGAATGTACTATATTAGAATATATAAATAATTATATATTCAATTGAAATTCTTTGATTAAAGATTTTTAATCAAATTAATCTTGCTTTTTTAACTTAGAAAGTTCATTCCCTTAATCACCTTCAAAGCAAGAGATATACTTACCGATATATCTCTAGCAAGAACATGGACCTCCCTTTTTACCTTAGTTACATCCAAATAATATGAGAAACTACAACTCAGGTAAAAGGAAGCAGGAACACATTCCACCTTGCAAGTCCAACTTGCACTCCTAATTTGGTCTTTAACACCTGGGTCCACCACTCCAAAGGCGATGTTGACCCGTTGTTAGTTGAACCAACCATCAATAGTAATAGCACTCGCTATGCGCAATCCAATATTGCCCCAATAACATGAGGAACCGATATTGGGCTCACTACCATACGATCTTACTCTTTCAAGAAGCAAAGAGCCCGATCCAGATGTGCTTGTATGCAGGAGATGTTACTTCGGACATGCGTCTCCTACATACAATCCCCGACGATGGAACCCTTCACCCTAACGGGAGACCATAGATGTCACTTATGTGAACCTCCATATCTCATTCAAATTCTAATTAATTATAATGAATCATATTCACATAATTAATTCTTCTAAGGAAAATACAACTCTGTTCATAATCGAGTGTTTTAATTGGATATAATTAATTTAATTTATTAAATCAATTACCAATCCAATCTAAGTAACTAACAAACTTGATTGTTACTTGAAGGATGGTACTATCTAAAAATATGTATTATTCGAATTTTAATAATAAGCAAAATGCGTCATGATTGCTTCAAGCATTATCATTTCCTTACCCATTATCATGGCCAGTTCTGACAGTAGTGGGACAAACCACTCATAGAGAAACCTTCTACCCCAATGCTCCCCAAGTAGACACCATATCTGCCTCAGGTCAGGATAATACGATTCCATCATTTTGTATTTGAGATGATAATCATTCTTTCAACTGAAGTTGTACCATATAATAATAATAATCAAAAGTATTTTGATTAATGTTATAAGGAGATTTGCTAAATAAATCTCCAATCCTATTCAAATAACAAAAGTTTGCATGTAGAGATTGTCTTACAACTATTGTAGGATAAACTAAGGTTTTCATGAAACACTCATTCAATGATGATTGATGTTTAATTAATTATTTTCATAATTAAATATTAATCATAAATTAATCATGACAAATTATCAATTCCTTGATTGACATAGAATTATAAACAAATTAAGAAAGAGATCCAGAAGATCCAATCATCACCTTATCCATCTCCACTAAATATGGAATATCTAGGGCAAATGGAGTCGGAATCGTGCAGTTTTCTGGTTTGATTCTCTACTCAATAAAGTGTTTATTATATGATTTATGAGAGGAAAACTGTAAGCAAAAATAGTTTTGTTACGGATCGGTAAATACATGTAAAACAATTTCATAGCGGGAACTATTCGAATCAATTTCACGTACTTTTAGAACAAATTAATAATTACTATTTTTCAGATATGTTTAGAAATTTAAATACATTTTATTAACAAAAAATACATCTAAACAGTGCAAAAATAGTATGTTTTTTTATTAAAAACCGATTTAAATCTCGCATCCAATGCAAAAAACAATGATTCTCGCACTTCCAAAACACGAACCATGATCACATAGGGTTTTAGATCACATCCAAGACCTGAACAAGGCTTTGATACTACTTGAAGGATATGTAAAAATTCTTAAGTGTATAATGGAAGCGTAAGGATCACATCATGTGCAATCGGGAGCGACTAGTCGCACTAGTTGCTCGGTGCATCAGAATTAAAAAATTTTAAACGATGAAACACATGATCCATGAACACTTCATGGATCATTTCATCTAAAACACATACTAATAATGGAATACTTATTGTAGAGTGGTTGTGATTGAGTATCTAAAGAAAGAGACCTCCTGTCTTAAGTCCGATCTGTCAGAGGAGATGCTTGAGAGCACGGAGATGAATCACGTGCTTCTCACAATCCAAGTTGTTGATCCAAGTGATGAATCTACTGATCTTGTTTCACGAGATTAAACATCTTCTTCAAGAGTGAGACACACCAAAGGAGATGGAGATCCACGAGTAGTCGAGGCAGCAACACAATGGCGACGCAATAATGGCGGCGACCTTCTCTCTAGGGTTAGGGTGGACGTCCACTCAAGATGGAGAGAGAGGTAGTGTAGGGATTGAGAAAGAGAGAAAGCGAGAGATCAATAGTTATTGTAACTCAAAGAGCAAGGGGTGCCTTTTCTTATATAATATTTTGGGAGTCCATGGATCTCAATCCATGGACAACACAAAATCAATGTATGAGATTGATTTGTATTTCTTTCAATGGCCATGATTTTATTGTAAAAACACGACAACAATTAATTTAATTTAATTTAATTAAATATATATTGAATAGTAATATAAATTATTTTCAAATTAAATAAAATATCTTTGGAGATAATTGCGATAGAGATTAACCTTCTCCCATAAGGGGAGATGACAACCCATTCCAATTAGGACTTGATGGCCGTCCACCACCTTTTGTTGGAGGGTAGCAATCTCCATCCAATTCCACGAGATTACATTATCTCATGAAAATCTCCAACATTATCTCACAGAAATAATTCTTAATTATCTTGTGAACATTGCAATTATGCCATTGGAAATTTGTGAATCACATTCACAACCCAAAATAAAATGTAAATTATATTTTCAAAGCATCCAATGTGAATCCAATTCACATATGTAATTAATCAACAAATATAAATTATAGTAGGCTCTCTCTAATGCATTTTAAGTCACATTTATCATATGAATAATTTTGATAGTGCTATCCATATTATTCTTATCCATAATAAGTAAATCACATTTAATTATATTGGATCATCATTCTCATGAATCTAAATATTATGAATCAGATTCACATTATTCGTGATAATTGAATCACATTTATTATCCATTTCTCAGTGGTTGGATATAATCTAACAATGTAATTATTCTCGAACTCTTTCAAGAATAATATGATCTCTCCGTAGATACATGGAGATAAGGACATGGCGATTGTACGTTCCACAAATAGTGACTTGGATATTGAGATCACTGATCAAATCTAGATCTTATGGACCTCTCATAGATGCTTGATGGAATCAAGATCATATATCTAATCTTCTCATTGCATCTGAATCACATTCAGGTCAATGTCTGACATTTGGACCAAGATAAGATAACTTCTCTGCCAAGAGGAATCACTAAAGTCCAGACCTATTTCATCACTCCCTCAGAATGGAAGCGTGATGGTTATACAATCCTTTATGATCACATCACCCTAAGGTATTCCTAATACATGTACATCCTACATACTAGAAGACCTATGATAAACCCAAAGACATACAACAATTTACACTATCATCCTTAGGGTTTCATCATTAAGTTTCTCATTCGGTCATTGGGAGTCGGTATCGATCATATGCTTTCCAAAAGAGTATATCATACCTTCAAATTCTTATCATGCTTCCGAAGCACGACCATCATGCATGGAATTTGATCGGTCCCAATACCTCATGATTGAGCTCATGTCTTCCAATTCACAAGTGAACCTGTATGATCCCTTTGAGAAATCGTGTTACTCATATGTCCTCATATGCACACTAGCTCGCTGGTGTATAGACCGTAATTAGGCCATCAACCTATTGGTCTGCCAAATGTACATACGTAGACATATATCAACACATCGGTCTCCGGTCAGAGGATGTGTGCCTATATCATGAGAGTAATCAACATATGACTTGGTTATCTTGATCTCGTTAAATCAACTCTTTGACCTTACTAATCTGACACCTTCGAATCTCTATTCCCATGCAGAGAACTTGCATCAAGAGGTCTGTCAGATATCGGCCAAATGAGGAAGGATTTCCATCTCCTACTCAGGATGGAGATCATCTCTTAACAATCATTTGATGGTGTTTGATGACTCCTCAATCTAACTCTTTAGATATTCATTCAAGCACCAACCTCTATAATTCAACCATTTAATCAATAGCTGTATGATCATCAAGATGGATATGGTACATAACTCTAATTGTACAAAGGGACCTTATAGTACATTCATTTATTTAATCTCAGATAGAGAGTGAAATAACTAATAACTTTTATTGATAAATCAAACATTACAATAACATTTATTATAAGGATGGTTCGCCTCGAGCTCACATGCCTAACATTAACATGACTATTACTACACTTTAGAATCACCGTTCCCATGCAGAGAACTTGCATCCAGAAGTTGGTTGGAATTTGATCTTTAGAGAAAGATTGCCATCTCTTTCTCATACTGAAGATCTATATTGAATATAACATGTTGGAAGTCAGTTGTATCTTCTCAGCTGCATGGTATTCAATATGGACATGGTATACAAACCTAATTATACAAAGGGATCTTAATGGATGATGAATCCACGATTCATCGTCTCAATATCTTAATCTTAGCAAAATCTCCGAGTAAAATCCCAAATAAATATCCATAAAATCAATAAATTAATAAAATGATTCTTGTAAATAAAATACACTAATTATTATATATTATATTGTATAAAATAAATTAACAATAAAAAACTGCAAAATAAAGGAGTTTTTCACCTGTATTCATGTAATTTTAATAAATTAATTTCAACTCCTTTTTAGCTAGTTCTTTCTCTGAATTGTTCATAAAAATGTATATAAAAAAACAAAAATATAAAATAAATTTCATCTCAAATAAATGCTCCAAGATCCCAAAGACAAAAAGCTATAAAGTCTAACTTCCTGGCTAAATTCTCGCTCCGTATGAACTCCAAATTCACCAAACTCACTTTTAGAGTTCAAGTTAAAAAATTATCTATCCAATGAAAGTGATTTCATTAAAATCGGAGCTTGTTTGCAAAATATGAGTTTTGAGACCTTAGTGTATATTGTATATATTGTACATATTTTTTTTCTCATTTTTGATTTTATTTTTTCTTAATCATTAAAAATACAAAAAAAGTAATTTTTTGTTGTATTTTATTCCTAATATTTTATTGTTTTTCTTTCCATTTAAAATAGATTTTGTTAAAAATACAAAAAATTAAAATTAGAAAAGTAAAAAGAAACATGTACATGTTGGTTGTCTTCTTTTCTTCACTCTTTTTCTTCTCTTTATTTTATTGTATTTTAGTAGCTTACTTTATTTTGTTTTTTCCCTCTATTTATTTCTCATTCTCTACAATAACTTCTCTTCTACCACCAACTTCCATTCAACTCCACCATCTTCCAATAACCTCCCATTCCACTCCATCTCACCCACCTTCATTTTCTCTCTCTAACTTCTCATTCTTCTTCTTTATATTCATCTCCACATCCTCATTTTCCCCCATCCACCATTCTTATAGAAAGAGGAGAGAGCTTGGAACGTGGTGTCAGTGACAACGGCTTATCATCTTCCTCAAGCGACGACCTCCTTCAGGCGAGATTCGCGGCGACCACCATCCCCACGTCACAAGTTCCCCATTGAGCTCGTATAGCTTCTCCGATTTTTATTTTGCCAATCAGATCGAGGTGACGACAGGAGTCCAGCGTAGCTGCTCCGCAAATTCGATGAAGATTCAGTTTAAGAATTCCCTGACATATCTCTTTTTATTTATTTTATCTAACATTTGTTTTCCCTTTTTTATCACACCAAATTACCACCCACCTAGCTTCATTTGTTTATTCCATCTCATTACCAATACCACACACAATCATTTATATTACAACCACCATCTACCCTTCATCCTCATCTTTTTGTTATTCCCTGCTTAAAGAAAACAAAAAAATTAAAAAAGTATAACTTAAAAAAACACAACTCAACTCTAAAAAGAAATAAAAAAATAAAAAAAATAAAAAAAATACGCAGCAGGTGGCCGCCCCCACATGCCGCCACTCAGCTCTCCACTGCCGACGCACTAGCCGCCACCAATGGTCCCCGCTCCTCCAGCCAGCCTGCAGCCTTCGCCGCCCACACGACCCCATCTCCAGGCGCGGCCGCCCTCCTCTGCACAATCACGCGCAGCCATCCGCGCATGAGCCACCTTTGCCTCGCACCCCTCCTCACGCGGTCCACCGGCCGCCGCCGATCCTTCCTCCGCCTCCAAGTCGTCCGCCTCGTGCCGGCTCCTCCGCTCCTTCGCTACCCTTCGTCCTCCCCATCTGCGCCCTAGCAAGAACGAATGAAGGTTTTTTTTAATTTCTGTAAAAATTGTATTTCCATTATTGCATGTTTCTAATATTACAAACCAGTTCCTGTACATGTTTTGTTGCAAGTATTGTTTTCTGAATTTGCATAGACACCCCTATGTTTGCATATTAATTTGGACCTCAAATTTGCATCATTTCTTTTAATGAAAAATAACATGACATTGAGCAACTAATTTTCTTCCATAATCAAATTTATTTGGATTTTTGTGATCTATGGGTAATTTATTAAGATTATTTTAGTTGAAAATTTTGTATTTTACCCAATCCGATCCCTTAAATTCATATTTCACTCATAATTACTCTAAAAATTCCACAAAAATAAATAAAGATACCTTGATGCGAGCTTTAATTTGTTTCCAAATTTCATCTTATTTGGAGTTGTCTTGTACCTTAAATAAATTACAAAGTGATTTCTGTAATTAATTTTTAATGAAATCCACTATATCATTTTTGAGGAATTCCAAATCTTCTGGATTCCTCATATAAATGCCCTTTTGAGATAATTCAGTCTCTGGATGAATTGACATTGTGGATTTATTAGAAAGTAATTACTCACTGTCACTTCATTTTCATAAAAAAACATAAATAATTCATATTTTGTTTAAAAATCCAAAAAAATTACTGTATCCCTACTGCATCATGTTTTATTTCCAGTATTTTTTATTAAAATTTTTACATGCTATTTAAGTGAATAATTACGTAAAAACCCATAAAAGTGTGCGTTTTCATTATTGCATGTTAACCTGTAAAATTCAAAAAATGTGTTTTGTATTCATCACTGAATTAGGTTTTTAAGAAAAATATAATTTAGCTAAATCTGATTAATTTCACATTCAAATTAATTTAGCTAAGTTGTGTCTTTTCCTATTAACTTAATTCACCTGCATTTTGCATTTCACATTCATTTTTGCATTAAAAAAAACAAAAAAAATCTGCATTGGAAACCTAGACCCAACTTTTCTGAACTAACCAGAAGTTGTTCCTTTGCCTCCCTGTGTTCGACCCCGGACTTGCTTGAGTTATAAATTAAAGCCGAGCCACTCTTCATGGAGATTCTTCTCTCGGTTCTGAATGATTCGCTAAGTACCCCTATTATAACGAGTACACATTAAGTCAAGTGCTCAACGGATCGATCAGATGACGCCATTACCGGGGAGGCAAATGACTTAGGGTTTAATTTAAAAAAATTTGATTTAGGTTCTCTCACTCGAGTAGTCTGACCCCCGAGCCATCTTGTAATTAATCCGTTTTTTTCTTTTCTCTCAATTAGTTTTCTTATTATTTTGTATATATTATATCGTTGATCTCTCTAACATAAATTTTCTTTTCCTTACGAAGGTCCCGGTGGACTTGGAGTGCATCGGAGGTCGACGGACATGACGTGCGCCGACTGCTGAAGATTAATGATTTTTTAATTTATTTTCGAGAGCATGTTTTTGCAATTATTGTGTTGTAATAATTAGGTAATTCCTTTTTACAGCTGCTCTCATTTGAGAGCTCGTGCTTGTATCCGGACTGGACATTGGACCCGCCCGTGGTCGTGTGGTTGATTGACATAGAATAGGACTTGCACTCGCGGCTGTTAGAGCATATTTTTTTAGAATATTTTATTGCTTGTGCTCGTAATTTTTAGGACCACACATCACTTTTAAGGAGACACACTTAAACCGCAAGGCTATTAGATCAAATTAATTCGTTCATCACTCGCTACTAGAACTTCCTGTCTAGGAACGATTTTTCTCATTTGCATTCATATAGTATAAAATTCAATTCTGCCCTGCATCCTGCATGTAGAGCATTGGGATCATTGTAAGTCTCCTGAACTGGGCATGCATCATTGATTTCACTATTTGCATTGATTTTTATCGACTCCCTCCCCCGTGGTTTTTGAAACTTAGGATAAAAGGAAATCAGGACTGATCGTTAGGCGTGCCTTGTTTGGTGGATTAATCAAGTGATAATCGAACTTAAAATCAGGACTAATCAGAGTTGATAAAAAATGACTAAAACTAACATTTGCTTTGGGAGAGCAAAACCCTCATTGTATGCTTGGTTATTGTGATTGTTGAGAGGTGAGGACGCATCCCTAGGATAGTGCCAAAAACCTACTTATAAGTATTTCATAATTGGACATATATATTGATTTATCACCTAATTAAACCTGAAAAGATAAATGGTCGGACTTTTGTGACCATCACTCTATTTAGTAGGTGACTCAGGGTTTGCTCTTGTGTTTGTTTGTTTTGTGTGTTATTCGGTGCACTCGCACACTTTCTTCCTCGATCCTCTTCTTTCTCCATCTCCCTTCCAAGATGTTAGAATATTGGTCACCATATCCATGTCACTCTTCCTAGACCTTATTCCGATCATCTCCACCCTCTTATTCCTCCTCATACCCCCACCACGACTACGAAGTCATAACTCCAACTGACTTCCCCACTTCTTTGTCCTTCTCGCCTACCCCACATTCTTACATCACTGACCGACGTCCATCCTTGATTGACTCATATTATTCTCATCTGCCTGCTGGAATCAAGGAACAAATCAAAGAGCAAGCGACTGCTGAGATGAATGACTGGCAGAATCAGTTGCCCCCACGGACATCATTCTCACCTCGAGTTGGGACCAAACAACAATTGACCTATACACATTCCGACTTAACATAAGGGTACAACATGGTAGACCAGACAAACTGAATGGAGAGGCCTACACTACATGATCTTTCTGACTTGATTGACCTGAGTGATCAAGCCCACTTTTACCAACCTTCATATCACCCATTCGGAGAGCCTACATATACAGGGGATTGGACTCATGCGACCGATCTACAGACTCCCTGTCTACTAACTTCACCTTATGAGGCTCTGACCAACATCTGCCATACAGATGGGTTATACTCAACCCAACATTACACGCCTGAGTCTAGGTGTGTTGAGTATAAGATCCCGAGTTCTCATCAGTACCCTCCAACTGAGCAGACTTCTCTCATGATGTGTCATGAGAACTTATTGGAGGATGACATTTCTAGACCGACTAAGAGTCCAGGTATGAAAGTGGATCATGGATTTCACAAATTGAATCTTGAAAACCTGGAAGATACCGAATTGACCACACGTCATGTACAGCTGGAGTCCCTTCTACCTCACTCTTCTACTAACCACTTTTCCTCCAAACTCGAGTCTATACATTCTCAAATGCCTCCTTCACCTATCAAAAAGACTAAAACATTGAAAAACCAGAAAATACTTCAAAATTGAAAAAGGAAAAGATCAAAAAAAATTGGATCCTGCAGTTAGGGAAGCACTTGATAGAGAGTTGATTTTTGAGCTTCCCTTAATAATGGACATTGAACATTTTCCCGATCTTAGAAGATTTATGAGAAGTAAATTGATGCCTGAAACGTCGAGAAATAAGATAACAAGGACCGAGAACCATGTAGTGTCTATGACAACGTCTTTGGTGATAGGGAGAAAAACCAAGAGCCGCAGAGTCAAGCGGTTGCCTATGTTTGATTGTGAAATCAAAGATACCACCTCCAACCATGCAAGAATCGATGATGACTCACCGATTAATATCCTCCCGACCTTCGTGTTTGCCAAGCTCAAACTCAGATCTGCTAAGAAGTCAAGAGCGATCGTTCAGTTGGCTGATCAATCTATTAAATGGTCGAGAGGAACTATTTTAGTCATCATTACTTTCCAAGGTGCTCTACTACAGGTAGACTTCACGATCATCGAAATTGAGCATCGAGGAGAGTTCACTCAGTCTCCAATCATTCTCGAGAAGCCGTTCTTAGCCTTGGCTAAGGCAACTATAGATTGCGAGGCTGATTTCACTACATTGCGAGCACTACGACCTTACCCTAACTTTGAGGACACACGATATTTTAAGTTAAATCGTACAGTTGCTGACAACTGTGACATCCGAGAGACAGTCGAGTCCTGTCTCTATACTACACCCGAGATACTGATTGTCCAGACGACCATTGGTTCAAAGACTCCGTGCACCTCCACACCTCCCACTACTTACATCACCACCACCGTGACAACTTTTAGAGAGGACTCACAACCAGAAGCTGTCCCTGAGTCGGACATGATCATTTCTGATTTCCTTGACTTTTTAGATGATCCAACACGTTAGCCGATAAATGCCAAGCCAACTGAGGACACTGTGCCATACCAGAGATATGTGCTGACCCTACAGGAGTATTATAATGCATATGGTGACTCATGTGATTATGAACCTCTGATCAGCACCTCACTACATCCAGGATTTAAACTAAAAGAGGCAACTAGGACCAAATTGGCTAATCTTGATAAATATGTTGCTCCATCCTCTAGTCGGTTATCTGGTAAGAAGAAGAAGAAGAAGAGTATTGATTCCTCGAGGTGTTCCCCCGAACTCCTCAAGATGTATCACTCTCCTCTTCCTCTTGATGCGTCAGGTTCCTGAAAACTGGCTAAGAAAGTTACCTTCGACTTACCAGAGAAGGAACTTTTGGAGAAGTCCTCATCAGGTCCATATGAGGTGATCTATATGAGTGAGCTCAGTTCGGCTGTTCTAAAGCCATATTTGAGCAAGCAGTCGTGTGTCGACCCTCGTTGGACGTTCCCTACACCTTACTATTATTCCTCTGCGGACGACTCTGACAGTGAGACACATGTATACGACCCTCCTTCTCTCTCACGCAAGAAGGTTCATCACAAACCTTCTTGATCCTTGTACATCCTCACTCCTCCTTGTACATATTTTCCTTCCTTTATTCCCCTCCCTCCTTCGTGATTCACAACGCTCACCCTAGTTTCGTATCATTTTCATTTTGTGACTGTACTTAGGATGAGTAGATCCTAAGTATAGGGGTAAGTGACCCGATTTGCTCCATCTCTTCTTTTTATATATTCTTTCCCATTCTCATCGGTCCCCCATTCCTGTGCTCTTTCCAATACTTAGGCTGACCAGAGCCTAAGTATGGGGGAGGGAGATGCTCGTTGTGTATTATCCACACTCTTATATTCTTTTTCACTTCTATTCTTTTCACCCACTTATACTTAGTATGAGCTATGGCTTTTTGTCACCTAGTGCCATGAGGACATAACACATGCTAAGTATAGGGGGGACGTGTATATATTACATATATATTTTACCTATAGCTCGTACTTTGACTCGTTCGTAATTAAAATAAGGGATTATGGGTAAAATGTTGTAAATAAGAGGTATAACAAAAAAATCATCAAAAAAACTTTTCTCCTTAAAAAAAGGGTTTCAACAAAAAGCAAGCAAAAATATTTTCTCTTATAAAAAACTTTGAATTTTTTCCCTTTCTTCTCTTTCTTTTCAAAATTTTTTTTTTTAAAATGTGTATCCTTTCTTATTTACCTTTCTTTTTTAAAAAAAACATTTTCCAAAAGAAATCTCTTTTAAAAAAACCTTCTTTCCTTTCTTTTTCCAAAAAAAGAAAAAAAACACAAAATCAAAATCACAAAAAACTAACTAATAAGTTGGTTTAGTCCTTGACACTTAGACATTCACAGAAGACATGTGATGTTCAAGGACACTTGGTTATGAGGTCTTGAGATTATGAGTTAACCATCGTTAGTCATTAGGGTCTTTGACTTAATTATTCACATTTTCTTAGTTTGAAAGATTCGTGTGCTATATTGCATGCTTAGTCTCTACCTTAACAATATGATTAACACCTCACATACACGACTACAATTATGATAAGATGAGTTAAAATTTATCTTGAGGAACTGGGATGAGGGATTTGAGTTTGGACCTGATTTAATGATGCTCGAGAATGGGATAAAATCAATGAAGGCATCATGAAACCTAAGTGTCAACACCTTTAGCCAGTATGAGAACATGGTTCTCGTATTATCTCTTGACATTTACCTATGTGCCAGGGTGTGATTAAATTAAAAAATGTTGATCAGAGCGTGCCAACTCTTGGTAAAAGCAGTGGATCTAGCCAAAATCATAAAGCAAAGAAAGAAAGAAATGTTGAAAGAAAAGCTCTCACCATACAAGTTAAATATCAAAAGAGCTTCCACCAAAGGAGAGCGCTCCCAACCATTTCAAAATGTCCACTTGGACCACCTCTATTTAGGATCAAGAGTCGGGCTTGCACCAAAAAAGGGATCTGCATCGTAAATGCTAGAAGTCTGGGTGTAGAAGGTATAATAGATACTCAAAAAAGGCACACCCCGGTGTACTCCCAGGAAAACAAGTGTAGACGACTCCAACTTCTCTTGACGGACACACTGATCAACAACAAAAAAACACGTTGAGTTAATAAGGTACTTGAGAGGATCCTTGTTCCAATGAGAGGGAGAAAGATGGTGGATTGGATTGGATGCAAGAAATGGTGGATTGGATGCAAGAAATGGTTTATTCCCTAGTGTTGAGGATCAAGTTCTTAAGATAGTCTCTTGGACTAGAACCTTGGGTGATGTTGGGACTCTACTCTTGTAACGACAGTCCACACGTAAAGTCATATCCCTATTATATATGTATAAGAGAGAGTCTGATGATTAGGGAAATTGGATACCTTTTGACTAGAGCTCGGTTCAGCTTAGAAATTTAAGATCTCTAAAAGCGAGAGTTTTTGAACGGATTAAATCTTGTATTCACATGCACAGTCAGGTTATTCCAACTTATTCATTCTTTATTTTCTTGAGGACTAGAAAGTTTAAGTATAGGGGGTGATGAATCCACGATTCATCATCTCAATATCTTGATCTTAGCAAAATCTCCAAGTAAAATCCCAAATAAATGTCCATAAAATCAATAAATTAATAAAATACACTAATTTCTGTATATTATATTTCACAAAATAAATTAACAATAAAAAATGCAAAATAAAGGAGTTTTTCACCTGTAAATAGCCCACAACTTCATGTATTTTTCATAAATTCATTTTAACTCCTTTTGGCTAGTTTTGTTTCTCTAAATTATTCATAAAAATGTATAGAAAAATACAAAAATATAAAATAAATTTCATCTCAAATAAATGCTCCTAGATCCTAAAGAGAAAAAGCCGTAAATGCCAACTTCTCGGCTAAATTCCCGCTCCATATTAACTCCAAATTTACCAAACTCACTTTTAAATTTCAAGTTAGAAAATTATCTATCCAATGAAAGTGGTTTCATTAAAATCAGAGCTCGTTTGCAAAATATGAGTTTTGGGTCCTCGATGTTATATTGTACATATTTTTTGTTTTCCCATTATTTTATTTTATTTTTTAGTCACTAAAAATGCAAAAAATCAATTTTGTATTGTATTTTATTCCTTGTATTTATTGTATTTTTCCGTTTTAAATATCTTTTATTAAAAATACAAAAAAATCAAAATTAAAAATGTAAAAAGAAACATGTACATGTTGGTTGTCTTCTTTTGTAAATTCTCCACTCTTTTTCCGCTCTTTATTTTATTGTATTTTAGTAGCCTACTTTTTTTCTATTTTCCCCTTTATTTATTTCTCATTCTCTACAATAACTTATCTTCTACCACCAACTTCCAATTAACTCCACCATCTTCCAATAACCTCCCATTTCACTCCATCTCATCCACCTTCATTTTTTCTCTCTAACTTCTCATTCTTCTTCTTTATATTCATCTCCACATCCTCATTTTCTCCCATCGACCATTCTTATAGAAAAAGGATAGAGCTTGGAACGTGTTGTCGGTGACAACGGCTTATCATCTTCCTCAAGTGACGACCTCCTTCAGGAGAGATCCGCGACGACCACCGTCCCCGCGTCACGAGTTCCCCATCGAGCTCTTATAGCTTCTCCGATTTTTATTTTGCTAATCCGATCGAGGTGGCAACAGGAGTCCAGCATAGCTGCTTTGCAAATTCCGTGAAGATTCGGGTAAAGTATTCCCTATCATATCTCTTTTTATTTTGTTTTATCTAACATTTGTTTTCCCTTTTTTATCACAGCAAATCACCACCCACCTAACTTCTTTTGTTTATTCCATCTCATCACCAACACCACACACATTCATCTATATTACCACCACCATCTACCCTTCATCCTCATCCTTTTGTTATTCCATGCTTAATGAAAAAAATTAAAAAAAAGTACAACTTAAAAAAACACAACATAACAGTAAAAAGAGATTAAAAAAATTAAAAAATAAAAAAAATACGCAGCAGGTGGTTGGCCCTCAGCTGTCGCCGGCTACTGCCGGTCAACTCTCCACCGCCGGCACGCTAGCCGCCACCAGCGGCCCCCGCTCCTCCAACCGGCCTGCAACCTTCACCACCCACGCAACCCCATCTCCAAGCACGACCGCCCTCCTCCACGCAGCTATGCGCTGCCGTCCGTGCATGAGCCACCTCTGCCTTGTACCCCTCGTCGCACTGTCCGCCAACCGTCGCTGATCCCTCCTCTGCCTCTAGGTCATCTACCTCGTGCCGGCTCCTCCGCTCCGTCACTGCCCTTTGTCCTCCCCATCTGCGCCCTGGCAAAACGAATGAAGGTTTTTTTAATTTTTTAAATTTCTGTAAAAATTTCACTATTGCATGTTTCTAATATTACAAACCAGTCCCTATACATGTTTTGTTGCAAGTATTGTTTTCTGAATTTACGTAGACACCCCTGTGTTTGGATATTAATTTGGACCTCAATTTGGCATCATTTCTTTCAATGAAAAATAGCATAATGTTGAGCAACTAATTTTCTTCCATATTCAAATTTATTTGGAATTTTATGATCTCTGGGTAATTTATTAAAATTGTTTTCGTAAAAAAATGTGTATTTTACCCAATCGGGTCCCTTAAATTCATATTTCACTCACATTGCTCTAAAAATTCCACAAAAATCAAGAATGATGCCTTGAAGTGTGCTTTAATTTGTTTCCAAATTTTATCTTATTTATAGTTGTCTTGTGCCTTAAATAAATTACAAAGTGATTTTCGTAATTAATTTTTAATTAAATCCATATATATAATTTTTGAGAAATTCCCAATCTCTGGATTCCTCACATAAATGCCTTTTCGAGATAATTCGCTCTTTGGATGAATTGACATTGTGAATTTATTAGAAACTAATTACTCACTATCACTTCGTTTTCATAAAAAAAATCCATAAAAAATTCATATTTTTTCTAAAAATCCAAAAAATAAATGTAGCCCCATCGCATCGTGTTTTATTTCTAGTAATGTTTTCATAATTAGTACATTCTGTTTGAAAATTGCATAAAAACCCATAAAAAATCTGCATTTTTCATTGTTGCATGTTAACCCATAAAATTCCAAAAAACATGTTTTGTATTCATCACTGAATTAGGTTTCTAAGAAAAATATAATTTGGCTAAATCTGATTAATTTCACATTCAAATTAATTTAGCTAAGTTGTGTCTTTTCCGATTAACTTACTTCACCTGTATTTTGCATTTCACATTCATTTTTGCATTAAAAAATACAAAAAATCTACATTGGAAACCTAGACCAAAATTTTCCCAATTAACCCGAAGTTGTTCCTTTGCATCCCTGTGTTCGACCCCAGACTTGCCTGGGTTATAAATTAAAGCCGATCCACTCTTCATGGAGATTCTTTTCTCGGTTCTAAATGATTCACTAAGTACCCCAATTACAACGAGTACACATTAAGTCAAGTGCTCAACGCATCGATCAATGGTAAAGTGCATTAATTTAATTATCCATTTAATTCCAGATGGACATGATAAAACAATAAGTCTTATTGCATTGGTGGGTCTCCATGCACTTACAAGTCCATCATATATCATACCTATACATTCGGTCAAGCTTCCAAAGTGAGACAACCATGCATGGAATTTATTGTCAATATCTCATGAGTGATCTCATGTCTTCCCGTTCAGTAGAGAACCTGCATGATTCCTTTGGGATCGTATTACTCATATGCCCTCGTGTACACACCATCTTGCTGGTGTATAGTCCTTAGTTAGGTCATCAACGTAATGTTTAACCTAATGTACATACTCAGACATATAGTACTACATCTGTCTCCGGTCAAAGGATGCGTACCTATATCGTAACAATATACGACATATGTCTTGGTTATCTCGACCTCATTAAGTCAACTATTTGACCTAACTTATCTAACACTTCCGAATCTCTATTCTTATTCAGAAGACCTACATTAAGAGATCTGTCAGATCTCAACCTTTAGAGAAGGATTACCATCTCATTCCTAGGCTAGAGATCCTTTTTTAATAATCATTTGACGGTGCTTGACGAGTCCTCAATCCAACTCTTTAGATATCATCCAAGTACCAGCCTCTATGATTCAACCATTGAATCAACAATTGTATTAATTTTAAGATGTTCATAGTACATAAGCCTAATTGTACTAAGGGACCTATTATGCAAAGTAGTTATTCTTCATTTCATATTAAGGAGTGAATTTAATAACTTTTATTGCATAATGTCTTGCCATAGGCTCACATGTTGACCACACACCTTCTCGATCATATGTACTTCACTGATCGATCACACCTTGTCGATCTTGTATATTGAAGTTATCGATCATTATTTTAATTCCATTCAAATAGTCATCAACTAATTGAAAATGCACTTAGCTGATCAATCATTTACAGTTGATCATGTTAGACATAAGTGCTCATGGAGAGCCATTACGCAATAATAATTATTGCAAATCACTCATCAATCTGAAATAAAGAATAATTGTTTTGTGTAATAGGTCCCTTCCAACAATTAGGGTTATGTGCCATGGACATCTTGATATCACATAGTTGTTGATCCAAATGTTGGATCATAGAGGCCGGTGCAGGGTTGAATATCTAAATTCTTCGATTGAAGACTCAACCACACTATCAAGTGATTATCAAGAAAGGATCTCTAGCATGAGTAGGAGATGAAAATCCTTACTCTAAAGGTTGACATCCTACCGACCTCATGATACAAGTCCTCTACATAGGAATAGTGATTTGGAGGTGTCAAATAAGTTAGTTCAAGGAGTTGACTTAGTGGGATCGAGATAACCAAAACCTATATCGTATGTTGTGACGATATAGGCACACATCCTCTAATCAGAGATAAATGTATCACTATATGTCTGAGTATGTACATTTGATGGACCATTACGTTGATGAAGTGATCAAGGTCTATACATTGATGCGTTAGTGTGCATATAAGGGCATATGGTTAATAAGATATCTCTAAGTGATCATACTGGTTCACTATTGAATTAGAATACATGAGCTCACTCATGCGATATTCAAATAATCCAAATTCCAATGTTGGTCATCTTGTTTTGGAAATAGGACATGATTTGAAGGTATGATACATGCTTTTGGAAAGCATATGATCGATACTGACTCCCAATGATCGAATAATAAACTAACCAATTAAACCATGAAGGAGATAGTCCAAAATGTGATCAATATTTCAGGTTTTAATCATAATCTTCTAGTATGCATGATATATGGGTATTAGGAATACTTGAGGGTGATGTGATCTTAAAAAAATATATACCATGACACTTCCATTCTGAGGGAGTGATGAAACATGTTTGAATTTTAGTGACTCAGCTCAATGAAATTGTTATCTAATCTTAAACCAAATATTGGATATTGATCAGAATTGGATTCAGAGGAAATAAGAAGATCATGTACATTGTTTGACATGATTAGAGATCTCTAAGAGGTTTTTTAGATCTGGACATGAGATTAGATTTCATTATCCAAGCCACTGTTCATGGTTGTGCAATAGACCTAATCCTATCTCCAAGTATCCACGGAGAAGCCACAATATCTTCAATGTATTTGAGGAGTGTTCCTACAGAGATAAACTGAGAATTGAGATTGTTCAATGATATTTGAATCATTGAGTGAAGAGGAAAACTTACGATGATTAAATTAGATTTAATTATCACGGATAATATTTTCTTAGATAGTGTAATCCACAATTATCCAATGATAATGTGGATAAGATTCATAACATTTTTGGATTTGTTTAGAGAGTTTTTGAGATAATTAAATTAGACTTAATTATCTTTGATAAGATTAATGTGGATAGTGCTATCCACAATAATCATAGATAATATGGATAAGATCCACAATATCCAATTGAGATTGGATTGTGAATAGGATTCATAAATTAATGTTAATGTGTGTTTATTTCATATTATAAATAAATATAAATAAGATTTACATTTAGTTTTGGACCTATGAATATGATTCATATTTGCCAATGGCTTATTTACAATTATCACAAATAATTTTGAAGTATGTAGTGATAATTGAATTTCGAAATGAATTAATAAAAAAATAAATTCATATTTATTAAAATTTTGCAAATATAACTATAATAAAAGGAAAAAAGAATCTCTCTAAAAAATGAGGGGCGTCCATGGTTGTAACAACCATGGTGGATGCCTCTATTATTTTAGAACCCTTCTATTGTTTCTTTTATTAATTATTTGCTGGTTAATTTATTGATAGTATATAATGGATAATTAAATCGATAATTATTATCAACTCTAATTCTAAATGTCATTATGAGTTCCTTTAATCTTGTCTATTGATTCAACAATTAGGATTGTAATCCGAATAATTTGAATCAATATATAAGGAGGGGCAGGGTGTGCTCTCAAAATACAAGTAATTCCAAGAGAAATAAGTCTCTCGTATCTTCTCTCTCTCTCTCTCTCCCCCCAAAGGATGTCCCCTCACTGGAATAATGCCCTTAATGTTGGTCGTTCCCTCTTTCCTCACATGACGGTATGCTATCGAATAGATTTGATCGATCCTGTATAGAGTTTCTTCATCCTTGATTCTTCGGGATCGTGATTAAGAAGGATGATTTTGTAAGATGAAATCAAGAGCAAGGAGATCCAAATTATCTGTTGGATTGTGGGATGTATGTCGTTCACCCCCATGCTCGTAACTGTTGTCTCCATCGGATCGAGCTTCAGATAGGAGGTCTCTTGCTTTAGAGACTTGATGATCACATTCTTGCTTCACGAGTTAATTCTATACTCATATGATATTGATGGAGCAGATTGAGAATGGTTCCCAATATATGCCATTCCATCAAATTTTTTAAATTCCACTTCTACGGCAACTTGTATGACAAGTCTATATTTTGATCCAATATGATCCGATCCACCCACTTCTATGATGCACGAGGACTTATCTGCCCTCCATCAAGTGTTATCAAAGCCTTGATCAGAGATCTTGGATATGATCCAAAGTCCTAAGAAGATAAGGCTTTGAACATTGGATTGCGAGAACACTATTTTTTCCAGGATTGTACAATTTCGAATTATTTTTGCAAACATTTGATATTGCTACTTTAAGGCATTGTTATTAACATGTTTTGGGATTTTATTTCATTTTTAGAGTGTCTAAATATTATCCCAAAGGTTTGGCTTATAGTTGCTTATGATCGGACAAAGTTTCGGGTACAAAAGTTCTCACAGTGTGTTGTTTTTTCATAAATTTCATAACTGTAAATTACAATTTTTTAGTTAATATTTTCTTGTCATAAAACTTGGTAAAAATATATTATTAGTATTATAAATGAAACTAGTAAACCATACGATTTTATTTCTTGCGTTTCCGAGCATGATAGACTATGATATGTGATATTTTGTGGACTAGGGTCGGAAGATGATATGATCATCATGATAACATTTTTTATGTATTTATACGTCAAAATAAATCATGGAAATATATAATATGAACTTATTAATTGTTTAAATAAATATTCAACAAAATTTAAGTTGACAACAACTTTTGAATGATCTACAATTATTACAAGTAGATAATTGAGATGCAAAAATAATTGATTTCTTGATTTGTTGAAAAGTTATGGATATTTAAAAGGGTTTAATTCCATTTTTCTATGAGAGATTAAAATATAGTATAGTACATGATCAAAAGATCAATATACTCACAAGTACAAATAAATCCAATTGTGTTACACTAGGTATGCTGGATTGGTTCCTTAATTAATGCCTTGTAATGGAAGGAAATGCTCCCTCCCAAGATAACTTGAGTCATCTAGCTAGATCTGTTTCATTAAAGGATAACGTGATGCACGATTAAGGTTCACTTTAACAACTAAAATTGGAATAATTTGTAC
Organism: Ottelia alismoides; assembly: GCA_037367405.1. Lineage (NCBI taxonomy): Eukaryota > Viridiplantae > Streptophyta > Magnoliopsida > Alismatales > Hydrocharitaceae > Ottelia > Ottelia alismoides. The sequence continues at coordinate 94,879 of JAZKJV010008485.1, read as the reverse complement.
TTGTGAAGGCACACACTGTACAATAATGTATATCAAGCATAAATTGTTTGTTGATCGAAATGGATGTATAACTTATATGATTAAGTTAGTGATCCAATCAATCATATTCTACACTATATTAAATAGACTAGATTTCCCTTGGAAAGGTTGATCACACGAATGTGATTCAAAGTGATAAATAAAAATTTGAACGGGGCATGGAGGATCATATGATGGCATCCATCGTCTCACACCGAGTCAGAGGTAAAATCGCCATGGATTGTATTGTGGAGATGCCTATGCGAAGTCACAACTCCAATATACAAGTGCATACAAATAGGGCCATCTTCTTCTCAAAATAGGTAGGTTGTATGCGTAGTGACCCCAATGTTGTTTCCCATATAAATGAGATGGTATTGGATTGCGTATATCGAGCTCTATTATTGTTGACAGTCGGTTCAATTGGCAACAGTTGACATCACATTAGAGGTGGTGGACTGGGGTGTCGAAAATCAAGTTGGGAGCGCAACTTGGACTTGCAAGGCAAAAAGAGTTCATGCCTCCTTTACCAAAACTGCATTTCTCATATTATTGGAGTGTGATGAAAGTGTAAGGGAGATCCTAGATCTCACATGAGGGATTTTGGTTGGCATGCCTCATGCTCTGAAAGTTGAAAAGGGAATACTCCTTCAAAGTAATAAAAATAAAGACAACTTTGATTTAAAATAACAATAACCTTAACCAAAGTAAATATTTATATAAATTATCTTGTTTTAGATAACTTTCATTTAAACACAGTCAAAATACTTATACTCAATCATAACTAGTATCATGGATACAATCCATGATTATGATCTTTTGGCAAAGATATGCACTCTCAAAGAGATTATAGGATATGGTTCACTACATTATGTAGAATCATATCTCCATAAGAGATTATGTACTCAAAATGTTTGAGTTCCTAACAAGTATTAAGAATGGAGATGGATGTAGATATGACGAGTGACATCATTCAACTATTTCTATTCAAGACCATCATGAATCTTCATAATTTCATATTGTATGAAAGAGATGAATCAAGTATAAATGTTAAAATACTTTTAGATCGAGATCCTTTGAGGACATGTTCAATTAGAGAGATCCTTTATATTAAGCAAAGGTTGATTAAGGATCATGGAAACAGAACGAAGCATGAGCCTGGCCCATAGGATGATGAAAGGTCAAAGAGGTGACTATACTTGTGGAACTTCGACATCCAAATATTTGAAACATTACCAATTATGCTGATGTATTATTCAAGTCATTCTCTAAGGATTATAGATATTATGGATAGTCATACTTCCAGTATATCGGATTAACATCTACAATTCATCATTGGGAACAACTTACTTATTACTTAAGGATTAAGCTGGATAGTTGTATTTAATTCTTCAATTAACACTTACAATAAGTTGCAAATGTTTTCGAAGATTGTGAACTTGATCTAAAAGTTGATATTCATCTACATGGGATTTGGTGCAATCATAGCAACCATCACCATTGGATAGATAGACTACTACATTCTAGTGGGAGAGTCATTAGTCATATAGAATGTCTCCGTGACCTAGATGTTAGAAATGATTCATTGTACATTCTTAAACTTAGAGATATACATAAATTCTAGAATACACCTATCGTAAAGTATTATGATGGATATATTTCAGAAGGTAATGTATCCACTAGATGCCTCTATGGAATTATAATATTAATTAATGATTCTTTGACAATTCTAATATTGGGAATTAACTCTTAAAAGATCAAGAGGAGGATGAAGATCATTCGACGATGATTTGGCATCAAGACTTAGACATATGTCGGTTGATAAGATCATCATGCTAGTAAGATACGGAACTTAGATGTTTAGAACTTACCTACTTTTGAATATTATATCCAAAGTAAAATGTTCAGGGCACCCTTCTTCGAGAATGACATAAGATGTAGTGGTGTTCAAGATCTAATATGTATTGATGTGTGTGGACCCTCCATACTATAATGAACATTAATGATATGTATATCAATTGATGATCATTCACAATATGGGATTTCTTCCTTAAATGTCTTTGAAATGTTCAAAGATTTCATAGTTCTAGTTGAGAACTAAAGTTGGAAGGAAGGTGCATATAATTCAATCTGACCTAGGTAATGAGTACTTGTCAGATGAATTTAAGGAATGACTTATGGAGAAAGGAATAATTTGTTTGATATGCGAGCCCCAACCGAGCAATTTCTACAATAAATGTTATTGTAATCTTTTTTATGTATCAAAAAAAGTTATTGATTTCATACGCTATCCAACATTAACGAATGAATGAACTTATAAGGTCCCTTAGTACAATTAGGGTTATATACCATGATTGTCTTAATAATCACAAAACTGTTGATTCAATGGTTGAATCTTAGAGGCTAGTGCTTAGATGATACTTAAGGAGTTAGATTGAGAGCTCATTTAGAACTGTAAAATAATTTTTGAGAAAGTATCTCCAGCCTGAGAAGGAGAAGGCAATCCTTACTCTAAAAGATGATATCTGACCGACCTCTTGATGTAGATCCTCTACATAGGAATAGAGATTCAGAGGTGTCAGATAAGTTAGGTCAAAGAGTTGACATAACGAGATTGAGATAACCAAGACCTATATCGTATGTTGTTATGATACATGCATGCATCCTCTGACCGGAGACAGATATGCTACTATAGGTATAAGTATGTACATTAGGAATACCATTACGTTGACGACCTAATCAAGTTCTATATGCCGATGAGTTGGTATGCATACGAGGACATATGAGTAATGCGATCTCTCAAAGGGATCATACATGTTTGCTACTAAATCGAAAGATATGAGCTTACTCATGAGATAGTGGGACCACCCAAATTCCATTGGTGGTGGTCTTACTTTGGAAGCATGACATGATTTGAAGGTATGATATACGCTTGGAAAGCATATGATTGGTACCAACTCCCAATTATCAAAGAGAAACTTAATGATAAAACTTGAAGAAGACAATTCAAAAATGATAAAAAACTTCAGGTTTATTCTAGGTCTTCCAATATGGAGGATGTACGAGTATTAGGAATACTCGAGCGTGATGTGATTAATAAATATGCATTTCATCATCTTTATTCATTTATCTTAGCTTAAAATACCTTCTTAAATACCGGTAAAAATCAATAAAACTATCTATTTATATATTCATTCTTTTGTATAGATATTGTATCATTATCATTATTTTTAACCTAAAATAAATAAATAAAGAAATAAAGATAAAAATAAAGATTGTATACATGCAATAAATACATGCTGACTCTGACCCCGGGAGAAGGTCAAGACTTCACCTATTCGACAAGGAATAAAGCAGGGGGAGATCAGTCCTATTGTAGAGAAATAAGAAAATTAATCTCCATTCATCACTTGTATATATTGCACACATTATATATATTTCTAACATTATTTTATTTATCACCGACACGTCCCTTATTAATCGCGTATCAGGATTGCCGCCCTTCTTCTTGTACCCGCTAATGGGGGGACCTTCCTCCTCTTCATCTGGTTCCTCAAATGCAGCTTCAAGCTGAGACTCTACTATATAATCTATTTGGGGGCTCGGCGAGGGTGGGCTTCTCCTCGCATTTCTTTTCAGAATCGAAAGGTGGGAGTATGCGAAGTAGGGTGTCAAAGATAGAGGAAGAAACCAAAGAATGAGGAGAATCATAGTGAGCCTTTCCGGAGCTTCTTATATGAAAGTCGAGGAAAGATCCCCAGAGATTATGGTCCTTCGTCTATCGGCTAAGTAGGGCTTTAGCCTCCCCTTCGTCTATCACCTAAGCAGGGCTTTAGCCTCCCCTTTGCTTTGAGCCTCCACTCACCTTGCTCGTCTGAGCAACCAATCTCACTCAATTGGTATTTTCAATAACCCCCCTCGATCTGCATGCAATTCATGATTTGAATTTCATCGCAGCTCATCTTCTATTAATTCCCCTCCAAATCCATTTTTTCTTTTCGATATGTCTTTCCAGAGTTTTCTCGCCCGAAGTTGATCTAGGAGAGAGGAGGCGATGACATTGTCTCTTCCCCCTCAATTGGGAGTGTGATTGAGCACCTGGGAGGCATGGTTCCATCTACTCGCTGGAGCTCCTCTGCGAGTTCAACTTCTCTATTCTACACTACAGATTGAGGCCATAACCTTCACTTCTTCCACTATAGGTAATTCTAGGTAATTTTTTTTTGTCTTTCAATTTCACGTTTAATTCCTATTACTTGTTAAATTCAGATCATCCTCATCCGAGCTTTGCTCTGCTCTATCGGAGCTCTTCGATCATCCAACTTCACGCCCGACACTTCCAACATATCCACCTCGACCTTCTTCAATCTTCTCCCATAGTATGACCACCCCTGATCACACAAGATTTAGAATTTGATCTCCCTTCCGACCACCTGCCATCGAAGATCTTCCTTCTCTTCATGTAATTCCTTCTCTTCATGTAATTCATTTTAGCCTAATAACTTGGCTGGATCTCTATCTCCGATCAGAATAAATCTATTGCAGGCCACGATGAATCTCAGATTCATCACTCTAAAAATGAATAATTAAGCTCAAATCCCTAAAATTCATTGGCATTTCTTCATTTATTCAGCATAATTAGCATTCATGCATGTATTGATAAGAATTGCATTTTCTCACTTATTATTGCACAAAATAAGAAGCCAAAAATCTCATCCCAATTAGCATGTAAAATAAGCTAACTTCTATGATTTTTAACAAATTCATGCTAACTCCAAATGACCTGAAACCACCTCCATTGTGTACATATTACTAACAAGAATAAATGAAAAATACAAAAAATCACAAATTAAAACACGTGGACCAAAAACCTAAACCCTACTTGTAGGATTGTTGGACTAAAACCTCGACATCTTCCTCATCTAGTGTCCTATTTGATTCTACTTACTTTTGAACTAATGTACATTCAAATACCTTCAAAACAAGATCAAGTTCAAGTGAATCGGAGCTCATATGTGAAAGCTGGGTTTGGGCCTCTTTCGTGCATTTTGTATTTTACCTAATTTTGACCTATTATTTTATGTACATAATTAACTCATTTTATTTTATTTCTTTTTTATTTATTTTCTTTGACCAAAGTTTTATTAAAATGCATACAAAATTCAAATCTAAATTGATCAAAGAAACTAATAGAGTCCGAGTCTTCACTAACTGTCTGCACAAAGTTGTTGTTTTGGTATTTTATTATATTTCTTCCTTTTCTTAATTAATAAAAAAAATAGATTAATGTGTAAATATTTATCTTTGATTTTACCATATTTTTTCTAATTTTTATCTAGTTTTAAAATAAAAAAAATTATTAAACCAAAAAATGGTATTCTATCTAAGTAGGATACTCCAAAAACATCACTTTATGCAAATGATCGATTTTGGTTTTAGTCTCTTCATAAAAGTTGTAGACCTCATCAAGATGAACAACTTTTATGAGGAAAATTTTTCGATCCTAGTCGTTTGCTATTTCTTTTTTATTTTTCTTTTCTTTTCATTTTTCTATTTTTCTAGGGCTGACACGTGGCATCTCTTAGAGCTGTCACGTGTCACCCATTTTTGTCCCTTTTATATATTTAATTTAGTTTTTTAGAAAAATAAATAAATAAAAAATAAAATATAAAAAATAAAAAAATAAATCGCTGCCACGTGGCAACATCTTGGCTGATCGGACGACCGCTGGTTTTCATCTTCCTCCACCACTTTCCCAGATTGGCACCGCTGTCCCCTTAAATTTTCTCCGTTGCCCGACCTCCGCGGATCTCGGCCATCACTCAAGCGTATCCCCATCTCCAGTTAGATTCCTCTACATATCTCGTCCCCGACCTGTCCTCTTCTGGTCTAGCTGCATGCCACCATCCTCACCACTGGTCACCTCGTGTACATCGTGGCGCCAGCCGCTCCTTCCTCTTCGGCCTCCACCAACTCTCCATCGAATCCCAATCGATCAAGCGACCACCGCCATCACCAAATCAACCCCCATCACCTCTTCTATTTAAGCTGCACCGCCCCTCCATCAACGATCATCCATCGACCCACACAATGAGAAGGAGTACCCCATCAGGAGGTGACAGCGCCGCGATTGCTCCTCCGAGCTACGATGAGATCCGAGGTACCCACCTCATTTGCAACGCCTCTGCGAGTGCTCTGCTCCGACGTTATCATTGTTGAGCCAACGTTTCTTCGCCTCCTTTGACTTCACATTCATCGACCACCCCCCCAAACCCTAGCTACTTCGCCTACAATAAGGCTCCGTCGCCTCACTCCATCGAAAGCTCCACCTTCCACGCTGCCTGGCCCTCCCTGAGCTCCAACCTGATCGGCCTTCCACCGCTTCATCAACACCCAAGTGCACCTTAAATCTCAAGGCATCCAAGAGCCCACAACCATGCCAACGTCACCGACTCCACCATCTCACGCTTCATCTCCGTCAACGACGTCTCCTGCTCCAACCGTGGGGTACACAACCCCGCCTCCCCTCCGCTCGCTCTCCGCATCTCTCTGGCCACCGTACACCACTGAGAGGGTAACCCGAGGTCCTCCCACAAGCACTGTACTTGCGGAGGAAATGTCAGCAGGAGACCCACCCCTGCTCACGTGATACGCGTATGCAGGGTGGGTTAATTGTGACCATACCCCTCGAGCTCCCTTTAATCCCATTGCAGTCCATCCTTGGGGGCACTTGCTTCACACCTGACCTCCAAGAAATTTTGCAATTTGACCCCAGTAGTTTTGGTAATCGATTTTTAGTCCTTGTACTACTTTTTTTATTTATGTAATTGCATTGAGACCCCTGAGTTCCCTCTATATTTTGAGCTACATTATTGAATCTTTTTTTATTTAAAAATTAGCATGATGTTTTACAACTAATTCTCTACATTGTGGCATACTCATCATATTTTTATTACCTGCGGTTAATTATGGAATAATGTTCTTATGGAAATTGCATACTTTGCCCATTTTATGCTCATAAATTCATATTAAATTAACTGTTGCTCTAAAAATTGCTAAAAAAATAAGGATTAGAGAATTAATTATATTTCACATTGGGCCCAAAAAGTATTACATTTGCATGCATGGTTTGCTCAATAAAAATCATTTTGTGGATTTCAATATTTAATTTTTAATAGGTACCAAATCTTATATTTTTAACATTTAGGATTTTTCTGAGATCAGTCACCTACGGATATACCTTGGATAATTTATCCATTGAAAATAAGCAGGTTTAATATTTATTATAATTAATTATTTAAATTCACTTTATTTGCATGCATAAATTCATAAAATATTTATCCTGCATAAAAAATTCCAAAAAATTACTGTTTTACCATATTTTACATATCGACCAAGTTTCATAATTTTTGAACATTGTTTGATTAAAAATTGCATTTACTCCCTAAAATTGGCCTCATTTGCATCCCAAAATTGTATTAAAAATACAAAAAAATACTATCTCAAAAATTGTGGATGAACTTTGATTGACAAAATTCTAGGTTGTTCCTTTGCCTCCTTGAGTTCGACCTTGGGACTTTCCCATGCTCATGAAAATTTGAATAAATTATTGTCGTTATTTCTTGACCGATTACAAATTCCCGCCTACAACGAAATGACAAATTTAAACGATAATCCATGCAAATTAATTAGGGCATTTTCTGACTCGTCAGATGGTGCTGTTGTGGGGGAGGCAAACGGCTTATATTTTATCTAAAAAATTCTTAGTATTCAGTTTTCCTCTTTCAGGTAGTCTGAACCCCAAATCTTCATTGTCAAATTTCCATTTTTTTTCCTACATTTATTTTTATTTTATTTTCAACATTTATTTTATTATGTTATTTTTTGTTAATTTTTGTCACTCTCTTACACTCTCTCTTATTTTTCTTGCGAGGTACCTGACGTACGTGGAGCAGTTTCCCACGAAGCTAATGCATCTTCACCAACGCCCAAAAACTGCAAATAAAATCAAGATAGAGTCACGTTGTGAGAGAGCATAGAGTCTAGGATTTAATTTCTGCAATTTTATTTTTTGTAGTTAATTGTTCATTTACAACGGTGTCCATTTAGACTTTCGCGTGTCTAAAAAGACCTCAAACTTTTTCTGTGGTGTGTCGTGGTCTATTTCACTCTCCGGTGAGGGTGGGGTTCAAGTTGAGTGGCTCGTAGGTTAGACCTGTACATATGACTATTAGAGCTTCTAGGATTTTCTGATTGCAATCATAGAATCTAGGACCACACTACACTTTAATCGAGATGCACATTAGATTGTTCAACTTAGTAAAAAATTTAACTCATTTCTTCCCGACTAATAAAACTTTCTTCTAAGTACAGTTCCCGTCGGTTTGCATTCATCTAGAATAACTTTTAAATTCTTGTATTGCATCCCACATGGAGATTGCAAGGAATCACTGTAAGTATTCTAACTGAGCATACATCATCATTTTTCTTGTGCATCGTCTTTTGTTGAATTTCTTCCTCTTGTTTTGTCACTTAAAAATTTAAAGGAAATTGGGAATGGATGGTAGACATGCATTTGTGCTCACCTAATTTTTTCAGTGATCACCTAATTAAAATTGGAACTGCTAAACAAAGCTGACTAAATTAACTCGTAAAATCAAGAAGTGTTACGGGAGAGTAACCCCGATTTTAGATTCATTTATTTATCTGAGTGAGCGAGAGCCGGCATTTAAGGTTAGAGCCTAGCTCCAGAATCTTTGTTCAGACTACTGATTCTAAAACGATTAGCTACTTCTTAGTGAGGAAATAACAAGTAGCCGGTAAACGGTCTGGATTTCCTTGGCAGAATGGTGGTTTAAAGGACATTGTGAAAGGCTCCATCCTTAAGTAACACGGGTAGCCGTTTATGGTCCGTACTTACATCCATACTTGCTGAAAGTGGATGCAACTAGTCGTAAGAATTCGGGCCAATCTTTAAGAAAATTTTCAGCACCTAACATCTCGTTAAATTTTTCCAAGATTGAATTTATCACCGACTAAAATTGAAAACATAATTTTCTGAACTCTTGCGACTTCATTATGTGAGTTGGTGAACCTGGGGTTTGATTTGTGTTTGCATTGGTGTGCGTGAACTGAATTTGAAAATAAAAAAACTGCACAGTTGTGCCATCACTCTCCTTGGTTTAAAACTTCGGGTTTCTACTGTTGAGTATCCCATACACTTGAACATTTTCAACCAAGATCTATCATGACAACTCATCCACCTTCTTTTAAGATGACGAGACATTTGTTCGAGTACCCATCAGATCTATACTATGAAAATGAATTCGTCTCAGTCAGACCCAAAGCCTCAAAACCCCCTCCAACCATACATCATCCAACTTTCACAGGAGACTCTCACCCACAAATAGATCCAACCCTCTCTATAAATCTAATCTACTCCATGAATGACAATCCTTTATACTAGGGTCATACAAACAAACAACTGACTGAGGTCTCCATTTCTTCGTATGCCAATACTCTATATTTTGATCATACAATCCATCCTTCATACTATGTAAATTTCAATCCATAATTCGTGGGAGATTCTAACCACAGGATGAATCCGATCGAATTTAACACTTCTTCACATCTTCCACCTCCCCCAACCATAACCAAAAATGAGCAACTACCATCTTGGCTTGACCCATTTCTCATCGGGACTCATGAATAATTTGAAGTTCAAATCACTTTTGAGATAATAGTCGGCGGAGACAACAACTCCAACTGACTTCGATCTCTCCTCACCATATTGTTGGAATAGGTCAATACTTCACAAATCCACACTTCGATTTGATCAGTGGGAATAAAATGTAAATCTGAACATATCAAGAGGTTGGCCCCCACCAGATAATCTTCCATCTTGGATTAACCATGACAATCCCATCTTCAGATAGAACACTCATACAGAGGATTGGACTAATGACATCAACACACATAAGCCCTGTATGTTGACTCTCCACGGTATAAGGGTTCGATCAATCATTACCAAAGGAATGGACTCTACTCAAATCAACAATATATGCTTGAGTCATAACATTTTGAGTATGCGACCTATAGATTCCGTCCAAATCCTCCACCTGAGCAGACTCCTTCCATGATTTTTCAAGAGAAAATATCATAGGACAAAAAATCAAGACATATTTCGAGAGGATCTTCTCCTAGCTCGTATAAGAAAATGGAAGATGAAATAATTGGATCTCAAGTTAAAAAATGAGAGAACACTCAGACTGCTCGCATGATTGATCATGGATTTTTTTGGAGGATGACATTTCGAGTATAAGTAAAAGATATGAATTATTTGAGGATAAATTTAGAAATTTTACTGATCGACTAATTTCATTTTATGAAAGTTTGGGTATGAAAGGGGAGGATGAAATAATCAGATCTAATGTTGAGAACCTCGAGGATATTCAGAAACCCATAGACTATGTTCAACCTAGGGACGACTCTTATAGCGACACCTCTGCATATTACTCCCCTAGGGATGACTCTGACTCTTACTCGACTAATCAAAACCCCTCATCATCTACGAAAAACACCACATATACACACCATACAGAAAATATTAAAAAAATGAAATATTAAAAAAACTCAAAAAATTGAAAATCCAGAAAAATACATAAAATTGAAACTGAACAAGATTTAAAGAATTTGGATCCTTCTCTAAGGGATGCACTAGAGAAAAGATTGATTTTTGAACTTCCCTTGATACAGGCCATTGAACACTTTCCCGAACTTAAGGATTTGTAATTAGAAAATTAATGATGAAAAAGTCGAGCATGACAAGAACAAATAGTGGAAGACATATTTTGCCAATGGCCACCTCCTTGGTGTTGAGGAGAAAAACCAAGAGCCGCATAGTGACGCGGTTGCCCATATCTGACCGTGGAATCAAAGACACAATAGTTAACCATGCTTGAATCGATGATGACTCACCAATCAATATCCTCCCGACCTCTGTATTTGACAAGCTCAAACTTGGATCTATCAAAAAGATAAGAGAGATCGTTTAATTGACTGATCGATCGATAAAGCGGCCGAGAGGAACCATTTCAGTCATCATTGCATTCCAAGGTGCTCCAATTAAAGTGGACTTCACGATCATTGATATTGAGCATCAAGGAGAATTCACCCAGTCTCCGATCATTTTTCGGAAGCCATTCTTGACATTGGCTAAGGAAATTATTGAGTGTGAGACTCGGGAGATCAATTTTACAGCATCGGGTACACTTCAATCTCACCCAATCTTTAAGGAAACACGATATTCTGAGGCGACCCATGAAGCCGTCAACAACCATAACCACCAAGCAATAAATGAGCCCTACCTCATTGCTACACCTGAGATAACGACCGTTGAGTAGAATATTGTTCTAGAGACTCTCCCCACTGTTCCATTTCCCGCTGCTCTCACCATGGGAATTGACTTCTTATATGATCCTAAGACATGCATGGATGCATCCTGAGTCAGCCGAAATCTTCTCTGACCACCTTGACAAATTCAATCCAACTCAGGAGTGCATCAACATTAAGACAACATAAACAAAATGACTGCTCCTTCATCTAAAAAGAAAGTCACCTTCAAACTTTGGAAGAGGAATCATCTGATGATTCCTCATTAGGTTCGGAAAGGGTAATCTACTTGAGTGAGGTCTTCTCGGCAGTTCTAAAACCCTATCTACGCAAGGATCCAATTTTCAATTCCCGTTGGATGACTCCTATTCCTCACTATTATTCATCCAAAGCCGATTCTCCTGGTCTCATTAAATATTCTGGAGCAATTTCTCATCAACTAACTAAGAATGGTGCTTCTGAGTATTCATCATCCGAGGATGAATCACTTGATCCCAGGAAGGAACAAATTCTGAGAAAACAACTAAAATAGCTTAAGAACAAGAATATTTGGAGTGCCTCCACTTTTAAACACTCTTCCTCTAAGGATAACTTCAATGATGGCTGGATATCATCTGATTCAATTGCTTTATCTACTCTCCAACAAGATTTCTCTAAGGATAGAACCGATAATGGTTGGGAATCACATGCTTCATCTTCTCTGTATCATTACGATCTCCCACCATAGGATCACATAAATATCGATCGAAAACCACCTTAGTCATAGGCTTCCCTCCCTTCCAACCCCAATGGTCTCCTTGTACATATTCTTCCTCTACTTAGGCCAAGGCCTAAGTATGGTGGGGGACCGATGCCATCTGTATATACCATTCTCCTCATCAAACTCCTTCTCACGATCATTCCATTTCCACCCTTCTTTATATAGGCTGAGCAAGAGCCTAAGTATAGGGTGAATCGATGCCCATCTGTATATGCTCTCCTCATTCACATATCCCAACCGCCTCATTTTCGCTATTCTTCTATACTCAGACTGTTCACAGTCTCAGTACAGGGGGAAGAGCTAATTTATCTTTATCGTTTTCTTTTTCACGCTCTTACGCATAGCCCGAGCTATGTCTTCTCTACGCATCTTGTGCTCTGAGGAGATAACACTCGCTAAGTATAGATGAGTGTGTATATATAGTATGTATATATTTTACCCATATCTCGTAATTTTACGTAAGTCTTTATGTATTTACGGGGTGGGTAACTAACTTAAAAAAACAAAAAAAGAGAGTTTTACTACTAACACTGACTGTATCCGAACAAAAGTTTTGAAAAATAGCTTCTTATTCACGCACTTGCACTTCACACACTTGCACTTCATCCAGCATTACATGCATTTTGCATTTGTGAAAAGCCCTTGGGTTTTGAACTGAGTTATGAGTAGAAACCGAGAGTGGTCTAGACTTGACCTCAATCCACCAAATTTTCAGAGGAACTTCACCAAGATAAACGATTTTAGAAGGTTCAGGTCCACGACTTAATTCTTTGAGTTCCACATGACAATGTGCAACATTTGACTCTTAGTGTCTAACCTGGTCTCTTCATTCTTGGTACAACTCTAGAATAGGGAATTAATTTGTACTCTCACACTATGAACTTAGCTCAACTCATACGAGGTGTTGGAAGATTGTGTGAGTTTCTTTTCTAGTAGTGTAGACATCTAAAGACCGGAGTATGGGTTGAAATAAAGCTTTGGAAAAGGGATGCACGGTTGGGAACATTTTTCTAAGACACCAAAACATGTACGGAAAAAAAGATTCCATCTCCGTAGGCGCACAACAAGATCCATGCAGAGCTATCAAAAATCCAAATACAAAGAAGCTTACTACCAAATAAATATTTGACTAAAAAAAGGTCCAACCTTCAAGAAAACCTGCAGATCTTGGTGGAGACTTGGCTAAACTAACCGGCTTCACAAGGAGAGGTGACTATATTGGTCACCCTCCAGTTCTTTTCCACTTCTTCTAATTTTTCCCTCCATTCAATTGTGAACATAACATGCCAGACCTTAGAAGGAAATACCTGACTCCTTGAGGTTGAGTTACTGGAGAGGAGGTTTGTATGGTAGTCCGGCATTCTGGATGGGAAGAGTTAAAACCTTTCATACACATGAGTCGATTGTTCAATGTTCATTGGGTATGCTTTGGGAGGAGGATTTATATAAGATGACTTCTGAGCCAAAACTGTGACAATGATGTGTAGAACTTGAAGGCTGTTGATTTTAAAATCCTAAGTCTCACAGAAGCTGCCAAACAATAATCCAAAGGTGGAGTCTAGCTCCATTTTCACCTTCAGCTCAAGTTCTTGGTATGGAACCCAATCTCATTTCATCTCCTTGCATTTCTTTAGATGCTCAGGGATGAGCATGGTTTAAATATAGGGGGATGATGAATCTCAGATTCATTACTCTAAAATTGATTAATTAAGATCAATTCCCTACAATTCATTAGCATTTCTTCATTTATTCTACATACTTAGCGTTCATGCATGTATTGATAAGAATTGCATTTTATCACTTATTATTGCACAAAAAAAGAAGCCAAAAATCTCAACCCAAATGACTTGTAAAATAAGCAAACTTCCCTGATTTTTAACTAATTCATTCTAACTCCAATGACCTGAAACCACCTCCATTGTGTACATATTACTAACAAGAATAAATGAAAAATATAAAAAAATCACTAACTGAAATAAGTGGACCAAAAACCCAAACCCTAGTTGCAGGATCCTCGGACTAAAACCTTGATATCTTCCCGATCCAGTGTCCTATTTGATCCTACTCACTTTGAACTAATGTACATTTAAATACCTTCAAAACAAGACCAAGTTTGAAGAAATGATGATGTGTGATTCAAAAATAAAGGATTGTCTTTCATGGAGTAGATCAGATTTGTAGAGGCGAAATTCTTTGATGATCAATGATAAAAAATGGTGAAGGGCTCTAGGGTGAAGGATGAGTGGAACAACGGAGAAAAATAAAAAAAGATGGTCCACTCAAGACTCTAAAATAAGTCAGGACGAAGGATGGGGCGGGGGGCCTGGAGCTTGCGAGAGTGTGCACAGAAAGGGAGGGCAGTTGCAGCTTGCACACACAAGGGGCTGGTCTAGAGATTGCGGGTGCAACCAGGGGGGTTGCAGCTTGTAGGCGCGTGCGGGGGATCAGGGCTGACTGCAGCTTGGGCGGGTGTGTGGGGGGGGCTGGAGCTTACAGGCACAATGCGGGAGGGGTTTCTACAACTTGCGGGCACGTACAGGGTTGGGGCTAGGAGCTTACGAGCGCGCGTGCAGGGGAGGGGGGGGCGGCAGCAGCTCGCAGGCGTGCGTGCGAGGGGGGGGGGCAGCTGCAGCTTGCGACGCGCGCAGAGCGACCAAGTGTCACCCCCATTTTATTTAAGTTTATTTATTATTTTAATTATTTATATTACATTATTATTTACTTATTTATATTATATTTACTTATTTATCTTAATTATTTTGTATTTTAAGTATTTACACTAATTCTTCCTCGAGTCACCAGAATATCAGACTCCTCATTTTTGCCTAATTTTCCACTGGCGATCGTGTATGCTCTAGCATGGCGTGATGTACGACTCATGGAGACTAATCATCATTCTCGAGATTAAACCCTATTTTGGTGGGGTTAGGGGAGGAAGAGGATCCTTTGCTATAGAGGGGATTGCAGCAGAGGTGTTGTAAACCATTTCAATTTTTTTTATGATTTTTTATTTTAAAATCCAACCTTATAGATTGAATCTTATATTAATGCTCTACATATCCTCTAAATTTCGCTTAAATACGAGATTATTTACTATTTTATCTTAATATTCAAACATTCAGATTTTTTAAAATGGAGTTTAAGTTCCTTAGATCTTGACTGAATGTTTGGCCATTAAGATAAAATAGCAAATAATATCGGATTTAAGCGAAATTTGAAGGATTTGCAGAGCATTAATATAAGATTCAATCTATAAGGTTGGATTTTAAAATCAAAATCACAAAAAAAATTAAAGGGGATTAGAGCACATCTGCTACAATCCCCTCTACAGCATATGATCCTCTTCCTAAGGGGAGGGATGAATTATGGGGATTTTGATCTGTCGTGAGGGACTAAACAAATCAAGAGATATCATACCACTATCTTGCTAAATTTAGGTAGCACGTGTTGGAATGAGGATGAGCAGGGGATGCGTTCAGCCCAAGGTAGCAGGGGCAATGACAATGGAGCGGAGGGGCGAGGTTCTCCGTTTGAGTCGCGGGGCACGGTGGTGGAGCATCCGCACAAGCTGCTGAAGGTGTCAGGGGCACGGGGGGTCGCTGCTAGAGGTGATCGTAGCTTGGAGGAACTCGGACCTCAAGAGACACACGCCCGAGGTCCATGGAAGATGCACGTGCGGCGAAGCAGCTCCGATGCAAGGAGACGGGGAGGGTGTCAGACCCCTTATGAATCAAGCCACGGTGCCTATGGGGGCAAAAGGAAGGTCGCCGGGGCCTACGACGGTGCTGGAAGGGGTGGCGGCGTTACTGGGTTGCCACAGGGGGGTGGGGGCGGCGGTCGAAGGGGGTCCGCGGCGGCGCAGGAGGTGGAGGCGGCCCCTAGAAGGGGTTCTGGTTGCCGCAGGTGGTCTACGGCGGTGCTTGGAGGGTGGCTGTGGCAGCGCCAACATGTCTCATGAGAACTCCATCAGATGCGGAGGAGCTAGGGCAACGATTCGTACATCTTGCGAGCTGCCCAGGTGGTTGGGGGCAGAAGAGTCACTGTATTGAATCTTGGAGGAATGGGAATTCTTCCCTGTTCCTCCATTGTGAATTGGATTCACATTAGACAATTAATTGAAAATGTAATTTACATTTTATTTTCGATTGTGAATGTGATTCACAAATTTCCAATGGCATGATTTCAATGTTCTCAAAATAAATTGGATTTATTTTTGTGAAAAAATACAAAAAGTATTGTTGCAAAAGTTGGAGATTATCATGAAATATTAGATTCCATGATAATAAGAGAAGGATTCCACCCTTTAATATTAGCCCCGATACTTGCCTTTGTTAGTCCCAAGCAAACACTTATGCAATAAGTGTAGAAAATAAAAATAAAGAAAAGAAAAAAAGAAAGAAATTGGTCGATTGAGATTCGACTGAGGCTCATGCGCTGGCTCTGGCCACGCGTCATCTGATGAAGCTCTAGTGCTCCGAGCTTGGAGTCTCGGGAAAGAGGCTCAGGAATGACACGTGCCTTGCAGTGGACCATCTGATCCCAATCAGCAGCAGCAGCTCCACCCAGCCTTCTGTCATGTACCGCCGGGTGCACCACCTCTAGTAGAGCCAGTCCAGCAGCTACAGCCCTACCACCAGTCACCACCATTTCAATACACATAAATGGTGGTTTATCAGCCAGATCAACCACTGACAGTTCTCCCCCTCCACCTTTCGAGCAGGTGCCATTGATGGAAGTCTGAACTGCTTTGCTCTATGGATCTGAATGTTGTTCTGTGAACCATAGACATGTGTAGATATTGGTTGTAGTAGAAATGAAAATGTTAAGGTGGATGTGTGGACACACACATAAAGATCAGATTCGGAATGATGAAATCAGAGAGAAAGTTGGTGTTAGAAACCGACTTCCATTCGGCCATGGAAAAACTTTAAGAACTTAGCAATGGAGTATTTCTCTATATACATGGATGCAAGTATATATACAGTATATGCACACCTCCATATACATAGATTATGTTATCTACTCATAGTGTTAAAATAGAAAAGAATCGGAGCTCATATCTGAAAGTTGGTTTTTGGGCCTCTTTTGTACACTTCGTATTTTACCAAATTTTGACCTATCATTTTAGGTACATAATTAACTCATTTTATTTTATTTCTTTTTCATTTATTTTCTTTGATGAAAGTTTTATTAAAATACGCAAAAAATCTAAATCCAAAATGAGCTTGAAATCAAAGAAACTAATAGAGTCCGAGTCTTCACTAACTGTCTACAGAAAAGTTGTCATTTTTGTATTTTATTTTCTTTATTCTTTTTCCTACTCAATAAAAGAAATTAGATTAATGTGTAAATATTTATTATTGATTTTATCATATTTTTTAGATTTTTATCTGGTTTAAAAATAATAAAAAACTATTAAACCCAAAAATCAAGGTATTCTATGTACATGGGATACCCAAAAAATATTAATTTGTGCAAATGATGGTTTCATGTTTTGAACTCTTCATGAAGTTGTAGATATTGTCGAGATCAACAACTTTCGTGAAGAAAATTTTTCGATCCCAAGTTTTTTGCTATTTATTTTTTATTTTTCTTTTCTTTTTATTTTTTTATTTTTCTGGGGCTGAAACGTGGCAGCTCCTGGAGCCACCACGTGTCACCCATTTTGGCCCTTTTATATATCTAAGTTCATTTTTTAAAAAAATAACAAAATATAAAACAAAAAATAAATCGCTGCCACATGGCAGCATCTCGGTCGTTTGATCTTGGCCGATCGGACAACCGCTGCTTTTTGTCTTCCTCTGCTACTTTCCCAAATTGGCACCGCCGTTCCCCGCAAATTTCTCTGACACCCGACCTCCACGGATCTCGGCCATCACTCAACCATACCCCCATCTCCAGTTAGCTGCCTCCACATATCTCATCCCTGACCCGTCCTATTCTCCTCTAGCCGCACACCGCTATCCTCACCGCCGATCACCTCGCGTACATCACGACCACCAGCCGTACCTTCCTCTTCGGCCTCCATCGAATATCATTCGAATCCCAATCAATCAGGATACCGACGCCATCACCATATCAACCCCCATCGCCTCTTCTATTTAAGTTGCGCTACCACTCCTTCAACGGTCACCTGCCGACCCACACAACGAGGAGTACCCCATCGGGTGGTGACAACGCCGTGATTGCTCCTCCGAGCTGCAGCGAGATCCGAGGTACCCACCTCATTCGCAACACGTACATGATTGCTCTGCTCCGACGCCATCATCGTTGAGCCAACGTTTCTCTGCCTACTTTGATCTCACCATCATCGTCCACCCCCCCCCAGCTACTTCACCCGCGATAAGGCTCCATTTCCGCGCTCCATCAGAAGCTCCACCTTCCACACTACCTGGCCCTTCCCGAGCTCCAACGTCACCAGCCTTCCACCGATTCATAAACACCCAGGTGCACCTCAAATCTCAAGGCATACAAGAGCCCGCAACCATGCCAGCATCCCCGACTCAGCAATCTCGCGCTTCATCTCCGCCAACGTCTCCTGCTCCAACCTTAGGGTACACAACCCCGCCTCCCCTCCGCTTGCTCTCTGCATCTCTTCGACCACCGCACACCACCTGGTGGGAAGCCTGAGGTCCACCCATGTGCGCTGCACGTACGGAGGAAACGTCAGCCGAAGACCCACCCCCGCTCAAGTGATATGCACGTGTAGGGTGGGTTAATTGTGACACACCCCTGGAGCTACCCATAATCCCATCACAGTCCAGCTGCCCTGGGGGCACGCGCTTCACATGTGACCTCCAGGAAATTTTGTATTTTGACCCAGCAGTTTCGATAATGGATATTTCAGCCCTGCACTACATTTTTTAGTTTATGTAATTGCATTGAGACCCCTAAGTTCCCTTTATATTTTGAGCAACATTATCGTATATTTTTTATTTAAAAATTAGCATGATGTTTTACAACTAATTCTCTACATTGTGGCATGCTCATCATATTTTTATTGCCTACGGTTAACTATTAAATAATATTCTCTTGAAAAATTGCATATTTTTCCCATTCTTTGCTCATAAATTCATATTAAATTAACTTTATCTCCAAAAATTGCTAAAAATTCACAGATTAGAGGATTAATTGTATTTCACATTATGTCTAAAAGAATTGCAATTGCATGCATGGTTTGCCCAATAAAAATCATTTTGTGGATTTCAATCTTTAATTTTTAATAGTATTAAATCTCGTATCTTTAAGGTTTAGGATTTTTTTAAATTAATGACCTAGTGATAGGTCTTGGATAATTTTATCTGTTGAAAATAAACATGTTTAAGATTTATTATAATTGAATATTTAAATTTACTTTGTTTGTATAAATTCATAAAATATTTATCTTGCTTAAAAAATTCCAAAAAAATATAGTTTGTTTATTTCCCCATATTTTACATATCGACCAAGTTTTATAATTTTCGAACATAGTTTGATTGAAAGTTGTATTTTTAGTCCCTAAAATTGACCTCATTTACATTTGCATCCCAAAATTGCATTAATACAAAAGAATACCGTCTTGAAAATCGTGGACGAACTTTGATAGACAAAATCTAGGCTGTTCCTTTGCCTCCTTGAGTTTGACCTTGGGACTTGCCCAAGTAAAATAAACATAAAACCACACCGATTAAAAATTAAAAAAATTATTATGGTTATTTCTTAACTAATTCTGAATTCCTGCCTACAATGAAACGACAAATTTAAATGATAATTCATGCAAATTAAGTAGGGCATTTTTGGACTCGTCAGGCTAGATGAGTAGTGCTGGAGTTGTGAATTGAGATCTAGAGAAGTAGGCGCCCTGCAGACCACCTAGAGCTCCAGATCAAGGATCGATCACCTTTATGCCTCATTGAGACCATCAATCGACAGAGGAGCATTGCAGGAAGCCATTCTGACCTTTAGGCTTCGAGTTAGGTGGAGATCGACCTAAATGGGTTCGATGAAAGATCGACGAGGAGCCTCTTCTTCCAAGTTCTTCCTCCATTGTTCGCATCCGACGGATCAAGAACTCAACTCCCAGATTGAATCCAGTCATCCAAATTGCCGTAATTTTAGCCTTTAGATCAGATCTACAAAAGCTCAATCCAGCGTCCGATATGCACGTGAGCAACATCTGCTAGATTAATAATTAGAACATTTACCCTTTTGTTTTTGTATTTTGTAAATGAAGTCTTTGAAGGACACGTGGATCGTTATGGATGCTTGAATAATTGCATTTGAGACCCTATTATTTTTATCATGTGTGAGTGTATCCTGATTGAACTACAGTACACGTGTCACACTGATTGACTGGTGATTTTCAATAAAGACTAGTGTACTTCCTGTTATTGTTTAGCCCTTATTCTTAAAATAACCACCAGTTAGTCCACATTGCTTTTAGTGTGAAAATTACTTAGATACCCCTGCATTTTATTATTTGGTTAATTTTTAGCCCTTTAAATAAAGTTTTTACAGTTGAGTCCCTTTGAGTTTATTTATTAATTAACTTGTTATCACATTTAATAAGTCCTTAATCATCGTCATTTATTCCATAAAAATTTGTTGCAGCTCCAGCTAATCTCTTCTTTAATCCTTGATTTTGGTTTTTCATTTTAATTTGTTTTATTATTTTTAATAATTCAAAACATCCTAAATATTCCATGTTTGCTATTTTTAATTAATAAAAATTTGAAAAATATGTCAAAAATATTAAAAATACTAATTATCTATTTTTGTTTGTTTTATTTTCTTTATAAATTTATCTTTGAAATTTCTTATAAAAACCAAAAATGGCAAAAACACTAAAAAACATTAGAAATAAGAGAAAATCCCAAAAATTACATGTGATTGCTTTTCTGAAAGCTTGAAAAATAATCTTTCTATTTGCGTTTATTTCATATACTTTTTATTTTATATTGTTAAAAACCAAAAAAACATATATTTGATTTTTATTTGTTCTATTTTATATTTTTAATTATTTTGAAAACCTTATAAAATATGAAAATATTCAAAAACTCATAAAAATAGTATAAAACACCAAAATACAAAAATATTTTTATTTGATTTTTATGCATATTTTTACCATATTTTAAGAAATAAAAGGATCTTGTTTTCCTTACTTCTTTAGTTCTTTTTATTTGTTTATTTAAAAAAATAAAATATAAAAATTTGCAGAATTAAAAATCACTAAAACATACAAAATTATAAAATAAAAAAATATAAATAAAAATTCCATAAAAAAATAGCTAAAAATATATAAAAAAGACCAAGATTTGAGCAATAAAAGGATTCCTTTTTATCTCTTTGATTTTTCATTGAATTAAATAACCCTCGGGATTTGTAGCATCCCTGAGTTCGATCTTGTATGCAATATACGTAAATAAATAACATAGTTCTCTTGCTTACAATTGATTGATTTTTCTTTCCTTGAAAATTAAATAAATTTTTTTGTTGAAGCTCTCTTTAGGTTGCGATGACAGTTCACCTTGTGAATATTTCGATTAAAAAAATTAAAAACCCTTTAAAATGCTCAATTAAACAAATGTCGTCGTTGATGGGGAGGCATGATGAGGGTAGCTAGGTTTCTTCTTTTGCCTACTATTCTTGGTTTGTACATACTATGTTTTCTTTTTTTTCTTTTATTTTGTCTCTTATTTTCTGCTATTTTCTGCTTATTTTCTTTTTGCTCATATTTTCATATCTGTTTCTGACATTTATTCTATTTCCTTTTTCTTGCAAGGGGGCGATGAGCTCAGGCAACATTCTTATGAGAGCCAGTGCACCTGAGTGAAGCAGAGTCAACTCGTTTATTCATCGAGCGACATGAGAGCTTGGGAGAGGAGCTGAAGACTTGGCGTAGCTTAGAGCATTTTGCATGTATTTTTTATTTTCTTTTTAACAATTTATTTTCCTTTTTATTTTTCTAATAGTTGGTAATAATTTTTAGGCGCTTTCCACATTTTCTTTTTTTTGCACATTAGACACTCTTGTGGGCTGCAGGGTCTGTTTCACCATACCGGTGCACTTGGGGGATCTCACCTATTTTCGTCTTCACTGATTTTATTTTTATTTATTTTCTCACGTTTTTCTTATGCTTAAGCCCTTAGAAGTAGGTTCTATTATTTTTCTTGAGTTAGGTAAATAATTAGGTCTAAAGCCTCTAAATAAGAATTTATGCACCTATAGAGTAGAGCGTAGCTTGTACTTAGACAAATAATTGGTTCTTGCCCGATAATAGAAGTTAGTACTAGGATGTTTCTCTTGCATCATTTAGGTTAGTTTTATTTCTATTTTTATTTTTTTGCGAATATCATTTTGCATGTAGACTGCTGGCGCAAGGTACACATCTCTTACTCCGCATGCGTCATTAATTTCTGTCGCATTGACTTTTCTTATCTCCTTTCTTGATTTCGCTTACTTAAGATTAAAAAGGAATTGGAAAATTCATTAGATTCTTTGAAATAAATAAGAAAAAAGTGACAACCAAATAAAAAAGGGACTGCTATTCACACTTGTCCTAAAACTAAACATAACGATTATCAACATTTTTTTGGGGAGTGGAACCCCCTCATTGTTGCATGTGCTTACCTCCAAATAGAGTGGGTAAGGACATTGCCATAAGGATAGAGCCCAAATCCGTGGACTTTTCCTTAAGCACATGTACATCACTTTTTGGTGCATAGTTGCAGCTGTAAGAAGTTGCCACCGACCTTAGAAAATTGTTTTGGTGTGCTCTGCCTTTTATCTCCCTTTGGGCCTGATATAATCCGATAGCCCGGGCAGATGGTACCACTGTTTGGGGAAGTTTGAGGACGTATACCAGGATATAGGGAGACATAACCCTGTGTGTCTGTTGTTGAGTAACTTCTTGAGATTCACTAATCTTAAAATTGAAAAGATAAATGATCGAACCTTCACGGTGTTCACATGGTGTTAGTGAATTGGGGGTTTGATTTGTGTTTGTTTTCTTAGTGTAAAGATCCCTCTGTGCCTTCGTGCCTTTTCTCATTTCTTCTTCTTTTTTTACTTCATGATTTTGCATCTTTCCTCTTAATAATCAAATATGATAGATTGGAGCACTTTTTGCTCGGACTTCATGAGCTTATCCTTGTATACTCTAGTTCGGTCATTTTCACTTATCCAGGATGTCTCTCTTCTCAAATACACTTCTTTTTCTATATCTCCATTTCCTTCACCAAATAAATCCCTTTTTGAGATTGACCCTAATCTCAAACTATCATTCAAGACTCCACCATTTCAAAAGACTAGTCGAGTGCCTTGCACTTTTATAGAGACAAAGTTTGATTTTGAGAACTCGATGGCATCGTAAGGGAAAACTCCCATGACTAAGAAGCATGAGATCAATAACACGATGTTGGCATCCATATAGGCCATTCAGGCACAACTGACTAAGCAAGCCAACATCCAGGCATGATTACGAGATATGATCTTAGAGTTGAGGAACAATAGAGGAGAGTGTAGAGAGGAGGATGAGAAAACGAGAGGTGGTGGGAATGGAGGAGATGAGTAGCAGCCTAGAGTGCATCCCAAGATCACATTGAGAGATGCCAATAATCCAGGTGTAGGACACTCAGTGACATGGTTACAGATTCCAGCGGTTCATAGTCATATTGAGCTGAAGGCCACTATTTTACAATTGCTCCGTATATTCCATGGTCATATTCATGAGGAACCTTACATTCACCTCCAGCAGTTCGACTATATTCACGGTATGACACACTACCCTAACATTCTATTAGAGGTAGTGAAGATGATAGCCTTCCCGTTCAGCCATATAGATAAGTCGCTTCAATGGATAAATCATTTAGGAAGAGTTGTCACGTCTTGGGAGGAGTTGAGATCAACCTTTCTCATCAAGTATTGCCCTCTCAGACTTTTGAATTAGATCCGTTCATTGGTTTCCAACTTCTCATAGCTCGTGAGCTGATACACGAGACATGGGACAAATTCAGAGATTTGACAGGGAAGTGCCCCCATTATGATATACCAAAGACAAGCCTCATGCAGAATTTCTTTGGGGGGTTTGACCTTAGAGAATCCGAGATTGGTAGATGCCGCTTGTGGGGGGGGTTCCTATTTCAATAATGACGAGGTTGTTCTATGGCAGATATTCGAGGAAATGGTGGATAGCTCAACTGCTCTATCTTCTTCCCGCACATTTTAGAAACATCCTCCATCATCTTCTTTAGCACCCCATAAGGCCATCAACATGACAACATCTCATGATGTGGATAGGGTGGAAAGTGCAGATCCGACCATCATAGGCAATCACCTATCCAAAGTCGATATTATCGAAAAGTGATCACAAAAACGAGATAAATTACAAGTGATCAAGCAGAGGAAGAAGCATCTGGATAAGATGGATAACATTACTAGAAACTTGGAGCTTCTTGTTAGCATGATTAGTGCATGTTAGAGTTACAGTACAACAACTGATACTCCTACAGTTGGGCAGAACAATTCTTCTACTTCTTCAGCCAAATAGAGTACCAGAGCACCTTCCATTGTTCATCACATCTACTATGTGCAGACTCAGAATCTATTTCGACAATAGTCTCCTCCAGCATGTGTTGTTCCATACTATCCAGACTACCAGTACATTCCTAGGCCAAAGTGTCCACCTCTACCTCATATTTAGGAGGTGAACAACATTTGGAGCATTTCTGAGCACAATCAACCCCGTCCACCATGGCAGGGTCAATTCAGTTCTTAGCCGAGTCATAGGCCCGTCCACCATCTTCAGGGAGGTAGACCATAGTATCAACAATGGCCTTCACAACCTCATTACTCGTACCCACCTCAGTTCCATACCCAGAGACATGGACAACAACAACTGATGCAACCTTCTTATTCTTACCAGCCTAACTATTAGCAACAATATGCACATTCTCGGCAGTATTCGCATCCTCCTCTTCTTTACACATATCAGTCATAGTCTGCTTACTCTAGGCACCATCCTCTACATTATCAGACTTAGTGACAACCAATTATTGAGCATCCGCAGGCACCTTCTCTGAACCCAACACCAGATCAACTTGGTATTCTGATGAATAACATGAATGATTTGACTCAGAGGCTTGACGACCTGATCACCACGAAGACATTGATTCCAACCCAAGGTCGAAGCCAATCCCAACAATTTCAGACGCAAGGATCAGGTAGCCCATGATCCATTCATCCCTGAGACAGGTATGGACTTTGATTTTACTTGTTTATCTGATGCCATTCATCTCAGAAGAGGTTGGAGAGTGCAGCCACCCATACATCATTTGGGATTGGGAGATCGAGCCGCTGAGAGAGCGACACCGACTACTTCATCTTCTCTGCTAGTTGAGCAGTGATCTAGTGTTGCATATTCAGAGCAAAGAGGATCTTCATCGTCTTCTTCTTCACAAGTAGTACCTTCACATTCCAGAAAATACCAAAAAGATTATAAAGGAAGATGCATTGTCGAGTCAACCATGAAGGAGAACATACCCGTCGTAGAGTCTTCTTCAGCACAAGCAGACTGAACAACCTATTTAGTTTTTCCTTTTGTTTTTGTTTCTTCTACACCTGTATTGTATGATACTGTATAGACTAATTATGATAATCCTTTTGTACATGTTGATTTTGAGATTAATAAGGGAAATATGTAGTTTGATGTTTCTTCTAGTTCTGTTCCATTTCCATCTGCCTTGAATAAAACAAAAATCCAAAAAATAAAAACAGTGATATATGATCCTGGAGTGGTAGAGATACTTTAGAACATCTTTTTAGACATGCCACTCCTTAAGTCCATGGAGTACATGCCCACAGTTAAAAAGGGAATGAAGAAGCATGTACTAGGAAGCGTCAACCCAAGCAGAAAAGATGCCCAATAACAGAAAAGCAGATATTGACCATGGCCCTAGTTCATGCCATAAGCAACCTCCCACCAAAAAAGAAAGATAAGGGAGCACCTCACATTCATTGTTTGATAGTTGACCAGGAGTTCGATTGTACTCTTCTCGAAAGCAGATCCTCGATCAATCTTATGCCATCCTCGCTACTCACTGACTTTGGGATGGGATCTCTTAGATCGACCAGGATGATCCTTCAATTTGTTGATAGATTGGTTAAGAGGCCGAGGAGCATTCTCAAGGATGTTATCGTAATGGTGCAAGGCATGAACTTTCTTGTTGATTTTGTTGTCATGGATATGGATAACCCTGCATAGTTACTCCATATCTTGATCATACTTGGTCTGCCATTCGTTCGAATGAATGAAGTGGTTGTTGATTATGGTAGTGGAGAGATAGCCTTTCACTCTCACAGTGATAAGGTTAGGATTGAGACAATCCCAGTTTTGAGGCCATCAATGCCACCAGCAACAAATGAGAGAGAGAGAGAGTCAGTACTAGCATATTCTAAGGACTATGATTTTCTAGCTAAGATGCAAATCTTTTAACAGATTTCATGGATACCTAGGTGTTCCTTTCCTAGAATGAACACCTGGAAAGCACAATTGATTAATGCTCCCCTGTTGATCATTCTGAGTTATCAACTGATGGATTTCTTTGAGCTGTTTTTTGAAGACCATTCCGAGTTGCTCTCTGAGGTACATTTTGATGATATTATTGTTGAGATATGTGAACCACATTCTAAGTATATTACTGAATTTACTACTAAGATATCTGATACATTTATTGATGAGTATTGTAAGATCTTTGAGCGTCCTGATGAGCCATCCCATTCTGAGCAGAGATCACTTACTGCAGACCTTTCTGAGACACTTCATGCTAAGCCTATAGTAGCCATGGTGGACAGTACACAAAGTGCAGATCATTTACCTTCTACAAGTGCAGTTGCAAAGGTTTTTGTAGAGCAGATTCAAATTCCACCTGAGCTCAAATTTTTACCTTCTACTGTAAAGTATGCCTTCCTTAGGAGTGCCCCACAAATATTTCCGATCATCATCAGTTTGCAGTTGACCAACGACCATGAATCTCGCTTCTTAGAGGTTCTTGAGAGAAACCAAAAGGATATTCGATATAGTATTTCAGATCTCTGTGGGATTAGTTCAACTTTGTTCTCACATCATATCTACTTAGAGGATGACAACATGTCGAAACGTGAGTTTCAACACCATTTGAAAACTAATCTCCAGGATGTTGTCATGAAAGAGATCGGGAAATGGCGTGATGCTGGCTTCATTTATCCCATTTCAGATTCCATGTGGGTCATCCTATTACATGTGATCCCAAAGAAATCCGAGATTGCAATTGTGACGAATGACCATGGTGAGGAGATTCTGACTTGTGTACCCACTTCATGGCATGTCTACTTATATTATCGACGCCTGAACTCAACGACCAAGAAAGGTCACTTTCCACTACCTATTATTGATCATATTATTGAGAGGTTAGCAAGAAAGGAGTTCTTTTGTTTCTTGGATGGGTACTTGAGATACAATCAGGTTGCAATCGCTCTCGAGGATTAGGAGAAGATAACTTTTACTTGTCCTTTTGGCACCTACGCCTTTAGACATATGCCCTTTGGATTATGTAACACCCCCATTACATTCCAGATGTGTATGTTGGTCATTTTTACCAACATGGTAGGTAATTTTCTAGAGGTCTTCATGGACGATTTCTCGATCTACGGGGATAGTTTTGACACATGTCTTACTCATTTAGACCGAGTACTTCAGAGATGCTATAAGGTGAACTTAGTGCTCTCGTGGGAGAAGAGTCACTTTATGGTGACTAATGGAATTGTATTGAGACACACCATCTCTAAACATGGTATGGAGGTTGACCCTGCTAAGATTGATGTGATCTCCAAGCTAGAGCCGTCGTAGAATTTGAAGCTGTTGTGGATATTCCTTAGTCATGTTAGATTTTATTGGAGATTCATTAAGGACTTCGGCAAGATCGCCATGTGTATGACTTAGCTTCTGTGCAAGGAGAGTGAGTTTATTATTGATGAGAAAGTCCTCCTTGCAATCCATAAGATGAAAGACATGGTTACTAGAGCTCCTGTCCTTCAACCACCTTATTGGTCTCTCCCCTTTGAGATCATGACAAACAAGTTAGACTATGCGGTTTACTTGCAGGACATCTGTGATTCATCACTCTAAAAGTCGAAAATAGAACTTTGTTCCCGAGTAATTAGATGCATATTTCCACTTATATTGCACAATTAGCATTCATGCATGCATTGATAACATCTGCATTTTAGCATTCATATTTTCATAAAATAAGAAGCCAAATTAACTTGTAAACATTCACCTGTATATTAGCTAAAATACCCTATTTTATACTAACTCCGAATCCAATAAAACCAACTCCATTATGTATATATGACTAACACTAATTAAAGAAAAATATCAAAAAAATACTAACTTGTAAAATTGACCAATAAAACCCGAATCCAAGTTGGAGACCTTAGACCTTAAAATGCACATATCTCTCTCATATAACCTCCGAATTAGGTCTACTCACTTTTAAAGTAATATACATTCAAAGACCTTCGAAACAAGACTAATTTCATTAAAATTGGAGCTCGTATGCAAAACTTGGGTTTTGGGCCCCTTTTGTACATTGTACATATTGACCATTTTGCCCTTCCATTTTATCTTTTTATTTTCTTAATTATTAAAAATCCAAAAAATTAGATTTAGTTGTAAATATTTTCCTCATATTTTCTCTATTTTTATTTTGATTTTTCTCTTAATTAAAAATGACAAAAAAAATCACAAAAGATAAAATGCGGTATTTTATATCTATAAAGTACCACCCAAAAATACGTTTTACACAGACGATTTCATTTGATTTTCGGCCCTTAACTAAAGTTGTAGATCTCGTCGAGACGAGCAACTTTCGTGTTGATCACTTTTTAATCTAACCTCTTTTATTATTTCTTTTTGTTTTTTCTTTGTATTTAGTTGCGGATTTTTCTCGGAGCGACACGTGGCATCTCCTAGAATCGCCATATGTCGCCTCCTCATTCACCCACTTATACCATTCGTCTCCTTTATCCTGGGCCGTTGGATGAGAGGGTCTCTATCAACGGTCAATACCCATTCCTCCCTCCACTCTCCCTTAACTTGAGGGAGAGGCCACATCCTCGACCATATACTGTTCATCTTCGCTTTCTCCTCAGCCATCCACGGGAGACCCTTACCCGTGGTCGGCTCCCCCTCAACCCGATCATGAAGTCAGAACTCCGACTGACTTCTCCACTTCTTCGCATTTCTCACCTACTCCATATTCTGACATTCCGGAACCACTTCCATCTTGGGCTGACTGTACTTATTCTCGAGAGCTTGCAGGAATTAAAGAATCGAATGCAGAGCAAGCCACTGCTGATACCGATGATTGGCAGAATTATATGCCCCCATATACTTCATTCTCACATCAAGTAGGGACCATACAACAATTTGCATATACACATACCGACTTGACCTTAGGGCATCATTTGATCGATCAAACAATCCGAATTGAGAGGCTTGAATATCATGATTTTCCAGACTTGATTGACTTTAGTGATCAAGCCTCCATTAACCAGCCTTCATTCGAAGAGCCTATACATTCACAAGATTGGACTCATGACCTAGACTTATCAATCCCCGTTTCATTGACTCCATCATATGAGGCTTCGACCGATATTTGCCATTTAGATGGTCCATACTCGACCCAGAATTACATGCCAGAGTCTAGGTATGTTGAGTATGAGACCCCAATATCTCAGCAGTATCCTCCAATTGAGCAGAACTCTCCCATGATTTGTCATGAGAATTTTGTGGAGGATGACATCTCTAGACTTATTAAGAAAAATGAATCATTTGGTAACAAGTTGAGAGATGTCATGGACATGTTGCACTCAATTTCCGCCAGCCTGGGTATGAAAGTGGAGAAGGAAGTAAGTAGATTTGATGTTGAAAACCGAGCGAGTATCAGGGAACCCACACTGTCTGTACAGCTGGAGTCCATTCTATCTCCCTCTTCTACTAACCCCTTGCCTTCCAATCCAGAGTCTGATCATTCATCTATCCAAAACACCAAAAAAATTGTAAAACCAAAAAACCACATAAAAATTGAAAATGAAAAAGACTTAAAAAAATTGGATCCTGCCCTAAGGGAAGCACTCGATGAAGAACTTATTTTCAAACTTCCCTTAATAAAGGCCATAGATCACTTTCCCGACCTCAAACGATTTGTGAGAAGTAAATTGATGCCCAAGAGGTCGGGCAATAAGAGGACAAGGACTGAAAGACACATAGTGTCTATGGCCACCTCCCTGGTGATGGGGAGAAAGACCAAAAGCCGTAGAGTGAAGCGGTTGCCCCGAGTTGAATGTGAAATCAAAGACACCATCTTTACCCATGCAATAATCGATGATGACTCACCGATAAACATCCTCCCAACCTCTGTGTTTGACAAGCTCAAACTCAGGCCACTTAGAAAGTCAAGAGAGATTGTTCAGCTGGCTGATCGATCCATCAAACGGTCTAGAGGAAATATTTCATTCATCGTTACTTTCCAAGGTGCTCTACTCCAGGTGGACTTCACGATCATTGACATCGAGCACCGAGGAGAGTTTACCCAGTCTTCGATTATTCTCGGGAAGCCGTTCTTAGCCTCAGCTAAAGCGTCTATAGATTGCGAGACTCGGGAGATCGATTTCTCAGCATTGGGAGCACTCCGACCTCACCCATTCTTTGATACACTTTACTCTAAGGTGACCCGCATATCCGCTGACAGTCGTGACCATCGAGAGGTAGATGAGTCCCACCTCTCTGCTACACCTGAGAGACCGACTGCCCGGACAACCATTGGTTCTGAGACTCCCCACACCTCCACTTCATCAACTGCTTGCACCACCACCAGGACAGCTTCTAAGGAGGACTCACGATTAGATGCCATCATTGAGTCGGACATGATATTTGAGGATTACCATGATCATTTCAATGATCTGACACAAGAGCCCAATAATGCCAAGCCAACTGAGACCACTAGCTCCTTCCCGAGACGCGTGCTGACCCTTCAGGAATATTCCAATCTATATGGTGACTCGTTTGATGAGGAAACCATGGTCAGCACCGCACCACACCCTGGACCTTCAAAGGAAACAACCAAGACTAAATTGACTCCACATAAAAACACGGTTGATCCCTCTTCTAATCGGCTATCTAGTGAGAGGAAGTCGAGAATTGATTCCTCGAGATGTTCCCCCGAACCCCTCAAGGCACGTCTCTCATCTCCCTCTTAATGATTCAGGTTCTAGAAAACCGACTAAGAAAATTTCCTTCAACATTTCGGAGAAGGAATTATCAGAGGAATCCTCATCGGGTCCAGATAAGGTGATTTATATGAGTGAGCTCAGTTCAGCTGTCCTTAAGCCTTATCTAAGCAAGCAGCCGTGTGTCGACCCTCATTGGACGATCCCTACACCTCACTATTATTCATCTGAGGACGATTCTGACAGCGACACATATGTATATTTTCCACCTCATCGTGTCCGCAAGAAGGTTCGTCACAAACCTTCTTAATCCTTGTATATTCTCAATTCTCCTTATATATATTTTTTCTCCCTCTCCAGTGATTCGAATCACTCGCCCCGGCTCCATATCATTTCATTTTATGGCTATACTTAGGATGATCAGATCCTAAGTATAGGGGGGAGAGTGACCCGAGTCTCTTCACTGTTCATTGTACATCCTCCAGATCACATCGATCCTCATACTCACTCCTGTCCTATACTTAGGCTGACCAGAGCCTAAGTATAGGGGGGACCAATGCCCGCCGTGTATATACTCCTCCATTTCTCCTCTTGTCCTCCTCCGCCCCATTTGATCTTTTTCTACACTTAGGCTGCCAAAGCCTAAGTATAGGGGGGTGGAGCGACTTTTATACATTTTTTTTGTTATTTTAGCTCTCCTACGCTTAGCACGAGCTATGTCTTTTTCCTTGCTTTCCGTGCTCTGAGGACATAGCACATGCTAAGTATAGGGGGGCGTGTATATATTACATATATACTTTATCCATAGCTCGTACTTTCACGTATTTTTGTATATATATTTTGCAATAATTACGGGTGGGTAAAAATTGAAAAAAATTTTTTGTAACTTTTGTAAAAATTGAAAAAATGTACACTTGTAAGATCTGTATAATACTTATAAACTCTTGTAACATAGGAGGTATACCAAAGTTGAAAAAAAACAAAAAAACAAAAAATAGGCTTCTTATTTACTCTTGCATATCATCCTTGCATTAAACGAAAAAAAGAGTCTTGCATTTACATTCATCTACATAGCATGATATCTGCATCTCATCTGCATATCTTGCATATGCAAGGTGAAACGTTAGTGTGTTCTGAACCAAGTTATGAGTAGAAATTGAGGATGGACTTGATTTGACCTTAATCCACCTCATTTCAGAGGAACCTTATAGGAACTGGAGTTAAGATTTCTCAGGTCAAGTGACTTAATTCTTTGATTCCGCAAGTCTATGTTCACATGTCATCTTGATTAGTCTAAGTAGAATATCTCGTGCACACGCATGATTCTTTTAGATAATGACCTAACTTGGACAAGCACAATGCACGTAGCTCTTCATTGATGAGGTGGTGAGGAAGTAGAATCCTTTAGCTTGGAGTAGCACACGGGTGGAAACATCCGTCCTCCTCTAGGGAGGGTAGTGCATCTCAACCTAGTCTGGTGGTGTTGACATCTAAGGACAGGATGCTGTGGGTTGCAATAATGCTTCAAAAGAGGGATATTCTACTGGCTCAAGAGGAAAAACTCCTGATGTACATGCTGCACCTTGTATATAGTTCAAAAAAAGAAAAAAAGAAAAAGAAAGAATGAAAAAAATGCAAAAACTCCAAAAAAATAGACAGGCCAGATAAAAAAAACCCTGTCGGAGTATGTATATTAGCAAAGAAATGCAGCTGGATGACTTGGCTACACTGGTCAGGCATCCCGGGATAGGTAGCTACACTGGCCACCGTCCATTCTTTTCTCTACCCCGTCCTCTTGAGTTGGTCGGACTTGAACTTAGAAGGGAATACCCCACTCCTCGAGGAAAGAGTTACTAGACCGAGTTATTTGAGTTACCTTGTTAGAGGAGGCTGGTTCTGAACCATTTCTGATGTGGAGAGTTACATTTCACTTACACAGTACAAGTAAGAATCATAGTCATCAGAAATTTGTTTGAGGATTTGTTCTGACCTGACTGTTGAGGCGTCTTGAATAGAAGACTTGTGGAACTTGAAGTCTGATAGGTCTTAATTTCAGGTCCCAATAAGGTTCCGCCACACAATTAATCTAAAGGTCGAGTCAAGCTCCATTTTCAACTTTTGTTCATGACCTTGGTATGGAACCCAAAATCATTTCACTCTTGCATTTCATTTAGTTGTGCGGGGACGAGCAAGGTTTAAGTATAGGGGGTTGATGAATCTGTGATTCATCACTCTAAAAGTCGAAAATAGAGCTTTGTTCCCGAGTAATTAGATGCATATTTCCACTTATATTGCATAATTAGCATTCATGCATGCATTGATAACATCTGCATTTTAGCATTCATATTTGCATTAAATAAGAAACCAAATTCACTTGTAAACATTCACCTGTATATTAGCTAAAATACCCTATTTTATAGTAACTCCGAATCCAATAAAACCAACTCCATTATGTATATATGACTAACACTAATTAAAGAAAAATATCAAAAAAATACTAACTTGTAAAATTGACCAATACAACCCGAATCCAAGTTGGAGACCTTAGACCTTAAAATGCAAATATCTCTCTCATACAACCTCCGAATTAGGTCTACTCACTTTTAAAGTAATATACATTCAAAGACCTTCGAAACAAGACCAATTTCATTAAAATTGGAGCTCTTATGCAAAACTTGGGTTTTGGGCCTCTTTTGTACATTTACATATTGACCATTTTGCCCTTCCATTTTATCTTTTTATGTTCTTAATTATTAAAAAAAGATTAAGTTGAAAATATTTTCCTCATATTTTCTCTATTTTATTTTGATTTTTCTCTTAATTAAAAATGACAAAAAAATCACAAAAGATAAAATGCGGTATTTTATATCTATAAAGTACCACCCAAAAATACGTTTTACACAGACGATTTCATTTGATTTTCGGCCCTTAACAAAAGTTGTAGATCTCGTCGAGACGAGCAACTTTCGTGTTGATCACTTTTTAATCTAACCTCTTTATTATTTCTTTTTGATTTTTCTTTGTATTTAGTTGCGGATTTTTCTCGGAGCGACACGTGGCATCTCCTGGAGTCGCCATATGTCGCCTCCTCATTCACCCACTTATACCATTCCTCTCCTTTATCCTGGGCTGTTGGATGAGAGGGTCTCCATCAGCGGTAAATACCCATTCCTCCCTCCACTCTCCCTTAACTTGAGGGAGAGGCCACATCTTCGACCACTCCCACCCCCATCTTCTCCACTCCATCTCCCATCTCTCCCACTCTCTCCATGTCCTCTCCAACCTCCACCTTCTCATCTTTATAATCTCCTCCACTCCTCCATTCATCCCGATCCGCCATTTTTTCCAAATAGAGGAAGCTAGCTCCGACTACCATAGGTGACAGCTAAGGTATCATCGTTGAGCGACGACCTTCAGTCTTCTGGCGAGATCCGGCGAGACTTCCACCTTCGCCGCTGCAAGCTTCACACGAGGCCTGCTCGAGCTCCGCTTGCCGCGCGTTAAGTGACGACCAGGAGTTGGCCCATGCCACTCCATTCCACAGGCAACCGTCCATCTCCAGGTAAATTTGTAATCATCTTCTTCTTCTTCTCCATTTCATTTCTCTCTCTCCTCGATTCTCCATCTTCCCTCATCCAAATGGCAAAACCAATTGCACTTTCACGGATAAATCACACCTTGCAAACGTAAAGGTGATTTTTATTGAATTTTTCGGAGAACTTTTATCAATCAATTAATCAAAAATTTAACTTCCACTAAACAAATACATGAGGTGGTGAAACTCCCCTATTTTACTTCCTTCACCTCCGCTCACCACCCCACACGCACACACCCTCCGCTGTCGTTGCGTTCTTACTTGCAGGACATCTGACGACCCCCAGCCGTGCGCTACCCCCAACGTAGCCGCCCGCCCCGCGCCATCGACCACCGGCCGCCCCATCTCCAGAACTTCAATCGTGCATAGCTTCAACAAGCTGCACATCTCCAGCACGCATGGCCAGTGCGTAACTTCCAGTTTGTCGCACATAACCGCACTCCTCCGTCTCTGCAGCAAGCACTCTAGAACATCCACACCAAGGTCGTCAACGCCGAGCTCCAGTGGGTACTTCGCCCCGCGCGTGGACTTCGCGCCACGGGTGGCGCGTCCCCCACGTCGAGCTCCTCCGGCCACCCCCCTCCACCTCGGCTGCCCGCCGACCACGCTTCAAGGCTGCCGCACCTCCCTGACAGTCACCAGCAGCCACCTCTCCCTCGACGCCGCCGACCACCTCCTCCTCCAAGCTCCATCGGCCACCTTCAAGACCTCCCCTGTTTCATCTACAAAACAGAGGAGTTCTATCGCACAATAAAGAAAAGGAAATTTGCAAAGGGGACACTTGCACCCCTTTGCAAGTTCTTAAAAAATTTTCAAGTTTCCGATTATTGCATGTAAGTCCCTGTGCTTCATTTCAGCTCATATTTCTTTTCTCTGTATTGCATTCACACCCTTGCATTTGCACGTTTATTTTGTTGTCATTTTGTCATCCATTTTTAATTCCATAAGTTGCATTGTGTAGCATAACTTTGGTTCTACCATTTTATCATTCATTTGTATTTTTCTGATTTGCAGAGTATTTATTGAAATTAATTTGGTGGAAAATTGCAATATTTTGTCCATTTTGATTGTTTAATTTATTGCGCATTGTCTGCTCATCGTAAAATCTCCAAAAAATCGTAGTTGGTAGATCTAAGTTTATGCTACAACATATCTAAAATTCACATCATTTGCACATGTAGTTTGTCATAGAAAAATCATTTAGTGAAAACCTTAATCGATTTTTAGTTAATCAACCGTTAAGTATTTAAACGAAATTCAAGTTGATTTAGATAGCTCCTTTTTAGATCTATTTGGATTAATTTTATTTCTGAGAAATATAATCGTTTGGTAATTATTAAAATCGGTTTAGTTATTTTCACTAAAGTCTGCATATTTTATTATCTGTGCATCAGAAAATTCTAAAAAAATTAGGGTAGCTTAATTTCATCATCATTAATCATCTGGCCAATTTTCAGAATTTTTGGATTCCATTTGCCACCTTAATTGAATTAACATCAAATTGGCTTGCTGGTTGAATGTGTCTTGCATAGAAATCGAAAAAGAACATAAAATAATTCCCCGAAAATCTAACACTTGGACTTTGCTAAAATTCACCTAAGGAGATAGATGCCTCCCTGAGTTCGACCTTGGAAAATACCAAGTAAAAAAAATCACCGCTTGAAATTGACTCGATTTTAATTAATAGTGGTTTTTGATTAGCCTCTCGTATCCGACTGCAACGAACGACATTAAATTAATTTGGACATTAATCTGACCGAATTAACATAGGGTGCGGGGCGGTTATCAAGTAGTTTTAGGGCAGAGAAGGGATGGGATACCATTTTCTATACACTATGCTAGTAAGACTATGGATGAGGCACAACACAATTACAAGTTACAGATAAGGAGATGCTAGCAGTGGTGTTTTCTTTAGAGAGGTTCTGCTCTTACCTACTTATTTACAGAGTCATTGTATACATGTATCACACCGCCATACTGTATTTATAGGAAAAGAAGGATATCGAACCACACCTTATAAGATGGATCCTTCTTCTACTGGAGTTTGATCTAGAGATTTGAGACAAACCTGGAGTAAAACATGTTGCGTGATGAGCCGCAAAATCGACCCTTTAAGAGTGCTGAATTAGCACTTGGAGTTGTCGTAGCAGTCGGGTCGATTTTGGTCATCAAAGAGACCATCTCATTGATAAATGTCAAATAAGAATGCGATGGTCATGAATTTATTTTTTTACTTGGTAAGATACCAAGGTCGAACTCAGGGACACGAGCCTCTCTCGTATTAATCAGATTTCTATTTATTTAACTAAGTGTTGAGTTGAATTCATATAGGTCGAATGATGCAAGGAGACAATAATGCATTAAAATAAACATGCATTTTTTTCATCATTTTTATCATGCAAATAAATGACATGTAATGCAATGAGAATATGCCCTTGACCAAAGTAACGAGCCAACTACACAAGGAATTAATTTCAGATTTTATTGAGATGACAAACGCAATATGAACAAGGCACAGATTAAATAACAAGTGACACTTGGCTTATCAAAATAATACATCAAATTTAGTGTGTCCATCATAGAAAATGATCATGCCATTAGAGAGATCATCAAACCAGCGTTAAAATGAAACTGAAATCAACTTAATCGGAGCTACGAGGCTCAAGATATGCATGAAGAAAGACAAGGGCATAACTGAAATAAAACATGAAATGATAACTACAAACAGGTCCCTGGGAGGGATTAAAATGTAATAAAAATAAAACGCGGGTCCTTCCCTGTAAATATACCAAACGCGCGGGGACCTGTTTGCAATATTGAAGAATTCCGTGGGCTCCTCTGCAAATTGCCCAGGAAGCACGTGCCAAATACGTGCCATCTAGGCTCGGACATTGGCTCGGACTCGGCAGAGGCTTGGTTGCTGCTTCGGCTAGGCTCGGATCTTGGTTCAGGCTCGATCGTCGGCTCGTGAAGGCTCGGGAGCATCCAAGCCTGGAGGCTGGGCGCTAGGCTCGGTGAAGTCCTAACGTTGACGCGTGGCAGGCTATACACCGTCGGATCATCGAAGATCCAACGGCCTCTGAAGAAGCGTGGATTGATGACGTGGCTGCATGTGAACCGTTGGATCTTACGGATCCAACGGTATATAGAGGAAGATCCGATCGGCGACGTGGCTGCATCGTGGCCATTGGATGAACTTCGGGGCGGAGCATCCAAAGGCTGCTGCTCTTCTCCTCCATTCGCAGCTGGCAGCGGAAACCGAGCTCCGGCGAAGGAGCTCCGGCTCCGCCGCTCGCCCTCGGCCACTGTGGACCTCCCTCTGGCTCACGGAAAGATCGTCGATGAAGTATGGAGCTCGGGGGAGACGCTGACGTCTTAGCTCAAGCTACCGGAGCTGTGATAGTGACAATGGTGCTCTGCCGAATTGCTCCGGTGAGGCTCCCGATCAATGAAATGCTCGAAGACCTGCACTGTTAGTCGATACATCCGAAACACAAGGGAGTGTATGCGTGAATGAGACATGAGCTCGGTGATCGAAGAACGTGGGAGCTCGGATGCTCCTCCGCCGCGAGGGCGAAGGAAGTGGGTCGACTGTGGCTGAAGGTCTGGAAGAAGGGAAGAGGTGATCGGATATGGCGCGTGGAAGGGGGAAGCGTGGCGGAGCTCGGAAGTTGTTCAATGGAGCTGGAAAGGGGATTAAGCTACCTAGAAAATCAAAGGAAATTAAGAGAAAATGCGAGAGAAGAGGAAGAAGACTTACCGGAGGTTTGGCGGAGCGAGAAGCTTGTGCGCGAGCTCGAGGTTGAGCTCTGGTCGTCGCTGGACGTCGTCAGCCACTCGACGCAGCTCGGGCGGGCCTGGAGGCACCGCAGCTCCGCCGTTCAAGGCGGAGGGTCTCACCGGGGGAGCGGGTCGTCATCGCTCTATCCTCTCGCCTCCCCCTATCACAGGGAGGCGGAGGAGGGCTGGGCCCCTCCCCGCGTAAAGATGGACAACGGAACTCGGTGGAGGGATCGGTGTATTTAAAGGTCGAGTTCGACAGTTGAGAAGGTGATGGGCGTGGTTTGCGAGGGTGGTCTGGAGTGAGTGGACTCACGACGGAGAACGTGGAATGACTCGCGAGGTAGAGGGAAGACTGGGGAATGTTGTGAGGTGGTTAGCGATGGGCGAAGTCGTCGGAGATGACATGAGAAATGGGAAGGGTGGACGGTGCTGGCTTACTGGAGATCGTGGGGAGAGTGGGCTGATCGAGGTAGACGAAGACTGTCGGCCGTTGGATCTTGAGATCCAACGACTGACAATTAGGTGCTAAGTGACGGGCAAGATCAGATCTGAAGTGATGCGAACTAAGGGCGGAGATTGCGCCACTTGTCGAGAGATGGGCGTTGCAGAAGCGAGCAGCTGAGATTATTTCTGGAGATGGATTGAACGGCTGAGAGACTAAGTGGCAATGGACGGTGTTGATCAAAGGAATAAGGATGAGATCAGAAGGCGTACGACGCTCCACGTGGCGAGGTGTGGAGAAAGCGTCAGAGAACGGTGGTGATGGAATGCTGGAATTGATCGAACGTTTAAGATTAGAGGGCGGATTGAGCGGCTCAGATGGAAGATCTGGAGTGCTATCGAAGGGGTGTGAAGACGCCACATGGTGCGATGCGGGTGAGGCGCAAGTGAGCGACTGAGATGACATCCAGGGAGTTATCGGACGATCAATGGTGACTGAGGAATGAACAGAGGTGATCAAGGAGATCGGAGGGCCGCGGAGGACGACACGTGTCGTTCTGGAGGTTAAGCGCAAACGTGCGGTGCAGATGAAGCCCTGATGACCATCCGATGGCTGGGAAGAAAAGGAGGACGTGGACACAACTGAACTGTTGGATTCAAGAGGTGATCCGACGGCCAAGGCTGCAGGCGGATGGAACAAGAAGGACCGGGCCATGTGGCTCACCCAGATTGGGCCACGTGGCCCAATCAGATTATTCAAATTGTATTTTTGATTTTTGAAGGCTTAATTGGTCGAATTTGAGAAAACTCAAAACATGAAACTTGTAGATTTTGACGAGATCTACAAATTTCATGTTGACCAAAACTGGAGAAGAGATCAAATGAAGACCTGAAATATTTTTAAGGGTATTTTTAAGGCTAAAAATACCACGAATTTTGATTTTGTCAATTTTTTTTGGTTTTTAATTTATTAGAGACTCTGATAATTATAGGACATTAACTGGGTTTATTTACACTCAGCTTAAGCAAGGGGGTTAAAAATGAGAAATAAAGATGATGAAATCGAGTTTCATCATTGTGGCAGATCATCTTTCTCAGATTATATGCAGAGTCCCCTGACCAATTACTACTTCCCATATAAAAGACCTTTCCACTCGGTTGCCTCACTCCAATGGTACTCTATTGTGAACTATCTTGTCTCCAAGAAACTTCCACAAGATTGGCCTAAGCTGAAGATAGACGGATTTCTATTAGAGATTCATTTTTATCAGCGGGAGGATCCGTACCTATTTCATGAGGGTGCAGATTGTATCTGGAGGAGGGGAATCCTCATGAGAAATACACCAGTGTTCTTGAGCATTGTCACCGATTAGAGGCTGGTGGGCATCATTCGGGTAAGCACAAGTTAGCAAAGGTTCTTCAATGCAGCCCATGGTGGCCAAATCTATTTAAGTATGCTACAAATTATGTGAGATATTGTACTGATTGCAAGAGAATGGGAGGAACCATTGGTTCCAAAGATACCATGCCCCTAATATTTAATCAGATTTTAGATGTTTTTGATGCTTGGGGCATAGACTTCACAGGCCCATTCCCTGACACTCATGGATTTCAGTAGATCCTGCTTGTCGTGGATTATGTTAGTCGTTGGGCGAGGCTATCCCCACCTGAACCGCTTATAGTCATACAGTTTGTTCCTTTCTGAAGGACAACAATATTACGTGGTTGAGAATCTCAAGATACACATTTCAGATGGGGGAAGCCAATTCAATAATAGTGAGGTAAGAAATCTAGTTAAGGAGTACGCCATTGAGCATCGTGTCACTTCTCCTTACCACCCATAGACTAATGACTTGGTTGAGATTTAGAATAGGGAGATCATGATGATTCTTCAGAAACTTGTACGTTCATATAGGAAGAATTGGTCCCAGATGCTTGACTCAGTTCTATGGGCTTATCAGATGTCGTACAAGTCTCCATTGGGTATGTCTCCCTATAGACTGGTTTATGAAAAGCCTTGCCACTTGCCAGTTGAGTTGATTCACAAATCATTATGGGTACTTCGTGTTTACTATTTGGATTATAAAAGAGCAGACCATAGTAGGATAGTTGATCTGAACAGATTGTTGTAATCCGAGATTTCTCCTTTGACAACACATTGATGTATAAGGAGAAAGCCAAGCATTAGCATGATAGACACATTAGGAGAAAGACTTTCATCCCTAATCAGAAAGTTTGGTTGTTTGATGTAAAATTGAAGTTGTTTCCAGGAAAAGAGCTGTGTTTGACAATGGTAGTATTTCTATATAGGGGTTGCCATATGACACACAACCATTTGTTATGAACAAACAATTGTTGAAGCCATATCTAAATCTTGATACATTCCTGTCCGTGGTTGATTCTATTCATTTGTTATCAGGCGATGATCCTTTGACATCTTCTGCGTCTGATACATGAGCTGATATTCTTTCATATACTTTCCTTTCATTTTGTTCTTTCTTCTTCCTTTTTTATCATTCGCCTCTTTCCCGTGTGTGTTCTGTATTTATGATGTACTATATCCAAAGTATAGGTGCATGAATGATTTGAGTTGTTCATTTTCATTCCATTTCATCACTCTTGTTGTTGCCTATACTGAGGGATCCTTTACCCAAAGTATAGGGGGAGTGATGTCATTCATTTCCTTCTTGTTTGTTTTTTTATTTTCTTTTTATTTCTTCTATTCTCTCCTGTCCTTCAACTTGTTGATATCATTTTTTATACTTAGGGATCTTTTACCCTAAGCATAAGGGATGACACTTTGAGTATGAGTTTGTACATTCTCTTCCTCATGTTTCCCTATTTGTACAATCTCTATACTTAGTATTATTTGATATTAAGTATGGGGGGATCACTGACTTCTATTCTTTTTATTCTTTATTATTTGAGTCATTGTAATATATGATTTTTTTTCACTTTTCTATACTTAGCACGAGTTATGTCTTCCTTTGTCGCTTCTTGGTAAGACATAGTTCGAGCTAAGTACATGGGAGTCTCATATATATTGTATATATATTTTAGCCATAACTCGTACTTTAGTTTGTCTAATAAAATAGCTAATAAAACTAGAATAGAATGTTTTGTAAAATTTCTTTGAAAAATTCATTTGTAAATATTTTTTTTATAAATAATTTTGTAAAATTTTGTAATATTGTTTGTACAAATGATTTGTAAAATATTTATAAAAATTCATTGTAAAATCTTTGTAAAATTATTTGTGTAAAATTTGTTGTTAAACTATTTTATCTGTAAATTGTTTATAAATTATTTTCTATCAAAATTATGTAAATTGTAAAAATGTGTGTAAAGAAAATCTTTGTAAAATTGATTTGTAAAAGTTTGTAAACTATTTTTGAAAACCTTTTGTAAAAAAGTTTGTAAAAATGATTTTGTAAAATGTTTTATAAAATATTTGTGTAAAATATTTTGTAAAGATTTTGTAAAATGTTTGTAAAAACTTTTGTAAAATAGTTTGTAAATTATTTTGTCCCTTGTCTATAAATAACTTATTTAGATACATTGTGTGTATATATTTGTTGTAAAAATGTTTGTAATTAGAACTTTTAATCACCTTGCAATCATGTGAATAAAAATTCTTTAGTGCATAAAATTATTTTAATAAAATCTTTTATACAGAAGTTGTATAAATTTGTATATAACATTGTTTAATAAAATCTGTATATAAAAGTCTTTTGTAGATAAAATCCTTATTTTGAAATATTTACATCAAACTTGTAAAAATTCTTTTTGTAATATCTTGTATAAGCAGTGTATAAAATTGTATATAGTTTTTTTTGTAAATTTGTATAAAATCCTTGTAAATCCCTGTAAATGTGTATAATTCTTTATTAGAAGACTCTATAAAAATTGAAAAAGATAAAATTCAAAAAAATGCAAAACTCTCTGAAAAACCTTTCAATAAGATTTTTATTTTATTTTATTTTATTTTTCGTTGAAAAAAAATAAAATTGTTGGTATATATTTCTTGCATTTGCATTTTTCAGAATGATATTGATGCTTAAACTAGATTGGAATAAAAGCGAAGAATGGAGCTTGGTTAAGACCATAATCTACTAAATTTCAGAGGAACCTTATAGGAACTGGAATTGAGACTTTTCAGGTCGAGCGGCTTAATTCTTTGAGTCCACAAGACTATGTTCACATGTCATCTTGATTGGTCTAAGTAGAATATTTCATACACATACATGGTTCTTTTAGACAGTGACCTAATTAGAACAAGTACTTTACACTTGGCTCTTCACTGATGAGGTTGCGAGGGGTAGAATCCTCTGGCAAGAGACGCATGTGAATGGAAACATATGCAGTCACCTTGAGTGACCAGTGCACCCCAAGTCTAGTGGCATGGACGTCTAAAGACGGGAGCTGTGTGTTGAAATAAATCTTCAGATGACAGATGGTTTTCTAGCACAATTTTTCTAAGACCCCAAAACATGTGCGGAAAGAAAGATTCTATATCTGTAGGGGCATGATAAGATCTATGCAGTGCAACAATTCCTTCCACAAATAAATGTAATATGTTTTCCAATAAAAAAGAATAAAGTTATGTATATATTTGACCAGATTGGTCCAGCTTCAGAGAGATCGCATATCTGGCTTCACAAGGAGATGTGGCTACACTGGCCACACTCCACTTCTCTTCTTGTTCTTCTATCTTCCCCCCCTTCGATTGTGGACACAACAAGTAACTGATATGAGAAGGAAATACCTCGCTCCTCGAGGAAAGAGCATCTAGACTGGGGAATTAGGGTTGCCTTGTTAAGAGAAGGTAGGTCTTTGTCATTTTTGATGTGAAGAGCTATATTTCACTTAAACATGACAAGTAAATTCATAGTCAGTAGAATTTGCGTATGAGGACTTGTTCTGACTTGACCGTTGATGTGACCTGAATAGGAGACTTGGTGAACTTAGAGGCGGTTAGGTCTTAAATTCAATTCCCAATATGGTTCCTCCAAACTACTAATATAAAGGTCTTACTGAGCTCCAAACTTTGATTTTATGAAGATCGGTTTTAAAATCAAGATTGTTCTAAGTTCTTTATTTTTCCTTTCTTCTTTTTCCTTTTAGTCACTTATTCTTGAAATAAGTGTTTGCTAAGGACTAGCAAAGGCAAAGTATAGAGGGATGATGAATATGCATTTCATCATCTTTATTTATTT
This sequence comes from Ottelia alismoides, assembly GCA_037367405.1. Classification (NCBI taxonomy): domain Eukaryota; kingdom Viridiplantae; phylum Streptophyta; class Magnoliopsida; order Alismatales; family Hydrocharitaceae; genus Ottelia; species Ottelia alismoides. The sequence goes on along the minus strand of JAZKJV010008485.1, from coordinate 50,430 downwards.
ATTTTAGCTTAAAGTCCCTTCTTAAACACCTGTAAATATCAATAAAACTATCTTTTTAAATTCATTTTTTGTATATATAATGTGCATTTATCATTTATTTTAACCTAAAATAAATAAATAAATAAATAAAATAAGGAAAATAAAAACTATATATGTGTAATAAATATAGGCTGACTCTGACCCCGAGAGAAGGTCAAGACTTGACCTGATCAACAAGGAATAAAGTAGGGGGATATAAGGCCCAATGTAGAAGAATAAAGAAAAATAATCTCCATTCATCACTATTTATCACTTGTATATATTTGACATATTGTGTATATTTCTCAAATTATTTTATTTATCTCCCAATTCATCTCAAATAAAGAAATTTTCTTCTTGAACTTGTACATGAAAATTAGTTGTAAATATAAAAAATAATTGCAAGAAGAATCATTGTACATAGATAAAATAACAACACTTTGAAAAAGCCGTAAAACTCAACTAGTCAGATCCATGTCGTCTCCATAAAAACTCAAAATAAAGTAAACCCATTTTATTGTACTCTAAATTAAATAAGCTTCAAAATGAAAATGACTTCACTATAATCAGAGTTAAGATGTAAAAAGGGCTCGTTTTATTGTAGTTCGCTTGTATTGTACATGATGTGAAGATATTTTTCAATTTATTTTATGTATATTTTATTACATATCGTAATTTCAAATATTTGTATATATTGTATTTGTTCCAAATAAAATGCATAAAAATATTTACAAAAATAAAAATACACAAAAATAAAATAGTGTAAATATTATATATGTACCACTATCTATATTGTAAATATCTATATTTATTTAACCTACTAAATTATTTTATAAATCTCCAAAAAAATATCATTAAAATCCTTAAAAATCATGTTAAATTAATAAATTATTATTTTATATATTTATTTGGAAAATTAAATTATTAAAAATCATTGTATTGTGTATATATATAAAAACCTATGAATAAAGGTTAACATATATTTTATTTATTAAAAATCACCATAAATAAGATTAATTATTTATTGACATTTTTACTTATCAATTTTATTTATTGAAATTCATCTTCATATTTATTTTAATTTATTTTATCTTTTGCCTTGTTATTTTGTCTTATTCGATTTTTGTCTTATTCGTAGTACACCCCTTTTGGGCGGACCCAAGTTCATTAACCCAGGGCAGCCTCCCCTCTTTCAACATTCGCCTGATAATATGCCTACTGGACCTTTCTTCTAAACTTTTTCCCGCATGCTCCGATCACCATTTGTTCCCGATTCCTTCTGCATTCCTTTCACCCCATTAATAACCAATCTCGCTCGATTGTTTTTTTCAATAACAACACTTCAATCCACGTGCAATTCATGGTTTGAATTTCATTACAAATCATCTTCTATAATACCCCCTCTTAGTCCATTTTTTATTTTCGATCTGTCTTTTCCAGAGTTTTCTCTCCCGAATTGATCTAGGAGAGAGGAGGCGATGATAACATCTCTTCCCCCTAAATTGGGGGTTTAATTGAACACCTGCAAGGTGCGATTCCATCTACTTGTCGGAGCTCCACCGCAAGTTCAGCTTCTCCATTCTACATAGCACATCGAGGTTGTTGGTGCGACAACCTTCACTTTTTCAACTGTAGGTAATTCTAAGAAATTTCCTTTTTGTTTGTCTTTTAATTTCACGTTTAATTCCTATTATTTGTTAAATTCCGAACATCCTCATCCGAGCTCCGATCTACTCGATCGGAGCTCTTCGATCATCCAACATCACATCTGATACTTCCAACATATCCACCTCGACCTTCTTTGCTCTTCTCCTATATCCTGACCACCCATATTGCACCAGATCTAAGACATGATCTCCCTTTTGACCACCTACCGTCAGGGATCCTCATTCTCTTCATGTACTTTGTTTTAACCTAAAAACTTGGCTGGAGCTCTACCTCCAAGCAGAATAAATCTATTGCAGGCCACATGAGCGGTGTTGGAGATGTGAATTGATATCTGGACCAGTCGTAGTCCTGTAGATCACATGGATCTCCAGATCAAAGATCGAGAACCTTCACACCTCATCGAGACCATCAATCGATAGAGGAGCATTTCATGAAGACATTCTAACCTTTAGGCTTTGAGTTAGGCAAAGATTGACCGAAATCGGCTCGATGAAAGCTCGACGAGGAGCCTCTTCTTCCCAATTCTTTCTCCATTGCCTGCGTCCATTGGATCAAGAACTCCTCTCCAAGATTGAATCTAGGCCATCAAAATTGCCACAATTCTTAGCCTTAAGATTAGATCTATAGAAGCTCGATCCAACATCCGATCCGCATGTGAGAAACAACTTTTAAGTGAATAATTGCAGTATTTACCCTTTTGTTTTCTTATAAATAAATTCGTTGAAGGACACATGCCTCATTGTGGATGCTTGAATAATAACATTTGAGACCCTATTGTTTTTATTAATTGCGAGTGTATCCTAATGGAACTATAGTATGTGTGTCGCATGTGATTGATTGGTGATTTTGCAATAAAGACCTGCATACTTGCTATTAATGTTTAGACTTTGTTCTTAAAATAATCAATAATTAGTCCGTCTCAGTGCAACTCATGTATGCTGACTCCTGACTTTTAGTGTGAAAATTGCTTTGTTACCCCCACACTTTATTATTTGGTTAATATTTAGTCCATTAAATAAAATATTTTGTAATTGAGTCCTTATGAGTCTATTTATTAATTAGCTTGTTAACCACATTTAATAAATCATTAGTCACCGTCATTAATTCCATAAAATTCACTGTAGCTCTTGCTACTCTCTTCTTCAATTACTAATTTTAGTTTTGCATTTTAAATTGTTTTATTATTTTTATAATTCAAGAACATCCCAAAATATTCCCTATTTATCATTTTTAATAACTATAAATCTGAAAAAAATTTAAAAAAATTATAAAAATTTATTGATTGTTTGTTTTTGGTTTTTAATATAAATTTCACTTTGAAATTCCTTGTAAAAACCAAAAACAGCAAAACACTTAAAAACATCGAAAAATTCTTAAAAAATCAAAGAAAATCCCAAAAAAATCATAAATTTTCTTTTATGAAAGCTTGAAAAATAATCTTTATGGTTGTGCTTATTTCTTATACTTTTGGTTTTATTTCTATTTCTAAAAATCCAAAAACATCTGTTTGATTTTCTGTTTTTTATTTAAAATTTCAGTTGTTTTCAAAACTTTAAAAACATCAAAAAATTATAAAAAATTCACAAAAATAGTATAAAAATATTAAAAACGAAAATAGTTTTATTTGATTTTCTACATATTTTTACTATATTTTAAAAATATAAAAGAGCTTGTTTTCTTTACTTGTTTTATTCTTTTTATTTTTATTTAAAAAATTTAAAATATAAAAATTTGCAAAATTTAAAATCACTAAAAAATACATAATAAAAAACATTAAAAATAAATAAAAATAAAAATTCCATAAACATTAAAAAATGCTAAAAATACATAAAAATTACAAAGAGATGTACAATAAAAGACTCCTTTTTATCTCTTTGATTTTCTTATAATTAAATAAATCTTAGGTTTTGTATCCTCCGTGAGTCCGATCATGTATGCTATACATGTAAATAAATAGCATAGTTCTCTTGTCACATTTGATTGATTTTTATTTGCTTGCGAATTAAATTAATTTTTTTGTTGAAGCTTTCTTTGGGTTGCAACAAATAGTTCCCTTGTGAATATTTCCATTAAAAAATAAAACATATTAAAAATCTCAATTAAACAATGATCTTAAACGATTGTATAACCATGTCTTTTCCACTTCAAGGAAGTAATGAAACATGTTTGGAATATTGTACACTGATCTGAATATGATTTGGATCCAATTAGAAGATTAGATATTCTGTTTGACTTGATCGGACATCTATGAGCGGTCTTCTAAATCTGCATATGAGATTAGATCTCAATATCTAAGTTATTATATGTGGAATATACAATCGCCATGTCCTTATACCCAAATATTCGTGTAGAAAGCAAATTATTTTTTAAATAGTTCAGAAATAATTTTATTACTGATAGTGTTTGAGCATTGGAATAATAATGACTGAATATGATTTAATTATAATTAATAATGTGGATATGATTCATATTATTTGGACACATGTAGAGAGGCATCTAAGATAACTAAATTTGATTTAATTATCAAATATATGATTAATTTGGATAACACTATCTACAATAATTATATTTGTATTATAAATATGATTCATGATATCGTAGAGAGTTTAATTGTAAATATTATTTGCAATTTATTAAGTTAATGGGAATTGGATTCACATTATACAATTAAATGTGCATTGGATTCTCATTGTATAATTAAATGTAAAAGTGATTCACATTTAGTATTGCATGGATGCATATGATTCATAATTATCAATGGAGAAATTGTCATAAAATAATTTGGAATTATTTTGATGAACATTCAAGCAATAAAAGTTGTTTCAAGCATGTGGAAAATATGGTGAAATTTGGGAATCTCATCAATAAGGAAAGAAGAGAGCTCCATTCCTTATATGGAGTTGACGACCACATGGAAAAGGACTCCATGGTGGTCGTCCACCCTAATGAGGACGCAGACTCTACTTCTTTATTATAATTCTACATTTAATTTATTTAATGAGAATTCAAATTATTGAAGAATTTCTTCAATTTGTTTACTTTTTAAATTATTTAATTATTGTTGTAAATTGTCGCTATAAAATCTAGGCCTATGATTTCAATTAGGAGTGCAACGTAACCATCCAAAATCATATAAAAGAAGAGCCATCACTAGACTTTTCTACACACAAGTTGAAGCAACAAAACTCTCTCTCTCACTCTCTCATACTCTTCCATATACTCTCTCCCTCAAACCTAGTGGTTATCCACTTCAAGGATTTGTTGAGAGAACTATGTCGTCGTCGTGCTGTCATTGTACTGCTGTTGAATCTCAGATTCAACATGCTAAAATTTGTCAATTAGGCTCTGTTCCTCAAAATACATATGCATTTAATAATTAATATAGGATCATTAGCATTCATACATGTGTAAATAGTATTTGCATTTCATCATATGTATAATTGCATAAAATAAGGAACCAAAATCGAAGTGCAATTTGACCTAAAAAGCATCTAACTTTACCTATTTTTAATCAATTCATGCTAACTCTGATTGACCTAAAACTACTTCCATTGTGTAGATATTATGAACAAGAATAAACAAAAAATAAAAAATTTCTAATGTAAATAAGCGATAAATAAATCCAAAATCTAATTTCACATCAGACGAACTAAAACGCGCATATCGTCCTTATACAGTGTCCGATTTTGGTCACTCACTTTTAAAGTAATCCATTTTCAAATACCTTCAAAACAAGACCAATTTTATAAAATTCGGAGCTCATATGTGAAAGTTGGGTTTTGGGCCTCTTTTCCGCATTTTATATTTTTGTGATTTTTACCATGATTTTTATGTACATATTTAACCTACTTTATTTTAATTCTTTTTTATTTGTGTTCTTTCATGAAAGTTTTATCAAGCTGCATAAATATCCTATTCTAGATCAGGACTGAAATAAAAAAGTTGACTGTGTCCGAGTAACCTTGTGAGTATGTACAAAAATATCTTATTTCATACTTCTATTTTGTTTCCCTATTTTCTTATTTATAAAAAAATAAAAAATATTTTAATGTGTAATTGAATATCTTTTATTTTATCATATTTTTTATATTTTATACCCTTCTAAAATCACAAAAAAATTACAAAACCCCCAAAAATCTTTTTTCTATACACATGGAGGACCACCAAAAATACCACTTTGTACAGATGACCTTTGTTGCTCCCAGGTCCTTCACAAAAGTTGTAGATCTCGAAGAGACAAACAACTTTTGTGAAGGAATGTTTTCTATCTGAGGTCCCTGTCTATTTCTTTTCCATTTTCTCTCCCTTTTATTTTGAAATTTTTTTGAGGTGACACGTGGCAACCCCTGCGTGTGCCATGTGGCACCCCACTCCCTCTCATCTCTCTCTCCTTCCCTTTCTTCTTCCTATTGGCCATTACCCATCATCTGTTTAGCTTATCTTGTAACCACCCTCCACCTCCTATATGTAACGCCGCCTCCTCACTGATTGTTACGGCCACTGCCACGTCTTTGCCATTACACGCTCTCTTATAAAATGTCACCCATGCCAGCCCCTGTATTTATCAGCCATCTTCAAGGTGAAGCTCCACCCTCCAGCTCCAGGGCCATGAATAGGTGACAAAGATCGTCTTCTTCGTCGAGTGAAGATGTAGGTAGAATCTATCCCACAGAGAGATCCGAAGGGCCATCCCCTTCATTGCTGCTACAACTGAGCTCTGAAGGCATCTTCTCCTTCATCGAGCGAAGACCGGACCTTCCAGTCCTCCATCAGGTAAACCTTCTTTCCCTTATCTCTCTCCCCTCCTTTCTCTTTCTTCATCTCCCTCTTCTCTCTCTCTCTCTCTCTCCTGCGTCAACCACCTACACCACCTTGGCCTTCCCAGCTACTCACTTCGACCTCCAACACCATGAACATCATCCTTGATCACCTACACTGCTACAACTCCGCCTCTCCGCCTTCACCATCATCTTTACGCCCGATCTACACTTCCCTCGAGCCCAACGCCTTCGCCCTCACATCATCCGCCCATCGAGTCCGAGCCATCACCTCACCATCTGCACCCCTACGCCCGGTGCCAGCCCAACCATAGATCGAGCACTGCTCTTCTTCACCCCTTGGCTCCACCGATGAGCCCTCTGCCTCGTAGTCTTCGCACATCGACAACAGCTTTACCAATGTGTGAACGCCCTGCTCCTCCGCCCTCTCCATCTCCTCTTGAAGGTACCCTCCCCCCACTGACGCATGGCTCATCTCCCCACTACGCACAGCCGTCTAATGCACAACAGCCCTCCCGCAGTCGTGCTTCTCCTTCCACACGATCGCCCTCCACCTGCCTCCATCGTCGACCACCTTCCCTCGACAGTGCTGCCCCTAGCCATGCTCGCCTCTGACGATGCAAGCTCTGCCTTCACCTCCACTACCAGATCACTCTACAGTTCGACCACCTACAGTAGGATCATGCTCTCTAACCTTGATCCGACGATCGTCTACGCACCACGCATCCTTCATCAAGCCTCGGCTCCAGCCTCGAGGATTAGGTTGACCGAACCTCAGTCGAACATCCTCCATCCACCACCTAAGCTCAGAACACAAACCCTCTGCCTCGAGCACTTGAGCCTCCACCTCGAGGCTCTGGACCACAGCACCCGCCCAAGCCTCTTGTGGCATGAGACCCACATGTGCTGTGGGGGAAGATTGCACCGAGACCCCTACTTTCCAACAAATCGTAAAACAAGCCCCACTGCCACAGGTCACGTGCCCCGCACGTGGCACCCTGGGAAAATTGCAGAAGACCCTCGGTGGGTTTTGTGAATGAGAGATAAGGCCTTTAGGGACTATTTTGAAAAGAAGAAAACTTTATTTATTGCATTTTAATCCCTGACACTTCAATTTACCATTTCTTTTTCATTCGAACTCCGATTTAAATGCTTAATTTGTCATTTTGAAGCTATTTTTGTGCTCTTTCATTATATAGAGTTTGTGGACTGATCTGAAGACATTCATCTTCGATTATTATTCGAGGATTTATTTGATCTTTGCAAGTTCAAATTGACTTATTTGTGCATTGATATCTTGAGGAGTTTGATCTATTAGAGGGGCATGTTCAAGGTGAAATAATTAATTTATTTCTTGTTCAAGGTGAAATAATTAATTTATTTCCTTATTAATTGTGATCATCATTAGAGGAATAAATCATAGGGAATTTGGAGATCAACTTTCCTGAAAATTCTCATTGTCTCTTTATTTGCATGATTATTAATTGAGTGATTAACCTTCTAGCCTGCAGCCTTGATTTTAGTGATAATTATTTCTCCAAATTATCTTTTTGATCCGTGACTCCTTTTGAGGATACTGATTAATTTATATGGATTAAAATTTCTAGTCACAGATTCTTCTCTTATCCTCACTATTTAGTTTTACATTTATTTCATTGCATTTTATTTTTCGACACAGAAATTAACTTAGCAATTAATTAATTTTTTAAATTAATTTAAAACCATGCAACTAGAAATCACGGTTCCCTGTGTTCGACATTGGAAGACTTGCCAAGTAAAATTAACTTCCATATGTTCGAAAGTGTAGTTTTTGATCAACCAAATTTCGTCTTCTATACTACAATTATATAAAATTAAAGAGACGATCTCCGTAGTTCATCAAATGGCATCGTTGCAAGGGACTACGTATTTTTAGGGTTTAAATTATTTTTTGTAATTAATTTTTGAAAATAATTTCTGTGGCAATTTTTTTCTTCTCTCTCTCTGGAGATACTAACTGCGATTTCTCTCTTTGTAGATAAATAGATCGAAGTGAACTTTGGATAGAAAATCACGGATCTATGAAGATGAAGCCTGCATTTTAATTTGTGAGAGAGATCTTAGAATAGTTTTATTTTCTACATTAATCACAAGGTCCCTCTCTTTGAACCCTGATAATCTATAATAACTCAGACTTGATTTTTTGTGTTGTGTCGGCCTGTTTGATCCTCTTGTGTGTGATTGGGACCCTACTTGAGAGGCGTAGGAATTAGGCACATATAAACTAGCTTAGTTATTTTTGCTTGATCTCGTAGTTTTTAGGACACACATTTTCACTAATTAGATGCACTATAGATCGTTGTACTTAGCCAAAAATTGAAATCCATTCTTCCCGCTAATAGAACTATCTACCTAGGGCATTTTTCCTTTGTGCATATCATTTAGTGTAAATTAAATTCCTTGTATTGCATCTCGCATGAAGAATGTAAGGAATCACTGTAAGTATCCTTCTTAAACATGTATAATTAATTTATGCTTGCACTGGCTTTCTCGATTCTCCCTCAGTTTTTGCAACTTAGGAATTAAAGGAATTGGGACTACTCGTTAGGAGTGATATTTTTGTGCTCAGATAAGACTTAAGTGATAACCCTAATCTAAAATCAGGACTGCTAATCAAGGCGACTGTAAATAAAATTGACATAAAATTAACCCTCGTGTTTGGTGGAGAGAAACCCACTCATTGTTTGTAAGGACCAGATCACACACTTAGGGTTGAGAAAAAACTCCAAAATTTTCATTCAGACTCATGTTTATAGAAATAGCTAGCTACTTATCAGTGAGGGAACATGGGTAGCATTCTATGGTCCGTAATTTGCTTAGTAGAGTGGGTGGTTTAGAGGACACCATGTAAGACTCCGTCCTTGATGAGTTTGAGAACGCCCTACTTAATTCGTGTGAGTTATGCTTTAAAAATAATGATGGATATGTTGTTGTAATTACATTGGTAATCGGAATCAGTCAAGAAATAACCAGAATAAATTAATCAATTTTATTTAGCTTGGTTTTATGTTTATTTTACTTAGGTAAGTCTCAAGGTCGAACTCAAGGAGGTAAAGGAATAACCTAGAATAATATCTATCAAAGTTCATGCATGATTTTCAAGATGGTTTTTTTTTGTATTTTTAATGCAATTTTGTTATGTAAATGTAAATGAGGCCAATTTTAGGTACTAAAATGCAATTTTTAATAAAACGATGTCCAAAAATTACGAAATTTGGTCGATATGTCAATTATGATGAAATGAATGCACTGTAAATTTTTTTGGAAATTTTTGTACAAGATAAATATTTTATGAATTTATGAATGCAAATAAAGTAATTTTAATAATTAATTATAATAAATATTAACCTATTTATTTTCAAGGGAAAAATTATCCAAGATCTATCACTACATGATAGATCTTAGAAAAATCCTAAACCTTAAAAATATAAGATTTAATACCTATTCAAAATTAAAGATTGAAATGTGAAAAATGATTTTTATAAAGCAAACCATGCATGCAAATGTAATTCCTTTTGGGTACAATGTGAAATGCAACTAATTCTATAATACATGAATTTTGGCAATTTTTTGGGTACTGGTTAATTACTTATGAATTTTGAGGCATAATATGGGCAAAATATGTAAATTTCCACAAGAATAAAAATTATTAAAAAATCACAGCCTATAAAAATATCAAAGCGTCCCATATTGTAGAGAATTAGTTGAGAAACATCCTGTAATTTTTAAATAATAAAATTTTGCATGACTGATGTTCAAAATTACAATAGATCGGAAAAGTACAAATTAAAATAACTTAAATAAAATTCAAAGAAGGACTTAAGTGTAATTAGCAGGCCCTGGGAGGGTAAAGTTGCAAAATATTCAAGGGCATGTGCGCAGCACGTGCTCTTGGAGGCGGAGCTCTGATTGCAAATAAATTAACTACCTTGGTCTTCAGTGTAATTCACCCAAGTGGTCACGTGCATAGCACGTGACCCTTGGGTGCTGGATATGGGCGTGAATACGTAGATCTCCAAGGGCAGAATATGCAACCCGCCTCCCTGCATGCATGGATCACGTGGGAGAGGGGGGCGCTCTCTTTTTCCGGGTGTTCCCTCCTCCACGTGCCACGTGCGTGAGGAGGGCCTCTGTCCTTACACTAGGTGACTCACTGGAGGAATCGACTGGTTGTTGGCAGAACTGGTTATCGTCAATGTGTTTGGTGGACTCGCTGGTGCAGACCGACGTTGTGTCGAGGAGGAGCCGGTGAATACCTGATAACAGGGGTAATCCATGAGGGTCACCATGAAAAATATAGAAGTGTCGTCGCTGAGGCGACCACTCATAGAAGACCGGTGTTAATCAGCAATTAACCCACAATCCAAAGAATACAACAATCAAGCTCAAAAATAAATGTGAATTAATCTTTATTTTACTCTACCATAAAATGTATAGTGACAAATATGTAGAGGTCGAACCACAGAGAGCAACACAAAATGCAATAGCCTACGTGTCAATCACAGTCATCCTTGTGTGGGTTTTTTTTTATTATTAAAAATATAATAATTAAGTATTATATATATATGTTTATATAACATAAATATATTACATATATATATATATATACATAGAGGGTAAGCATATAGCTTATAATACATGTAATATATATATAGGTATATCTAAATATAATAGAATAAATATATATATATATTTTTATATTATATTAAGATTAATGAGAATACATATTACTAATTATATATATAGTATATATATATATATTTTTTTTTTCTTTTTTTTCTTTTGGATATATAGATATATATACATAAAAGGGGTATTATAATATTCACACAAATACTCAAAAAATGGTCAAAAATTCAGGAAAAGGATCTTTTTGGAATTTTCATGGCTTTTTACTGTTTTTATGATTTTTGGGTATTTTTGCAAACATTTTTAGTATTTTAAAATAGCTAAATAATAGCAAACAGTGGACTAGGTACTGGCCGTCACAAAAACAGAGATTAAAAATAGCTAACAGCCTCAAAAATTTTCCACCTTAATTTTCTAATAACAATAATAAAATATAGCATAAGTAGGGCCTGAGTTTATATTTTTCAGATTTTTCTTTGATTTTTTATATTTTTTTGAAGTTTTTGGATATTTTTGAATTTTTAAGGTTTTCTTTTTGAGATTTTTAGGGATTTTTGGTCTGACACTAATATAGGTCAAGATACACCATAGGTAATTTTTTTGGAATTTTTCGAGGCATTTTCATATTTTTTTGGGATTTTATAAGTTAGACAGGGAATAAAAGACATGTTTTTGATTTTTAATAAATGCAAAAATGCAACAAAATGCAAAACTGAGAATATGGCGTTTAAGCATGACCAAACAAGAGCTTAAGTCTATTTTTGCAAGATTTTTTGATTTAATATGAAGAATAAAATAAATAGACAAAGCCTTCAAAAATTAAATGGCCTAGCAGGGGTATTTTTGCAAATAAAATAGTTGGCAGGGGCATACAAGCAAAAATTACAACAAAAATACACTTTACTTTTATTTTGCATGACCATTTAGTAAATACAAGAACCCGGCAGGGTTTAGATGCAAATTTTCACGCGCCTCACGTGGTTGCTGCACGTGAGGCGCGGAGGGACTAAAGTGTAAATACGAAAACATCAGGGGGTCCAACTGCAATTTTTACAACTTATTTACAACTAAAACTTTTATTTTAGGGATCAAACTCTAAATACAAAAAGCGGGGGGTGAGATGTGAAATTTACCCCTAAATAAGGCTTTTCATCCTGCGGCGCTGGAGGCGCCTCTTATACACGTGGCAACCATCGGACGGCGGACATCGGTTCGGCGATGAAGGGCCAGGATTAGAACCTCCTGGCTGATCTGACGGTGGAGGTACATCTTCATCGAACGGTCGGCGTTCAATCTGGGCCGCCCCTCTCGATCCAACGGTGCGGAGGGCACCTGGAAGAACTGGGAAGAAGCTCGCCCCCGGCGAGCTTCGATCGGGTAGCTCGGGCTCCTCCGGGCACCTCCCGCGCATCTGAAGCTCTCTGATCGTAGCTGGGAGGCTTCCGCGTCGTCTGACGGTTCTTTGATGGCTCCTGGAGGTCCGAGTCGATGGAGCGAGGTCGGAGAAGAAGAGGACCCCCAGGAACCTCTTCCTGGGTCAAAGCAAGCCCAGAAGGGCTCGATTCCTCGTTGTACCTGCACAGGAAGAACCGCGGGCGAGAGAGCTATCTTCTCGACCCGGGGTTATGAAGCTGCGATGCAAGATGGAGGTGGGCGGAGGGGCTCCGGCGAACGGCGGAGGTGGAGCCCTGATTCGCCAAGACCAAGGGTCCTGGGTTGATCTGATGGGTGCGATGGATGGAGAAAGCGTTGGGTTTCGAAATGGGGTGAACAGGGCGGTCGGATACGGTCAGGTCTACAGTGGAGAAGTCGCCGGAGCGGAGCTCCGGCGAACTTCGATTTTTGATTTTTAAGCTAGGGTGATTAACTAACCACTAATCTAACTACTGGAATGAAATGCTAACATTAAAAACTAACTAAGAACGCATTAAAAGGGCAGCTCTTATACCTGGGGGCCTCCAGGGAGCAGGGCGGACGCCGGAGCTCCGCCGCGACAAAATCCTCCTCTCTCCGGCCGATTCGAGGCACCAGCTCACTCCCCCCGTCACGAGGAATGTCCTAGGACTAGAATTAAGGCTTGAGATTGGATAAAAAGTGGCCTAATTCGAGGAAGGAAGCGGAGCTTGTTATTTATAAACATTGGCAAGGGGCCTTATTACCCGGCGATTATTAAGTGATCCAATGAACATCTCGTTGATCTATGATTTCGGCGGGCATCATGGAAGATTAGGGAACAAATCTTGTGAAGGAAGCGTTGTCGATTGATGGATGGTGTGCCCGGGAAAAAGGCATGAAATCGGGGGAGTAGACTGTTCAGAGACGCCAGGCGAGGGATGGGACAGTTGACCTGGGAGTCAACGTTGGCCGGCGCCTCATTGGGCCACGTAAGCCGCTACGAGACAAAATAGCAAATCTGAAGGAAGATTGATTTATTTGACGTCCTAAATGATTTTATTAATTTTTTCTTAAAAAATAAAAAATGTGTATTATTTCATCTAGTATTTATTCATGATTTTTATTGAATTTTTCGAGGTGTTTTATTATAGTTTTATTTTAATAATGTGTATATGTATGTATTTACATGTATTTTTGGGTATTTTATTTTTAATTTATTTATTTTCTTTTATTATTTTCTTGGCTTATTTTATAAATTTATAACTTATTTTTGTGAGTATAAATGTATTTTTATTTGATTTTTATGAGTTCATTTATATATTTAAATAAATAGGTATATATGTATGTAAGTATACTTATAGGTATTTTACCTATATAGTATATACATTGTATTTATTCGATTAATTTTATGTGTTTTTATTATGGATTTGTATTTTTAATAAGATATATATATAATATACATTATTACAAAAATATAAGAGAATTGAATAATTAAAGAATGTTTTCCTCTTTTATTTAAGTACATCCTTCTCATAGGTTTATTGCCTATATATATTTCATAGACTTATTTTATTTAATTTTACAAACTCTTTTTGGTTTTATTCTAAGGCTAATATGTATATGAATTATATACATTATTTACAAGATTATAAAAATATTAATTTATAAAAATAATGAATGGTGAATATAATGAATGTTTTAATCAGGTATTTTGTACAAGAAGGGCCAAAAACCTATCTTCCACAGATGGACTCCAAAAATTATGAAACCAATTTTATAAAATAGTTTATGAAATGCTATATACAATTGAAGGTGAGTTTGGTTGATTTGGAGTTTTTATTTGCAAGATATGGGTCTGTGAAGTTGAGACTTTGGCTGTTTTATTTTGTGCATAAAATGTACACTGGGTATTATTTTTACACAAACTCAATTTTATATTTTTATTTACATTATTATCTACAACTTTTATGAACAAAGTTTCTTTATTTGATGAATAAATAATTATGCATAAAATAGGTGTCAAAAATGCATAAATGGATGAATAAATAAATGAGGTATTTATTGTATATCGGCCCTTATCTCCCCCTACTTTATTCCTTGTCGACCAATTCCATGCTGGCCTTGGTCTCGGGGTTAGGGTCATAAAATATTTGTAATATTTTATTCTTTTTTCTTTCCTTCTCTTTATTCTATAATTTTGGTATTAAAAGCCTTATTTTATAGACAATTAATACAAATGAATAATGAATGCTATTATGTACAAATTGATGCTATTTACATGCATTTGCTGGGGTTTTTGAGGCCAAAATGATAGAATAAAGGTGATGAAATGGAGATTCATCACCCCCCTATACTTGCCTTTGCTAGTCCCTAGCAAACACTTATGCAATAAGCGCAAAAAGAATAAAGAAAAGAAAAAGGAAAATGCAAGAAAGATAGAGTGAATTGGGGTGCTTTCAGTGCAATGCATGTCCTTACAAAATCTGAATTTGGAGCTCCTGTCAGACCTTTGGTGTGAAGGTGTGTGGAACCTAGTCGGGAACCAGCTCTAAAGTACAACAGCCTTCGGTAATCACAGAACTCGGTTCAACCCACCTCAATAGCCGGGTCAGAACTAGTCTACATCATACGCAAACTCTTATAACTATGAAGCTGACTTGTACGGTGTAAGTGATAGTGGCTCTCCCCAACTGAAATGATAAAGGAACTGACTTCTCCAGAATGACAACCCAATGATTCCCCAATCCAACAGCTCTTTCCTCGAGGAGCAGGGTATTCCCTTCTAAGTTCAAGTGGCAACCAGCTCAAGAGGAGGGGGTGAAGAGAAGAATGGACGGTAGCCAGTGTAGCTACCTATCCCGAGATGCAAGACCAGTGTAGTCAAGTCATCCAGCTGCAGGCTTACATATTTGTCTTTGGAGCTCAAGCTTGCTTATTGACTTTGTACATACTTTGCAGGCATTTTATTTTTGTACATGCCTGACCATTTTTTTTCAACATACTATTCACAGCAGCATTTACATAAGGAGTTTTTCCTCTTGAGCTAGTAGACTATCCCTCTTTTGAAGCTTTATCGCAACCCACAATCTCCTATATTTAGACCTCATTGCTATTGGATCCTGTTGGGGTGCACTTCCCTCCCTAGACGAGGACGAATGTTTCCACCCGTGTGCGTCTCAGACTGGCAAATCCAACCCCCTCACCACTCCAACTGAGTTGAGCCAGGTGAAAGGTGCAGGTGTCCAAGTTAGATCACGGTCGGCAAGAGTCATACGTGTGTCTCGAAAAGTTCTATTTAGTCCACTGAGGTGACTTGAACCCAGCCCTGATTTCTCAAAGGATTAAGTCTGTATAGACCTGGAGTACTTTAAACCTAGTTCCCATAAGGTTCCAGTGCAATTAGGTGCGGTAAGGTCTAACCGAGCTCCAATTTGAGACTTTCTTAGACTGATTCAATCATTAAGCTTCACTCAAAAAGAATATCAATGGTATGCTTATGCTATGCATAATGAATGATGCAATTTTTCACAAAAATTTGAAAGGATCAAAAAAATGTTTTTACAAAAAGAATTTCTGCACAGGAAGTACGAACTGAAAATATTCAAATAGTATGTACACTTATTTACATGGGCTTGCTGCTTTATTTAGGAATTTTTAACAACTTTACAGGTGTGAATGAAATAGTTTATTTGGGTATGTACAGAAAGAATTGTATGTGTATTGTTTCTAATTTACTAATATCTGCAATGGTGTTCTTATTAGCTTTTTGAAAATAATTTTACAAACTATAGCACACGATAATTTTTGCAATCCTTTACACACATTTGAAAACTATTTTTGCAAAGATTTTTCACACTATATGTATATATATACAATTTTCACAATAAGTTTGACAATCATTTTTCAAAACATTTGCACATAGGTTTTTGAAATCCTTTCTTTCACACAAAGAAAAGTTTTGCAATCAACACAGTTTCACACATTTGAAATCATTTCACATCAAATTTTCCAAAACTGGTCACACTATTTTTCAAATCATACTGTATAGGTATCTGATTTATTAATCAGTAGATACAAAAGAAGAAAAATTGTATTTGACGTATAATATGGTTCCCGTTCTTATAAACTTTATTTGACTTATTCCTTATTTACAAATGAGAGATTTTTGTGCGGATTCCTCAGACTTACTCGAGAATCATTTTCACAAGGGTTTTTGAAAACTCTAGTCCAAAATAATTTTTGCAACATGTTCACGCATTTGAAAATCCTTTTACAAATGTTTTACACAACATAGATAGATTTTTCAAAACACCTTTGACAATCAACTTTTCACAATCATTTGCATACTAATTTTCACAAAGTTTTTGCTTTCACTCAAAGAAAATAGGTTTTACACACAAACTAATTTTTCAATCGTTGAATACTTTTTCACGCTATTTTCAAACAACTTTCACAAGATTTTTCAAAGGAAAACGTTTCATACAACACACTTTTCTGACTTACTAGTCAGTATAATTACAATGAGTCTGAGGAACTCACAATCATCTTTCATTATCATAAAGCTACTTTTTACATTTTATTTTGTGTTGTAGTGATATTTTATTTTTCAGTATGAGTTATGGCTTTTAGTATATACACGGTATATACGACCCCCCTATACTTAGCTTGAGCTATGTCCTCATAGATCGAAAGGAAAAAGCAAAGACATAACTCGTACTGAGTATAGACATATCTAAAGAATAAATATGAGAGAAATGAATGAATGAGAAGTTGACCGTCCCCCCTATACTTAGGATCAAAGAATCCTAAGTATAGAAGACTGTACAAAAAGCGGGGAGTTCAAGGGTGGGAATATACTGATCGTACTCAGATTGTCTCCCCCTATACTTAGGGTAAGATACTCCTAAGTATAGAAGAGGAGACAATGGAGAAGATCGAACTGAAATCAAAAACTCTAGGTGCACATCCCCCTATACTTAGGACAAAGTACTAACTAAGTATAGAAAGCTGTCTACAAAGACGGCACCTTTTAGATAGAAAAAGAAAAGAGAAAAGGAAAAGAAGAAAAGAAGAAAAGAAGAAAATCAGAGAAATAGTGGTTGGAGTACATCGTCTGAATCTTTTGGTGCTGCAGGTGCTGTGGAGATGTCATCGTTGTGCACTAGTTGAATAGAGTCAACAATGGCCAAGAATGCATCAGGTTCCAAGTAAGGCTTCAGTAGTTGGCCATTGACGACGAAAGGCTGTGCGTCAAGGGACAATTCTGATATCGCGATGCTTCCGTTGTCAGGCACTTCACATATTCGGAATGGCCCTGTCCACTTACTTTTTAATTTACCTGGAAAAATCCGCAACTTTGCATCAAACAACCACACTTTCTGCCCAACATCGAAGGTCTTTCGTCTGATGTGCCAGTCATGCCAGCGTTTCACCTTCTCCTTGTACATCAAGGTGTTATCGTAAGCGCAGTCTCGGAATTCCAAGAGCCTGTTCAGATCGTCCTTTCTCTTCTGACCACCTTTTCGTGAGTCCAAGTTACAATTACTAATTGCCCAAAGGGATTTGTGAATTAATTCCACGGGCAGATGGCATGGTTTTCCATATACAAGACGGTAGGGCGACATGCCCAAGGGAGACTTGTAGGCCGTACGGTAAGCCCAAAGAGCTGAGTCCAAGAGTTGAGACCAGTCTTTTCTGTTTGGCTTAACAAGTTTATGCAATATGGTATTGATTTCTCTATTGGATAACTCCGCCATGCCATTGGTCTGCGGATGATAAGGAGACGCGACACGGTGATCGATGCCGTACTCCTTCGTTAACTTCTTGACCTCTTTGTTGATGAAATGGCTACCCCCGTCTGAGATGAGAATCTTTGGTATCCCAAACTGCGAAACAATGTTCTTCTTCAGAAACTGGCAAACTGTTTTGCTGTCGGCGGCTCGAGCGGGGATAGCTTCAACCCAACGACTCACGTAATCTACGTCAAGAAGGATGTGCTCAAAACCTTGACTGTTAGGGAAATGTCCCATGAAGTCAATGCCCCATGCATCGAAAACATCTGCTATCTGAATGATTTTCAGAGGCATTGAGTCTTTGGCAGTGAGTGTCCCTTTCAGTCGCTGACAGTCAATACATCTTTTAACAAATTCTGCTGCATCCTTGAATAAAGTGGGCCACCAGAGGCCACACTGTAATACTTTTGCTGCCGTACGATCTCCAGAGTGGTGCCCACCAGATTCGAGCTAATGATAATGCTCGAGGACACTAGATTGCTCCGTCTGAGGAATGCACCTGCGCCAAATACAATCTGCTCCTTCTCTGAATAGAAGGGGATCTTCCCACTGGTAAAAGCGGATGGTCGACATGAATTTGTTCTTCTGATTCTTCGTCCAATCCGAAGGTATTACCCCCGAGACGAGGTAATTGACGATGTCAGCATACCAAGGGAGAGCATCCACGGCTAAGATAGCTTCGTCAGGGAAGGTTTCTGTGATAGGTGCATTGCTCAGAGGAGAGTCATGCTGCTCTATTCTGGAGAGGTGTTCTGCTACCACATTCTGAACTCCAGGTTTGTCTTTGATTTCTAGATCGAATTCCTGGAGGAGAAGGATCCAACGAATCAGTCTGGGCTTGGCATCCTTCTTCTGCTGTAGGTACCGAATAGCAGAGTGGTCCGTGAAGATAGTGACCTTCGATCCCAACAAATAGGATCTGAACTTCTCTAAGGCGAAAACCACAGCCAGCAGTTCTTTCTCTGTCACTGTATAATTTCTTTGAGCTTCATCTAACGTTCTGCTGGCATAGTGAATGGCATAGGGCGCCTTGTCTTTCCTCTGCCCTAGAACAGCTCCGACTGCAAAATCTGACGCATCGGTCATTATTTCAAATGGAAGAGTCCAGTCGGGAGGCTGTAAGATTGGAGCCTGAGTGATAAGCTCCTTCAATTGATTGAAAGCAAGGAGAACCGGCTGATCAACAATGAACTCCGTCTCCTTGCACAAGAGTTCTGTTAGAGGTCGGGCAATGCGGCTGAAATCCTTGATAAATCGTCTGTAAAATCCCACATGCCCCAGGAATGACCTCACATTCTTTACTGACTGAGGTGGTTGAAGGTTTGAAATGACATCCACCTTGGCTGGGTCGACTTCCATGCCACGTTTGGAAACGACATGGCCCAGCACAATACCCTCCGTGACCATAAAGTGGCTCTTGTCCCATGAGAGCACTAAATTGACTTCCCGGCATTTCTGAAGCACTCTGTCCAGGTGCTCGAGGCAAGAATCGAAACTATCACCATAGACAGAGAAATCATCCATGAACACCTCGAGAAAACTGCCTACCATTTCGGTGAATACAGCAAGCATGCATCTTTGGAAGGTTGCGGGTGCATTGCATAATCCAAAGGGCATCCTCTTGAAGGCGTAGGTACCGAACGGGCAAGTGAAGGTAGTCTTCTCTTGATCCTCAGGGGCGATCGCCACTTGGTTGTACCCGGAGTACCCATCCAGGAAGTAGAAGAACTCCTTGCCTGCTAATCTCTCCAATACTTGATCAATAAATGGCAAGGGGAAGTGGTCCTTCTTGGTTGCTGTATTAAGACGGCGGTAGTCAACACACACCCGCCAGGATGTCGGTACCCGAGTTGAAATTTCCTCTCCTTTTTCATTTGTGACCACGGTAAGCCCGGATTTCTTGGGAACTACATGCAAGGGGCTTACCCATTTTGAATCGGAGATGGGATAGATGAAGCCTGCTTCACACCATTTTGTGATTTCTTTCATGACCACGTCCCGAAGGTTAGGGTTCAGCCTTCTCTGAAATTCGCGGGACGGCTTGGCATCGTCTTCTAGATAGATATGGTGTGAGCACAGAGCTGGATTTATTCCTCGGAGGTCTGATACGCTCCAACCAAGTGCCTTGCGGTTCTTTTCTAGAATCTCGAGAAGTCGAGATTCTTGATCCAGATTCAGCCTGCTGCTGATGATGACTGGATACATGTGTTCTTCACCCGAAAGGAAAGCATACTTCAGGCCTGCAGGAAGTGGCTTGAGTTCTGGTTTCAGTCTGTCCACTTTACCGGTCACTTCGGATACCATGCTGGTGGTGGGATGTACTTTGAGACTGTTACCATCCTCAACATCCCGTTGAGATCCCAGTGATGTACCGAACGGTTCTGTGGTGAGCTGATCATGTTCGGTCTGGAGTGAATGCTCGAGAAGATGCGCCTGCATCTGAGAATCTGTCTCCCACAAATCATCGAAGCTTATGATGACTGTGCTTTCCAAGTCCTCCTCAAGAGTGAGGATTTCTCGGGTCCATGGATCGTCCAGCGACAACTCTGAGTCTCTGATTTCTGCAATCAAATCACAGTCTGCTTCTGGTGCAGCTTGACTCTCATCAGTTGTGGCATTCTGCTCCTTGTTCATGTTGATCGTGATTTGCTGGGTGTTCGAGCTGAAAGTGATCTTTCCAGACCCGTAATCAACCACGACACCTGAAGTACGGAGAAATGGTCTGCCAAGGATGATAGGAGTCTGGAGCAGTGGTGCAGGAGAGTCCATATCAAGGACTACAAAGTCAGCTGGGAATTTCATCTCCTGCACGGTAACTATCACGTCTTCCAACAAACCTCGGGGCTGCTTAACGGATCGGTCAGCGAACTGAAGGATCATTCGTGTCTACTTGAGCGGTCCCAGCCCGAATTCTTGCATTATGGACGAGGGCAGAAGGTTGATGGAAGAACCACTGTCAAGAAGAGTACGCTCGAAGACCTGATCGAAAATCACACAACTGATCAGAGGTGCTCCTGTATCTCGCTTTTTCTGGGGGAGGTTGGTGATAGCTGCAACTGTGGCCATGGATAGGACGTGCTTTTCTACCTCTCGGCGTCTGTTATCTTGCGCTGGGCGATGCCTGTTAGTACATGCCTCTTTCAATCCTTTCTTCACAACTGGCATGTATTCCACGGCCTTCAGCAATGGAATCTCAACAGTCAATTTATCCAAAATGTCCACGACACCTGGATCAGACAATGCAGTTTTTCTTTTTGCAATTTTTTTGGATTTTTGTATTGCATGCGGAAAAGGAATATTCACATTACTGGCAGGAGAATTAGAGTTCTTATTTACATCAAAATCATCGCCCATAGAATGTTGTACATCCGGACTACAAAAAGGAGTACAAGCTGGATCTAAATATGCTGGTGCTGCTGGGCGATCAAAAAGGGTAGCATTGGCTCCATCGGCTGGCACGGGATCGGCTGCTGCTGGCGGCTCCTCCAAAGCTGGCGCGGCTTCACTTCTGCTACATGCTTCTTTTTGTTGTTTTTGTTTTTGCTGATTTTTTTGTGTTTTTGGCTGAGGCTGATGACATGGCACGACGGCTGGACTGGCTTCTCCTTCCTCTTCCTCCTCACCCGCCCCTGGAGTTGGCACGGCTGATGCGGAAGATGACGATCCACCTGTTTCTTTATTCACCCCACATCTGGTAGCAGGCGGAGGCAAGGCCCTACCGCTCCTGAGAGTGACAGCATTAGAATAAACAGTAATATCATTATCACACGCGGACTGGACATCACATTCTACCTGCTCCTTCTTCTTGAAATTGTTGGGGTTGGCTTCGACCTGCGCCGGAATGGTAGTGCGAGTGGCGGTCAGGTCATCAAGCCGCTTGGTCATCTCCGCTAGCCCTTGGACAAGCTGGGCTAGACACTCCATGGTGGGATTAGCTGAGGGCACATCAGAAGATGCAGCGTGCAGACCACGCTGCTGTTGGTTAGATGGGTGGGGAGGCTGCTGGTGGTGTTGCTGTGGTGGAGCAGGAAGTTGAAGTTGCTGGTAGGATGGAGGTGGATACTGCTGGTATGGTTGAGGCTGAGCAGCCGCGTATTGGTGATACGGCTGTGGATGGCGATACTGCGGCTGCTGCTGATACGGAAAGTTCTGCCTCCATTGGTGTGCGAACTGAGGAGGCTGCTGGTGTTGTTGGTGAGGTTGAGAGGTTTGGCCAAAACGACCACCCTGAGGTTGGTGGTACTGCCGGTTGGCAAAATGCTGACCCTGGAGTTGTCCCTGAGGACGGGTCGGCTGTGCATCATTCGTCCATACCCCGTTAACTTCTTGGATCAGGGGTGGTGGTGGGAAAACTGGATCAGGCATGGAAAGGAACTCTGGCTGATAAACGACCATCTGCTGCTGCGGCGGGCCCTGGTCGGGCGCCTGCACGTAGTACACGTGCTGGACTGCCGGTGGCTGCTGGCTCGGCTGAGGCTGATGCTGCGGTTGCGGCTCATCTTTCCTCTCAGCGGGAGCGTCTGATGGTGTAGCCGACTGGACAGAGTTGATCGTACCGACCAACAGCTCGAGGTTCTTGTTGATCTGATCGAGCTTATCCAGGTTCTGGGTCCTCTTCTCGATCACAGCGAGTTTCTCAAGGTCCTATGATCGCTTCTCGATTATGTCGACCTTAGAGAGATGGCCCCCGATGATGTTGAGGTTGGAGCTCTCATCTCTCTCTGCTTCTTTTGATGCAGCCATGTGAACTTGTTTCTGGAGGATCTGGGGCTGCTTCTAGTATGCCTTTGATGAAGAGAGGGCGGCCTCTCCTTTGGCCATTTCTTCGAAAATTTGCCATACAACATCTTCATCCTTGTTGAAGTGGGAGCCCCCACATGCTGCATCCACGAGCCTTTGACTTTCAATATTGAGTCCCCCAAAGAAATGCTGGACCAGGCTGGTCTTAGGGATCTCATGGTGGGGACACTTCTCCTGCAGATCAGTGTATCTCTCCCATGCCTCATGTACGGACTCATGTGCCCCTTGGGAGAAATTGCTAATACGGGCTCGCATCTGGTTGAGCCGACCGAGAGGGTAGTACTTGTGCAGGAAGGCAGACTTCAACTCCTCCCAGGTCGTCACGACCTTTCCCATGTGATTGACCCAATAAAGGGCCTTATCCTGTAGACTGAAGGGGAAAGCCGTCATCTTGACAATGTCCAGGGGGACATTCGGATAATGGGTGGTGCAGCAAATGCGGGAGAATTACTGCAGGTGAATGTACGGCTCTTCATTGGTGTTGCCATGGAATGCAGGGAGAAGGGCTATGAATTGGGGCTTCAGCTCAAAGTGAGCGTGTACCGGTGGAATGAGAATCCACTCGGTCATCTGGCTGTCTCCCGGATTGTATGTTTCTTTGAGTGTCGGTTTCGGCGGTGGTGGGAATTCAGGATCATCATTGGGGTCATCACCACCTTCTCCTCCTCCACCTCCTCCTCCCCTGCCTCCTCTGCCTCGGCCTCCTCCTCCGTCGTTACGGTTTATCATATCATTCAACATGTCCTGGAAAGCGGTCTGCGTAAGGGCCTGCTCAGTCAGCTGCTGCTGGATAGCCTGGATAGATGCCAGCAACTATGCATTGACTTGGTTCTGATCTGGCACCTGTCCCTCTGGTGTGGGTGGCTGCTGACCCTTGCCCTTTCCTCCTGGCGCCATGTCAGGGTCTGAGTCGGACGAAATGAACTCCGGAGTAGTCTCCAGGGCTCGCACTGTCTTCTATCTGCATAATGAGATGGTCCGAATCAGATCACTTGCAATTAATGCTCAGCTGCCGTGATGAAGCTGGAATTCAGGTCAACCCCAGCATGTTGTGAATGGAAAACTGATGTAGACTGTAATCGACTCCCATTCACAACGACGATAGCGGGACAAAAGTGATCCCGGTTTATTGGGTGGCCAAGAGAAAGGTAGAAAACGAGGAGTCTGGAGATCGATCCGCAAAATCCGGATCGGGTTCTCGGGAATCGCCTCGAAATTATTGGCGAGGTTGAGTCCATGGAATCGATGTAGGTGTCGGCATGGTCCTGACGAGACCATCCATGGATCAACTTCGCGGAGCGCAAGAGAATGTCGGATTTTGGAAGAATGATACGATGGTCAACGAGGAACAAAAGGAGTGTAAAACAGTAGAAAGGCTTGGTTGAGCGGGGTGGTCAAAGAAAGACATAATCAAAAATTTGCGCAAAAGCGCGGGACTTTGATCTTTGAACCTTAATCTAGATCCATACAAACACAAGACAAAATCGGGTTCACCAACTCACGCCATGTGAAGCCGTGAAAGCTCGGCTATTTATTATCTTTTCATTTTTAGAGTTGTGATTTTCAGGCATATCTTATAACAAGTCCTTAGTACGCTACCCTATAGGAGAGAGAGTACTGCCGGAAGAGTATCCCGTACTTGTCCTCCTCCTGTGTAACCTGTAGTCTGTACTTTTTGGAGTCCTTGTAACCCTTCCTGGATCCCTACTCAGCCAAAGAAAAGAGAGAGGAAGCCGATAGGCGAAACCAATACTTCGGTTCTCGCTCGCAACGGAATCACCCGTGAGCGTGCAAGAACCTACTCGGACGCAGGACGATGAGACAGACACCCCCGTGAAGGCGTGGCCTATGCTCAATACTTCGGACAAGGTCGATGCTCTCACAACAGAGAGTCACCATTGGTGACCAAGTCCTACTCGCCTACGTACGATAGAAGCGCCATTACTTCGGAAATCCAAGCGATACACAAGGCAGTTGCAGACTGGGTTTTGGTCTTTTCTATCCTTAGGGGTCGCACTCGCTCAAGGGAGTAGGGTTTTGGTCCCCCTCCAAGTACCTGAAAACAATGAGGGCTTTATGAACCCGGTACAATGATAGTCCATTACAGATTTTAATTAAGGTCAAAGTTTATTTAGCAGTCCCCTGGTTTTAATTTTTTTTGGTTTTCACTTTTTTTGGATATGTTCTCATACCAGCGCCTAATCGTTTTTGTAGATTTTCATTTAAGTCCTAGGTGCTCAAAATCAGAGGGAGATAGCGGAAAAGCCGTGCAAGTGGTTCCATGATGGAAATCTCACCATTGAACCGAATGATGCATGCTGAGTTAGAAGACTTACAGTGCATCCCAGCTCTCTCCATGTGGTATGCAAAACAGAATTTTTAAACCTATCTACATGTCGGTATGCAAGGCACAAAATCGTCCTAAACATAAGCTGCTATTAGCGTGAAGAACCATAAGTTGCTTATTTGTCTCTAGCCCAAGAGAGTCCGGTCTTGGCTCACCCCTCCTCTGCTCTACAAATTGAGGGTAGGAGAAAGCGCTTTACAGGGTTCGCTACGGCACAGAGGGCTAAGAGACAAATTTACAACTTGTTTGAGTTTGACTAGATCCAATCGAAGTAGACTATAGGAGCATGCATTCTTATTAATGTTTGGACCTAGCTACCGAGTCAAGCAACCTATATCTAGGGGTTCCAAGCACACAAAACAAAGTAAAAGAAAGGCGGAAAGCTCAAAACTGCGGGAAACAAAATAAAAGAAGGCGATGAAAACTCGAAAAAAACCGCGATGAGGCCCCCAGGTGAACAATCACCTGGGCACTGGACCTCATTGTGAAGAGTAAAGTCCTGTTTATATACATGCCAAAATAGTCTCTCTCTCACCATGAATTACAAAAATAATTTTCCTAAACATGTAGCCTATCTAATGCCCCTCTCTTTGCTTCTTTGGTGCACTCTCCAGGTGGTCATGAGAAGAGAAGAACACCCTCCTCCAAGCTCGGCTGCCTTGGCCTCCTAAGAAGCCATCCTAGCGTGGCGGTCCCTCGCATCAAAGTTACAAAAATGATTGCATTAGCATACTTAGTTAATCAAATAGAGCAGACAAATTAATCACAATAAATAAAGGAATGAAGCATGGTGATTAATGGCAATAAAACAGTAGCTGCTCACACAAAAATGAATCATGAATCTAAATTTTTATACAAGAATGACAAAAATCAATTTGGCTATGCTCATTGCTCCCCGGCAACGGCGCCATCTGATAACAGGGGTAATCCATGAGGGTCACCATGAAAAATATAGAAGTGTTGTCGCTGAGGCGACCACTCATAGAAGACCGATGTTAATCAGCAATTAACCCACAATCCAAAGAATACAACAATCAAGCTCAAAAATAAATGTGAATTAATCTTTATTTTACTCTACCATAAAATGTATAGTGACAAATATGTAGAGGTCGAACCACAGAGAGCAACACAAAATGCAATAGCCTACGTGTCAATCACAGTCATCCTTGTGTGGGTTTTTTTTATTATTATTAAAAATATAATAATTAAGTATTATATATATATATGTTTATATAACACAAATATATTACATATATATATATATACATAGAGGGTAAGCATATAGCTTATAATACATGTAATATATATATAGGTATATCTAAATATAATAGAATAAATATATATATATATATATATATTTTATATTATATTAAGATTAATGAGAATACATATTACTAATTATATATATAGTATATATATATATATTTTTCTTTTTTTTCTTTTGGATATATAGATATATATATACATAAAAGGGGTATTATAATATTCACAAAAATACTCAAAAAATGGTCAAAAATTCAGGAAAAGGATCTTTTTGGAATTTTCATGGCTTTTTACTGTTTTTTTGATTTTTGGGTATTTTTGCAAACATTTTTAGTATTTTAAAATAGCTAAATAATAGCAAATAGTGGACTAGGTACTGGCCGTCACAAAAACAGAGATTAAAAATACCTAACAGCCTCAAAAATTTTCTACCTTAATTTTCTAATAACAATAATAAAATATAGCATAAGTAGGGCCTGAGTTTATATTTTTCAGATTTTTCTTTGATTTTTTACATTTTTTTGAAGTTTTTGGATATTTTTGAATTTTTAAGGTTTTCTTTTTGAGATTTTTAGGGATTTTTGGACTGACACTAATATAGATCAAGATACACCATAGGTAATTTTTTTGGAATTTTTCGAGGCATTTTCATATTTTTTTGGGATTTTATAAGTTAGACAGGGAATAAAAGACATGTTTTTGATTTTTAATAAATGCAAAAATGCAACAAAATGCAAAACTGAGAATATGGCGTTTAAGCATGACCAAACAGGAGCTTAAGTCTATTTTTGCAAGATTTTTTGATTTAATATGAAGCATAAAATAAATAGACAAAGCCTTCAAAAATTAAATGGCCTGGCAGGGGTATTTTTGCAAATAAAATAGTTGGCAGGGGCATACAAGCAAAAATTACAACAAATACACTTTACTTTTATTTTGCAGGACCATTTAGTAAATACAAGAACCCGGCAGGGTTTAGATGCAAATTTTCACGCGCCTCACGTGGTTGCTGCACGTGAGGCGCGGAGGGACTAAAGTGTAAATACGAAAACATCAGGGGGTCCAACTGCAATTTTTACAACTTATTTACAACTAAAACTTTTATTTTGGGGATCAAACTCTAAATACAAAAAGCGGGGGGTGAGATGTGAAATTTACCCCTAAATAAGGCTTTTCATCCTGCAGCGCTGGAGGCGCCACTTATACACGTGGCAACCATCGGACGTCGGACATCGGTCCGGCGATGAAGGGCCAGGATTAGAACCTCCTGGCTGATCTGACGGTGGAGGTACATCTTCATCGAACGGTCGGCGTTCAATCTGGGCCGCCCCTCTCGATCCAACGGTGCGGAGGGCACCTGGAAGAACTGGGAAGAAGCTCGCCCCCGGCGAGCTTCGATCGGGTAGCTCGGGCTCCTCCGGGCACCTCCCGCGCATCTGAAGCTCTCTGATCGTAGCTGGGAGGCTTCCGCGTCGTCTGACGGTTCTTTGATGGCTCCTGGAGGTCCGAGTCGATGGAGCGAGGTCGAAGAAGAAGAGGACCCCCAGGAACCTCTTCCTGGGTCAAAGCAAGCCCAGAAGGGCTCGATTCCTCGTTGTACCTGCACAGGAAGAACCGCGGGCGAGAGAGCTATCTTCTCGACCCGGGGTTATGAAGCTGCGATGCAAGATGGAGGTGGGCGGAGGGGCTCCGGCGAACGGCGGAGGTGGAGCCCTGATTCGCCAAGACCAAGGGTCCTGGGTTGATCTGATGGGTGCGATGGATGGAGAAAGCGTTGGGTTTCAAAATGGGGTGAACAGGGCGGTCGGATACGGTCAGGTCTACAGTGGAGAAGTCGCCGGAGCGGAGCTCCGGCGAACTTCGATTTTTGATTTTTACGCTAGGGTGATTAACTAACCACTAATCTAACTACTGGAATGAAATGCTAACATTAAAAACTAACTAAGAACGCATTAAAAGGGCAGCTCTTATACCTGGGGGCCTCCAGGGAGCAGGGCGGACGCCGGAGCTCCGCCGCGACAAAATCCTCCTCTCTCCGGCTGATTCGAGGCACCAGCTCACTCCCCCTGTCACGAGGAATGTCCTAGGACTAGAATTAAGGCTTGAGATTGGATAAAAAGTGGCCAAATTCGAGGAAGGAAGCGGAGCTTGTTATTTATAAACATTGGCAAGGGGCCTTATTACCCGGCGATTATTAACTGATCCAATGAACATCTTGTTGATCTATGATTTCGGCGGGCATCATGGAAGATTAGGGAACAAATCTTGTGAAGGAAGCGTTGTCGATTGATGGATGGTGTGCCCGGGAAAAAGGCATGAAATCGAGGGAGTAGACTGTTCAGAGACGCCAGGCGAGGGATGGGACAGTTGACCTGGGAGTCAACGTTGGCCGGCGCCTCATTGGGCCACGTAAGCCGCTACGAGACAAAATAGCAAATCTGAAGGAAGATTGATTTATTTGACGTCCTAAATGATTTTATTAATTTTTTCTTAAAAAATAAAAAATGTGTATTATTTCATCTAGTATTTATTCATGATTTTTATTGAATTTTTCGAGGTGTTTTATTATAGTTTTATTTTAATAATGTGTATATGTATGTATTTACATGTATTTTTGGGTATTTTATTTTTAATTTATTTATTTTCTTTTATTATTTTCTTGGCTTATTTTATAAATTTATAACTTATTTTTGTGAGTATAAATGTATTTTTATTTGATTTTTATGAGTTCATTTATATATTTAAATAAATAGGTATATATGTATGTAAGTATACTTATAGGTATTTTACCTGTATAGTATATACATTGTATTTCTTCGATTAATTTTATTTGTTTTTATTATGGATTTGTATTTTTAATAAGATATATATAATATATACATTATTACAAAAATATAAGAGAATTAAATAATTAAAGAATGTTTTCCTCTTTTATTTAAGTACATCCTTCTCATAGGTATATTGCCTATATATATTTCATAGACTTATTTTATTTTATTTTACAAACTCTTTTTGGTTTTATTCTAAGGCTAATATGTATATGAATTATATACATTATTTACAAGATTCTAAAAATATTAATTTATAAAAATAATGAATGGTGAATATAATGAATGTTTTAATCAGGTATTTTGTACAAGAAGGGCCAAAAACCTATCTTCCACAAATGGACTCCAAAAATTATGAAACCAATTTTATAAAATAGTTTATGAAATGCTATATACAATTGAAGGTGAGTTTGGTTGATTTGGAGTTTTTATTTGCAAGATATGGGTCTGTGAAGTTGAGACTTTGGCTGTTTTATTTTGTGCATAAAATGTACACTGGGTATTATTTTTACACAAACTCAATTTTGTATTTTTATTTACATTATTATCTACAACTTTTATGAACAAAGTTTCTTTATTTGATGAATAAATAATTATGCATAAAATAGGTGTCAAAAATGCATAAATGGATGAATAAATAAATGAGGTATTTATTGTATATCGGCCCTTATCTCCCCCTACTTTATTCCTTGTCGACCAATTCCATGCTGGCCTTGGTCTCGGGGTTAGGGTCATAAAATATTTGTAATATTTTATTCCTTTTTCTTTCCTTCTCTTTATTCTATAATTTTGGTATTAAAAGCCTTATTTTATAGACAATTAATACAAATGAATAATGAATGCTATTATGTACAAATTGATGCTATTTACATGCATTTGTTGGGGTTTTTGAGGCCAAAATGATAGAATAAAGGTGATGAAATGGAGATTCATCAATACCCTACTGGAGGTGGAAGTGAATCCTTTGGATTTAGAATTCGAAGAACATGTGTCTGGGCATCACTTGCAGACTACGACATCGAGGCGGTGTTGATGTTCTGGAGTCGTGGGCGATGGAGATTGACGAAGGGCATCTATGGAGCGGTTGTGGCAGAGTTGTTGACAGTAGAGTGGAACGTGATGGATGAACGTTGTTGAAGTTCCCGGATGAGAAGATTCACCGCAGTACCAGAGATGAAGTCGGAGTATGTACGTTGGCTCGATGACCATGATAGATGGTCGGAGCAAGGCGGCTGAGAACGGAGGTGTGGTGGATCGAACTGCTATGGCTGAAGAAGGTTGGATCTCTCCGCAGGACTGGAAGCGTATCGGAGCTGTCACCTCCGGTGATGTGGAACTCCTTCGACCTACAGTATGTTGGTGGATGCAACTCAACGGAGGGTGCGGTGGAGCTTTATAGGGTAGGTAAAGGGGCCTAAGTGGAAGTTGGCGGCGAGAGCTGTAATTGGGAGGGGGTCGACGATGATTGATACGATCAGGATTGACGAGATTGAACGAGATTGGACAAGGATGCACCGGTCATGGAAGGAAATTATATAGGTGGCGACGCTGCCAAAGAGGGAAGGGGGTGTGATGCACAGAGGTAGGGGTTGAGAGATCGGTCGTTCGATCGGTCGAGATCGGACAACTGATCAAGTGACACGTGGCTAGAAGTGGGAAAACTAGGTTGAGCACGTGCAGGGTACGTACAGGAGGCACGCGCCCTGCAAATGCGTGGTTTTTATATATTTTTGTATTTTTTATATTTTATTATTTTTTTTATAAAAATGAATATGTAAATGGCTAAAAAAAGGGTGATACATGGCGGCTCCAGGAGCTACCATGTGTCAGCCCCAAAAAATTGAAAAATAAAATACAAAGAAAAATATAAAAGAAATAGCAAACGACCTCAGATAAAAAAAGTTTATTCAAAAAGTTTCTTGTCTCGACGATTTGTGAAGAGATCAAAAACAAAATTGATCATTTGCACAAAGTGATATTTTTGGGGTATCCCATGTACATATAATACCTTGATTTTTAGGTTTTATAATTTTTTATCATTTTTAAACCAGATAAAAATTATAAAAATATGATAAAATCAAAGATAAATATTTACATAGTAATCTAATGTTTTTGGAAATTTATTAAGTAAGAAAAAGAAGAAATACAATCAAATATGAAAACTACAACTTCTGTATATGCTGTTAGTGAATACTCAGACTCAATTAGTTTCTTTGATTTCAAGCTTATTTTGGATTTGAATTTTTACGAATTTTAATAAAACTTTCATCAAAGAAAATAAATGAAAAAGAAATAAAATAAAACAAGTCAATTATGTACATAAATTAATAGGTCAAAACTAGGTAAAATACAAAATGTACAAAAGAGGCCCAAAACTCAACTTTCACATATGAGCTTTGATTCACTTTAACTTGGACTTGATTTAAAAGTAATTGAATGTACATTAATGCAAAAAAGAGTAGGATCAAATCAGACATTGTATGAGGAAGATATCAGCATTTTAGTCCGAGAATCCTGCAACTAGGGTTTGGGTTTTTGTCCACTTATTTCAGTCAATGATTTTTTGTATTTTTAATTTATTCTTGTTAGTAATATATACACAATGGAGATGGTTTTAGGTCATTTGGAGTTAGCATGAATTAGTTAAAAATCTGGGAAGTTAGCTTATTTTACAAGTCAATTGGGCTGAGATTTTTGGCTTCATATTTTGTGGAATAATAACTGATAAAATGCAATTCTTATCGATACATACATGAATGCTAATTATGTAGAATAAAGGAAGAAATGCCAATGAATTTTAGGGATTTGAGCTTAATTAATCACTTTTAGAGTGATAAATCTCAGATTCATCATCCCCACATACTTAAACCATGCTCGTCCCAGAGCTTCTAAAGCAATGCAATGAGGTGAAATGAGATTGGCATGAGCAAGAGGTAAAAATGAAACTAGACCTGACCTTTGGATTATTAGTTTGGCGGAACTTCTGTGAGACTTAGAATTTTAAAATCAACAGCCTTCAAGTTCTACGCATCATTGTCACAGTTTCAGCTCAAAAGTCATCTTAGATCAATCCTCCTTCCGAAGCATACCCCATGAACATTGAACAATCGACTCATGTGTGTGAAAGGTTTTAGCTCTTCCCATCCAGAATGCCAGACTACCATACAAACCTCCTCTCCAGTAACTCGTCATCGGGGAGTTAGGTATTTCCTTCTAAGGTCTGTCGCGTTGTGTTCACAATCGAATAGAGGGAGAAAATAGAAGAATTGGAAAAGAACTGGAGGATGACCAGTGTAGTCACCTCTCCTTATGAAGCTATCTAGTTTAGCCAAGTCTCCACCAAGATCTGTAGGTTTTTTGAAGCTTGGACCCTTTTTTGGTTAAATGTTTATTTGGTAGTAGGCTTCTTTGTATTTGGATTTTTAGTAGCTCTACTTGGATCTTGTTGTGCCCCTACGGATATGGAATCTTTTTTCTGTACATGTTTTGGGGTCTTAGAAAAAATTATTCCCAGCCGTCCATTTCTTTTTCGAAGCTTTATTTCAACCCGTACTCTACTCTTTAAATGTCCACACTTCCAGAAAAGAAATTCACATAGTCTTCCAACATCCCGTTTGAGTTGAGCTATACAAGTTAATTCCCTATTCCAGAGTTGTACCCAAAATGATGAGACCACGTTAGACACTAAGAGTCAAACGGTGCACATTGTCATGTTGAACTGAAGAATTAAGTCAAAGACCTGAAGCTTCTAAAATCCTTTTTCTCGGTGAAGTTCCTCTGAGGATTAGGTGGATTAAGGTCAAGTCCAGACCACTCTCGGTTTCTATTCATATCTCAGTTCAGAACCCAAGGGCTTTTTACAAATGCAAATGCATGTGATGGTGGATGAAGTGTAGGTGTGTGAAATGCATACACACATTCTTTTGATTTTATTTGATTTTCTTAGATTTTTTTAATGCAAGGATTTTTTTAAAAATGAATAAGAAGCCATTTTTCAAAACTATTGGTTGGACACAGTCAGTGTTAGTTGCAAAAATGTCCCTTTTTTGTATTGTTTTTATTCAAGTTAGTTACCCACCCCGTAAATACATATAGACTTACGTAAAAGGATGAGATATGAGTAGGATATATACATAGTATATATATACACCCTCCTATACATAGCGAGTGTTGTGTCCTCAGAGCACAAGAAGCATAGAGAAGACATAACTCGAGCTAAGAGTAAGAGAGTGAAAAATAAAAAGAGAGATCGGCCCGCCACCCTATACTTAGACTATGAACAGTCCAAGTATAGAAGAAGAGAGAAACTAAGGTGGTTGGAAGATGTGAATGAGGAGAGTATATACAAATGGGCATCAATTCCCTCTATACATAGTCTCTGGTCAGCCTAAGTACGGAAGAAGGGTGGAAATGGGGTTATCGTGAGAAGGATTGGATGAGGAGAGTGGTATATACAGATGGCATCGGTCCCCTCTATACTTAGGACTTAGCCTATGTATTGGAAGAAGATGTATAAGGAAACTGATGGGGTCGGGAGAGAGGGTAGCCAATGATTAAGGTGATTTTCGGCTGATCTTTTTATGAGCCTGTGGTGGAGATCTTAATGATACAAAGAAGATGATGCATATGATTCCCAACCATTTTCAGTGTTATCCTCAGAGAAATCATGCTTGAGAGTAGATGAAGCGTTTGAATCAGATTATATCTAGCCATCATCGGAGTTATCCTCAGAAAAGTAATAATTGAAGGTAGAGGCACTCCAGATATTCTTGTTCTTAAGATGATTAGTTGTTTTCTCAGAATTTGTTCCTTCTTAGGATCAAGCCATTCGTCCTCGGATGATGAATACTCTGAAGCACTAGTCTTACTCAACTGATAGGAAATTATTCCAGTATATTTAATGAGACTAGGAGAATAGACTTTGGATGAATAATAGTGAGGAACATGAATCGTACAATGGGAATCGGTGTTTGGATCCTTGCGTAGATAGGGTTTTAGATCTGCCGAACATACCTCACTCATGTACATTACCCTTTCCGGACCTGATGAGGAATAATCAGACAATTCCTCTTCCGGAAGGTCGAAGGAGACTTTCTTTTTAGATGAAGGAGCAGCCATTTTGTTTCGTGTTATCTTAATGTTGGTGCACTCCTGAGTTGGATTGAATTGGTCCAGGTGGTTAGAGAAGATTTCAGCCAACTCAGGATGCACCCATGCATATGTATCCGAATCATAATAGAAACCCTTTCCCATGATGAGAGCAGCCGGAAATGGAACAGTGGGGAGAGTCTCTGAATTACTGGTTAGTGCACGTTCCACATATTCGTTCTCTATTAACTTAATGTTGATACATTTCTGTGTCAGGTTGATTTGATAAAAGTGGTTAGAGGAGATTTTGGCTAACTCAAGATGCATCCATGCATATGACTCAGGGTCATATGAGAAGTAAGTTCCCATGGTAAGAGTAGCGGGAAATGGAACAATGGGATGAGTCTCCAAACCAATAGTCTCTTCAACAACCGTTATCTCAGGTGTAGCAATAGGGTAGGGCTCGTCTACCGCTTGGTGGTTACAACTCTCGACAGCTTCATGGGTTGCCTCAGAAAATCGTGGTTCCTCAAAGACCGGGTGAGATCGAAGTGATCCCAATGTTGTAAAATTGATTTCCTGAGTCTCACGCTCAATAATTACCTTAGCTCGTGCCAAGAATGACTTTCTGAGAATAATTGGAGACTAGGTGAATTCTCATTGATGCTCAATATCAATGATCGTGACGTCCACTTTGAGCAGAGCACCTTGGAATGTAATGATGACTGAAATGGTTCCTCTTGGCCGTTTTATTGATCGATCAGCTAGTTGAACGATCTCTCTTACCTTCCTTATGGGACCGAGTTTGAGCTTGTCCGATACAGAGGTCGGGAGGATATTGATTGGTGAGTCGTCATCGAATCGAGCATGGGTAAATGTTGTGTCTTTGATTCCACAGTCGAATCTGGGCAACTGCTTCACTATGCGGCTCTTGTTTTTTCTCCTCAACACCAAGGAGGTGGCCATTGACATGATGTCTTTTAGTTTTTGTTCTCGTCTTGCCCGACTTTTTCATTATTAATTTTCTCATTACAAATCCTTTAAGGTCAGGGAAGTATTCATTGGCCTGTATCAAGGGAAATTCAAAAATCAATCTTTTCTCTAGTGCTTCCCTTAGAGTAGGAACCAAATTCTTCAAATCTTCTTCAGTTTTAATTTTTATGAATTTTTTCTATTTTTTCGATTTTTTGGTATTTTTGTGTGGTGTGTAGATGAGTTGTGTTCCCCATATGAGGAGGAGCTTAGATATGTTGAGTTAGATTCAGAGTTGTCTCTAGGGGAGTAGTAGGCAGAGATGTCGCTGTCAGGGTTGTCCCTAGGTGATCATAGTCTCTAGGTTTCTGAATATCCTTAGAATTTTCAATAGGAGATCCAATCTTTTCATCATCTATTTTTATATCCGAGCTACCACAAAATGAAATTAGTTGGTCGTTGAAGTTTCTAAATTTATCCTCCATTAATTCACATCTCCTAGTAATCCTTAAAATGTCATCCTCCAAAAACTTTTCATGATCAATAATGGGAGCAGTCAGTGTGTGTTCTCGTTTTTGAATTTGAAATCCAGTCATTTCATCTTCCATTTTCCTGTATGAGCTGGGAGAAGAGTCTCTCGGAATATCCAATATATGATTGTTATTTTCTGAAAATGTTTCCTCAAAAGTTATGGAAGGAGTCTATTCAGTGGAAAGATTCTATGGAAATATGTAGATCTCATACTCAGCATACTATGACTCAAGCATGCAATGTTGGTTTGAGTAGAGTATACTTCCATGATAATGATTGATTGTATCCCCAAACAATGGAGTCATACATGGTTCATATGTGTCTATATCATCCGTTTGGTACTCTGTATGTGTAGGCTGATCGAAGGAGTGGTATTCAGGGTTGTCAATGTGGATGCGATCGTCACAGTTAATCCAATACTGATGTTCATTAGGTGTGGACATCTCCTTGCAGTTTGATCGAGCCATCATATTATACCCTAAGGTCCAGTCTTAATGTATTTATGTGAATTGTGGACCTGTCCCAACAATATCACAAGGAAAGGATGAACGCAGTTGGGTTTGGTGTCTCGACCAGTCATGAGTCTCAAAAGTGATTTGATCTTTAAATGATTCATTATTTTCAGTAAGAAACCGAGAATTAGATGGTTCAGTCCAGGATGGCAGTTGATCATGTGGTGGAGGTGAAAATATGATGCTATGGTGACTTTAATCGGATGATTCAAGTAGAACGGCTTGGAATTTATCGAGGGGGTCAGATTCATCCGAGAGTGAAAGTCTCCTGTAAATGTTGGAGGATTCTTGAAAGAAGAGGGTTTAGATGATTTGGACCTGATCGAGACAAATCCATTTTCATAATATAGATCAGATGGGTACTCGGACCATTGTTTTGTATTAGTCAAAGAGGGTTGATGATTAATCGACGAGGTTGACCTCAGTGCAAGTGCACATGAGCTCAACAGTAGAAATATAATATTTTAAATTAAGGAGAGTATTGGCACAATTGTGCGGTTTTTGATATTCGAGAATGGTTTATACACACCAATGCAAACACAATACAAACGCCAGTTTCACCATCTCACACAATGAAGCTGCAAGTGTTAGGCAAGTTATCTTTTCAATTTCAGTTTGTGATAAATTCAATATTGGAAAAGATTTTGCGAGTTGTTAGGCGCTGGAAATTTTCTTAAAGACTAACTCGAATTCTTACGACTAGTTGCATACACTTTCAGCCAGTATGTGTGTAAGTACGGACTGTAAAATGGCTACCTGTGTTACTTAAGGATGGAGCCTCACACAATGTCCTTTAAACCACCCACTCTGCTAAGTAAGTCCGGACCATTTACCGACTACCCATTATTTCCTCATCGAGAAGACACTAATAGTTTAAGAATCAGTAGTTGAACGAAGATTCTGGAGCTGGGCTCTAACCTTAAGTGTTGTCTCTCGCTCACTCAGATAGATAAATGAATCCAAGGTCGGGGTTGCACTCCTGCAAAAATTCTTGATTTTATGAGTTAATTTAGTTGGCTTTGTTTAGCAGTCCTAATTTTAACTAGGTGATCACTGAAATATTAAGGTGAGCAGAAATATATGTCTACCATTCAGTCGCAATTTCATTTAAAATTATGTGACAAAATAGGAGGGAGAAATTCAGGAAATGGCGATGCACGTGAAACAATGGTGTACGCTCAGATAGAATACATACAGTGATTCCTCGCAATCTTTATGTGTGATGCAATACAAGAGTTGAAAAATTAACCCATATGAATGCAAGCCGATGAAAACCGCACCTAGCAGAAAGTTCTATTAGACAAGAAGAATTGATTTGAATTTTGACTAAGTTGAACGATCTAATGTTCATCTCAATTAATGTGAAGTGTGGTCCTAGGTTCTACGAGCACAATCATAAAATCTAGAAGCTCTAATAGCCATATGTGCAGGTCTAATCTACGAGCCACTCAAGTCGGGCCCCAACCTCACCGGAAAGTGAAACAAGCCACGACACACCACAGAAAAAGTTCAAGGTCTTGTTACACTCGTGAAAGTGAAGATGCATCAATTTTGATAGAAACTGCTCCACGTTTGTCGGGTACCTCACAAGAAAAATAAGAGAGAGAGTGTACAATAGTGACAAAAATATTAATCAAAAATAAGATACGGGAATAAATGATGAGAATAAAATAAAAATAATTGTAGGAAAAGATTGAGATTTACAAAGAAAATCTGGGGGTCAGATTACCCGAATATAGAAAATCGAAATAAATTTTTCTAGACAAAAAATCTAAGTCATTTGCCTCCCCAACAATGATACCATCTGACGGTGAGACCCTCCTGAAGGTGGAGGTGGATCCTCTAGTTTTAGAGGTCGAAGCGCAGGTGGCTGGGCATCACTCGCAGGCTACGACACTAGGGAGACATTGATGTTCTGGAGTCGTGGGCGATGGAGATTGACGAAGGGCGTCGATGGAGCGGTTGTGGCAGAGATGTTGACAATGGAGTAGAACGTGATGTATGTACGATGTCGAAGTTCCTGGAAGAGAAGCTCAGTTAGTTTCTTTGATTTCAAGCTCATTTTGGATTTGGATTTTTGCACATTTTAACAAAACTTTCGTCAAAGGAAATAGATGAAAAAGAAGTAAAATAAAATGAGTCAATTATGTACATAATAATAGGTCAAAATTAGGTAAAATACAAAATGTACAAAAGAGACCCAAAACTCAACTTTCACATATGAGCCTCGATTCACTTGAACTTGGTCTTGATTTGAATGTAATTGAATGTACATTAATTTAAAAGTGAGTAGCATCAAATCGGACACTATATGAGGAAGATATCAACATTTTAGTTCGATAATACTACAAATAGGGTTTGGGTTTTTGGTCCACTTATTTCAGTCAGTTATTTTTTTTGTATTTTTAATTTATTCTTGTTAGTAATATGTACACAATGGAGTTGTTTCAGGTAATTTGGAGTTAGCATGAATTAGTTAAAAGTAAGAGAAGTTAGCTTATTTTACATGTCAATTGGGCTGAGATTTTTTGCTTCTTATTTTGTGCAATAATAAGTGATAAAATGAAATTCTTATCAATGCATGCATGAATGCTAATTATACAGAATAAACGAACAAATTCCAATGAATTTTAGGGAATTGAGTTTAATTAATCATTTTTAGAGTGATGAATATGAGATTCATTATTCCTCAAGTAACGGGTCGCTGTATTTTTACGGTCTGTATTTACACCTATACTAGTTGAAAGTAGATGCAACTAGTTGTATGAACTCGAGATAGGCTTTGTGAAATATTTCAGTACCTAACAACTCCACTTAATTTTCAAGATTGTTTGATTACTTAAAATTAAAATTAAGATTAGCAGTCGATCCCTAACGTGTCTTCACCAGTGTTGAGTGGATGAATTGATGAGTATGCCTTGTGTTTGTTTTGTGTGAGTCTTTTGTACATTTGTATGTCCCATGGATTCTCTCTCCTAATTATTTCTTTGTGCTCCAAACTGCTCCTTTCATCTGAGATGGATTCTTTTGGATTTCTTCGTTCGGTCTTTGCGAACAAATCCCCGAGCTCCTCAAGTAACTCATCTCCTCAGTTTCGATATGACCCTCTTCTCGAAGCCCCATGATATGGGGATGACCCTTTTCTCCAAACAATGGTTCACCCTTCACCTATAGGGATTAGTCAACTCCAGACTAATCCTCTCTCCTACTCCCTTCCTGCAAAAGAAACTTTCATGTTTGATAGAACCCCTAAACCTTTCAAGCATGAGCCTAACTTAGATTTATGTGCATCTGAAGGTGATGAAGAAGTCAAGATGCCTCCAAAGAAGGATGAGAATGGCAATGACCCTATTCGAGCACTTTTGGCTAGAGTAACTGTTGCCAGACAACACAATGAACTCTTTGGAGCGCAGATGGTAGAACCACAACACGGTGAATCTTCTATGGAAGATATGTACCTCCCTGAATTAGATGAAGATTATAATTGGTTGAGGTCGGTGATGAAACCCAATTTCATCATCTTAATTTCCAATTATTAACCCCTTGCTTAGTTTTGTGTCAATAAAACCTAGTTAAAGTCCTATAATTATTAGAGTCCTTAATAAATTAAAAACCACAAAAAATGGCAAAACAAAAATTCGTGGTAATTTTAGCCTTAAAAATCTCCTCCAAAATATTTTTTGTCTCCAGATGATCTCATCTCCAGTTTTGTCCAACATGAAACTTGTAGATCTCATCTAGATCTACAACTTTCATGTTTTGAGTATTTTCAAATTCGGCAATTATCACCCTCAAAAATCATTTTTACTTTTGCAATAATCTGATTGGGCCACGTGGCCCGTTCTGGGAGAGCTACGTGGCCGCTTATCCTTGCAGCATCCACCCACGCACCCTGGTCGTTGGATTTTGTCTTGAATCCAACGGCCGAGATCTTTCCACGTGCGCTCTTAGTCCATCACCGTCTGATCACCCCCGCCTCTCATCTCAGCCACTCATTCCCGCCTTAATATACGCCCGCCACATGGTGCGTTAATCGCCACTCGATCGTGCCCGCCTCCAATCATCGTTACCGTCCGCTGCCACGATACTACCAACCACCTGATCGCAGGTCCTAATCTAATCACCACCGTCCTTTAGCGCCACTCCCATATCACGTCGCGTGGCAACTCCACAACCCTCAGATCACGTCGCCTCGGATTTAATCGCACCCGTTGCTTCGTGCCCAAACGTCCATTGTTGGATCTCCAGATCCAACGGCCATGCATCATCGTCAACCTCCGGCTTTCATTTCTCTCACACGTTCTCCACATTACACGATGACTCCGCTCTTCCTATTTTCGCCACTCTCTTCGACCACGTCTCTCCTCGTCAACCACCCCACGACCATCGCCAATCATCCACCATCCTCGCGAAGATGCCCATTAACCCATGAGGACCTCTCCAGTCATCCCATCTTCCCCTTGAAACCCACGATCCTACTTCACGAACCGTCAACTTCACTTACAAATCCCTCGTCCCCTCCACCGATTCAGGTTGTCCACCTTTATGCGGGAGGAGGCCCAGCCCTCCTCTGCCTCTCTGTGACAGAGAGAGGCGAATGGATCGAGCGACGACGACCTACTTCCCCGGTGATGACCCTCCGACCTCCATGGCGGAGTTGCGGAGCCTCACGTCCACTTGAGCTGCCTCCACCAGCTGAGGAGGTCCAGCGAAGACCCCGAGGTCCTCCAATGACCTCGAGCACAAGCCAATCACTCCGCCCATCCTCAGGTAACCCTCCGATCTCCCTTTGCATTTTTTATTTAATTTCTCTTAATTATCTAGGCTTCTTCACTCATCCTCGACCTTCACCGTACACCTCCTGAGCTCCGCCTCGCATTCATCATCCACGCTCCACCTCTAGATCATCTCCTTCCACTTTATAGAACCTCGTCACCCTCCGACCCATCTCCTCCGGGTTCGCCGGAGAAGAACCCCGGCCATCACTCTCTTCACCTCCTCACGACCGTCCACATCATTCACCCACGTCATAACCTATGCTTCGGCTATCGCGCTAACTACGCAGGTCATTAAAACCTTCACTGGCTGGAGATTCATCGGGGCTGGTTTCACCATCATCGCCACCTTCACCAGAGCCCTGATGATTGGATTCTGCTGGTCAGGTGTCGTCCCCGAGGTTCTAGCTTCATCAATGTATTCTTAGGGAGCTCCAGGGAGGCCCACCGTGGCCGAGAGCGAGCGGCGGAGCTGGAGCTCCCTCGCCGGAGCTCAGTTCCCGCCATCAGCTGACGATGAAGGAAGAAGTACAATAGCTGTTAGATGGTCCTCTCCCAGCAACCATCTGACGGCTTGGATGCAGCCACGTCGCCCAGAGCATTATCTCCAGATGTCGTTGGATCCTCATGATCCAATGGTGCCAAGCCAACCACGTGTCAGACTCAGAGCACCTCCGAGCCTTAGCGTCCGAGCCAGTAGGCTTGGAGCTCCCGAGCCTACGCCGACCCTCCTGGAGCTTCGAGTACCTCCCGAGCCTACACGAGAAGAGACGAAGCAACCCGGGCCTCCTCCGAGCCTCAGATCGATCCGAGACTAGAGATAGCACGTGCACAGCACGTGCCATCTGGGCAAATTGCAGGGAGCCCTTGCCAAGTTCTTTAATTTGCAAATAGGTCCTCGAGATCGTGCAATCCACGTGCCCTTGGGTATTTTGCAATTATACCCTCATGGGTTTTTATAATTGCAAAAATGCTCCTGGGCATGTGGGGATTTTACAGGGAAGGCCTCTCACTTTTCATATTTACATTTTAGTCCCTCCCAGGGACCTGTTTGTAGTTATCTTTTTATGTTTTCTTGTGTTTGTGCCCTTGTCTTCATTGTTGCATAACTTGAGCTCCGTAACTCCGTTTCAGGTGATTTCAGTTTCTTTTTGAATCTCTTCTCGTCATCTTTCTTATGGCATGCTTAGATTTTAGTTTTGACACTATGATATGTAATGCACTATTTGATTAACTAAGTGTCCATATTTCTATGTTTGTCTTGCCTAATTGCTATATAAATGAAGAGTGCTTCATTATTTGACTCTGTTTGACTCGCATTTTTAATGGCTCAAGTAATTATCATTTCGGGCATATTATTTTCTTTGCATTTTCATTTATCTGCATGATAAAAAAATAAAATAAAAAATGCATGTTTACTTTGTTTTAATGCATTGTTATGTCTCCTTGCATACTTTGACCTATATAGTCCTTCAACTCAACACTTAATTAGATAGATTAAAATTTGAATAATACGAGAGAGGCTCGTGTCCCTGAGTTCGACCTTGGTTCCTTGCCAAGTAAAAAAATAAATACACGACCATCTTATTCTTATTTAAATATCAACGAGATGGTCCTTTGATGACTCATCTCGGCCCGACTGCGATGACAAGTTCAGGTGTTAATTAACACTATTAAAGGGCTGATTTGGCGGTTCATCAAATGGCGCCGTTGCCGGGGACACGACTCATTTCTTGTATTTTTGGATTTTTGTTTATTTAATTTAGTGTTTCTTTATATAGGTCAATTTGTCAATTTATCTTGCATTGTAAAATTTTCTTCTCTATTGATCACTAACCATTGTTTTTGTGGCAGGGCCCTTGATGATTCAAGGAGGCGAGGAGCTGGCGCTTCCCGCTGCGAGGAGCCGCAAAACATACGTGGAGCAAATCGAAAAGAAAGAAAAAAAACACGTCTCGCATTTTATGTTTGCATGTCATATTGACTTGTAATAATTCATCTTTTACAGGGGTCTTCGATCGAAGACTTGCGAGTGTAATCGAACGATCGTGGTTGTGTGGTGATCGTCCCCACTTGAGTGTCGACCTAGGATCAGGCACGCGGCTCTCCGAGCTTAGTTCAAAATTCACATTTTTACGTGTTTGCTTGTAGGTAGGACACAATAATATTTAGACACACATAATCCCGCCTCACTTAGCCAATATTAATGGAAATATTCTCCGCTAATAGAAGCATGATTAGGTGCGGATTTTATCAACTTGCATACATATTGATTTTGGTTTTCAAAACGGCCCTAGTTTTTCACGGATTATCGCCAAGTCACTGCATTATTTCTCGCTTAGCCTAGATCGCGGTTTTTATTGAATACGCGGCTTTTTCTCGGTTTCTCTTTCCTAACTTGATCACCTAGGATTAATGGAAAATGGGAATGAAGGGTAGACGATGATTGCTTGATTTTGTGCTAACCTTAATTCAGTGACAACATTAAATAATAACTGGGACTGTTAATTGCATGTCGACCAAAAATGGAGTAAAATTTGGTTTTGGGAGAGCAACACCCTCACGTACGCAT
The DNA here is from genome assembly GCA_037367405.1 of Ottelia alismoides. Lineage (NCBI taxonomy): Eukaryota > Viridiplantae > Streptophyta > Magnoliopsida > Alismatales > Hydrocharitaceae > Ottelia > Ottelia alismoides. The sequence goes on along the minus strand of JAZKJV010008485.1, from coordinate 6,423 downwards.
TGATTTTCACTTAACATTTTCTCCGCGTAAAATATCAACTATTTTATCACCAATAAAACCGACAAGATAATAAACCAACCTCGGTTGGTATCATGTGTGAGTTGGTGAAATTAAAGGGTGTTGCTTGCTTGATTGAGCCATGATTGCTTCGGTACACTCCCCAGAACCTTAGTCACTCCATCCATCTCCGTAGATTCATCCTCTCATCTGTACATCCTTCCATCTTCTTCGTTCACCTTGGGTCCCTCCCAACATCAAATTCCATCTTTATACTTATGCTAATCTCAGCCTAAGTATAGGGGGGACCCGAGTCCCCGTGATTTTCTCTACTCTCCTTTCCTTGCCTTTATACTTAGGTTATTTCTAACCTAAGTATAGGGGGAGCCCCTCTTTGCTCCCGTATATTTCTCTATATTTAAATGGATCTATGTACTTGTATCATCTAGTGCTACGAGGACATAACAAAGTTTAAGTATAGGGGGGTATACCATATATACCGTATACTTACTTTAGCTATAATCTGAAAATTTTGAAAAATATAAAACTTTTTGACTAAAGTAAAATTCTTCGAACTAAGAGAACTCAAAAGTTTTCACGGCTTTTTCTATACTATGTTATACTATATTTATAAAAATATTTTCGAAAATAATTTTTCCTTGTTTTGAAAATCTTTTGAAAATGTTTTGAAAACTTTTCATTTGTGTGACATGGTTTTGAATTTTTTTCTATCTCTTTTCAAGGAAAGCTGAGTCTAACTTGTGTTTTAACCTTTAAATTAAAATCCATAAAAATAAGAAAAACCCAAAAAATCCTTTAGGAGCTGTTAGTAACTACTAAGCCCAATTAAGTAAGCCGCATTCAGTGAGGGTTCGCCCTTAGCAGATTGGATGGATTAGAGGACATCACGTAAGCCCCCGTCCTTAAGCAACGGGCTTCGGCCTGTACTTACATCCATACTGGCTGAATGCAGACGCTTAATTGAGTTTAGGCAGTCTTAATGTCTCTTGAAGTCAAAAAAAATTTGTTTTGTTTTCGAATGAAGGAGTTGGATTAATCCTCTACACTTACACTTCCACCCAGGATCTGAAATGATCAAGGAGACTTAGTTTTTTGAGGTCTTTGATATTTTTAGGTTAACCAGCCTTAGCCATCAGGGTCTTAGACTTAATCATCCACATTCCCATAGATTTCTGGATTTGCATGCTATATTACATGCTTAGTCTCAGAAATAAAGAATATGATTAGCACATCACATGCACAACTGCAGTTTCGATGAGATGAGTTGATTTTTCACTTGAGGAATTGGGATGAGGAAGTCGAGTTTGGATTTGATCTAATGATGCTTGAGGATGGGATAAAATCTTTGGAGGCTTCATGAAACCTGAGTGTCAGCAATATTAGCCAGTATGAGAACTTGGTTCTTATACTAATCTCTTGATATTGACCTAAGTACCGGGGTGTGAATAAATAAAAAAATGTTGATCAGTGTGCGCCAACTCTTGGTAAAAGCAGTGGAGCTAGCAACAAATTATACAAGTCAATGAAATTTCAAAGAAAAGCTCTCATTCCACAAAGTTACATATCAAAGAGCTTCCACCAAAGGCGAGCGCTCCCAAACTTTTGAAAGTGTCCACTTGGACCACCGCTATTAGGACCAGGAGTCGGGCTTGCACCAAAAAAGGGCTCTGCATCGTAAATGCTACAAGTCTGGGTGTAGAAGGTACGATAGGTACTCAAAAAAGGCACACCCCGGTGTACTCCCTGGAAAACAAGTGCAGACGGCTCCAACTTCTCTTGACGGACGCACTGATCAACACCAAAAAAAATGTGTTGCATAAAAGGCACTAGAGAGAATCTTTGTTCCAGTGAGAGGGAAAGAAGAAATGACACCATCCCATGCCCTCCATTACTGGCCATCCATCTTCATTTTCTAAGTCTGACAACTAAAGAGACGATGGAATGGATGCAAGATTTGATTTATTCCCTAGTGTTGAGGATTGGGTCCTTAGGAGATTTTCTTGGACCAAGACTTTGGGTGACGATTTGACTCTACTCTCGAAATCGCAGTCAACACTAAATGTCATATCTTTAGATTATATGTACATCAGAGAGAGTCTGGAGAACTAGAGGAATTGGGTGCCTCTTGATTAAGGCTGGGTTGAACTCTAGAATTTTGGACCTCTAAAGTTGAGTCGAATTGACCGGATTGGATCCTGTACTCACATACACAAGGGGGTTAATCAAACATATTCATTTTTCTTTGATGCTCGAGAACGAGCATAGTTTAAGTATAGGGGGGTGATGAAACCCAATTTCATCATCTTAATTTCTAATTATTAACCTCCTTGCTTAGTTTTGTGTCAATAAAACCCAGTTAAAGTCCTGTAATTATCAGAGTCCTTAATAAATTAAAAACCACAAAAAAATGGCAAAACAAAAATTCGTGGTATTTTTAGCCTTAAAAATACCCTCCAAAATATTTTGTGTCTCCAGATGATCTCATCTCCAGTTTTGGTCAACATGAAACTTGTAGATCTCATCATGATCTACAACTTTCATGTTTGAGTTTTCTTAAATTCAGCCAGTATCACCCTCAAAAATCATTTTTTTACTTTTGCAATAATCTAACTGAGCCACGTGGCCCGTTCTGAGAGAGCCACGTGGCCGCTTATCCTTGCAGCATCCGCCCACGTCCCCTGGCCGTTGGATTTCGTCTTGAATCCAACGGTCCAGATCTTTTTACGTACGCTCTTAGTCCATCACCGTCTGATCATCCCCGCCACTCATCTCAGCCACTCATTCCTGCCTTAATATATGCCCGCCACGTGGCACGTTAATCGCCACTCGATCGTGCCTGCCTCCAATCATCGTTACCGTCCGCTACCGCGATACTACCAACCACCCGATCGTAGGTCCTAATCTAATCACCACCGTCCTTTAGCGCCGCTCCCATATCACGCCGCGTGGCAACTCCGCAACCCTCATATCACGTTGCCTCAGATTTAATCGCACCCATTGCATCGCGCCCAAACGTCCGCCGTTGGTTCTCCAGATCCAACGGCGATGCATCATCGTCAACCTCCGGCTCTCATCTCTCTCACACGTTCTCCACATTGCACGAAGACTCCTCTATTCCTATTTTCGCCACTCTCTCCGACCATGTCTATCCTCGTCAACCACCCCACGACCATCGCCAGTCATCCACCATCCTCGCGAAGATGACCATTAACCCACGAGGACCTCTCCAGTCGTCCCATCTTCCCCTTGAAACCCACGATCCAACTTCACGAACCATCAACTTCACTTACAAATCCCTCGTCCCCTCCACCGATTCAGGTTGTCCACCTTTACTGTTAGCAATGTGAGCCCGAGGCGAACCATTCCTACAATAAACGTTATTGTAATTAATGAATTATCAATAAAAGTTATTGATTATGTTTCACTCCCTTTCTGATATTGAATGAATGAATGCAATATAAGGTCCCTCTGTACAATAAGGGTTATGTACCATGGCAAACTTGATAATCATACAACTGTTGATTCATTGATTGAATCATAGAGGTTGATGCTCGGATGAATATCTAAGGAGTTAGATAGAGGACTCATCAAGCATTATCAATGATTGACAAGTAGTGATCTCCAGTCTGAGTGGGAGATGGCAATCCTATCTCATTAGACTGATATCTGATTGACCTCTTGATGCAGGTCCTCTGCATAGGAATAGTGATTCGGAGGTATCAGATTAGTTGAGTCAATGAGTTGACTTAACGAGATCGAGATAACCAAAGACCTATGATGAATACTGTCACATCAGAGGAAAACATCCTCTGACAATAGACAAATGTATTACTATATGTCTGAGTATGTACATTTGGCAGACCATTAGGTTGATGACCTAACCAAGGTCTATATACCGGCGAGCTGGTGTGCATGTAAGGGCATATGACTAATATGATCTCTCAAATGGATCATACATGTTCACTTGTGAATCGGGAGACATGTGCTCACTCATGAGGTATTGGGATTGACCAAATTCAATGCATGGTCATCATGCTTTAGAAGCATGATATGAATTTGAAGGTAAGATATATGCTTTGTGAAAGCATATGATCTGTACCATATCCCAAGGACCAAGAATGAGAAACTTAGTGATCAGACCATGAAGATGACAGTACAAAAAATGATCTATATCTTCATGATGATCACGAGTCTTCCAGTATGACGGATGTACAGGTATTGGGAATACCTGAAGGGTGATTTTATCATAAACAATTGTATAACTGTGATGCTTCCATTCTGAGGGAGTGCTGAAACAGGTCTGGATTTTAGTGACTCCTCTCATTAGAGAAGTGACCTAATCTTAGTCCATATACTGGACATTGATCTGAATGAGATTCAGATGCAATGAGAAGATTAGGTTTACGGTCTTGATTTGATCAAGCATCTATGAGAGGTCCATGGGATTTGGATTTGAGATGTGATCTCAATATCCAAGTCACTATACGTGGAACAATACAGTCGCCCTATCCTTATCTCCAAGTATCTGAGGAGAAATAGCATTGTTCTTAAATGGTTTAAGAACAATTCCATAAGATCTAAGCAATGAGAAGTTGATAATTAAATGTGATTTAATTATCATGATGTATGAGGACTTATCCAGTATAATTAAATGTGATTTAATTATTATGGATAAGAATAATGTGGATAGTAATATCCAATTATTCATAGTATATTATAAATGTGATTTATAATGTATTAGAGAGGGCTAATTGTAATTTATATTTGTAGATTAATTATTAATGTGTATTGGATACACATTCTCTAATTAATTGAAAATGTAAATTATATTTTGTTTTGGGTTGTGAATATGATTCACAATATTCCAATATCAAGATTGTAATATTCCCAAAATTAATTGAGAATTATTTTGGTGAATAAAAATCCCAACAAATAGTTGTTGGAAAATAAGTAGAGAGAAAATCAAGGAGATGTGCAATCTCATGGGAATCCATGAGATTGCCCTCCCATTAGGAAAGGAGGGGGCGACACCAATTCCCTTGTGGGATTGGTGGCCGTCCACTCTCCCTTTATGGGAGGAAGATCCCCTTTGTATTTTTCACTCCTTATTTGATTGATTTAGTTTGGTATTAATATTTATTTGATTTATCAAATATATTTAATCAAACAAGTTGTTGGCTTTTACCAACAACAATCTTGACCATTGAATTGACATAAATCAATCTCATCCATTGATTTTATATGTCACATGGATTGAGATCCATGGATCCCAAAACCCTATAAATAGAGAGGCATACCTTGCTCTCTCTTTACATGCTATTATAGCACACATCTCTCTCTCTTTCTCCATACTCGACAGCCCTCTCTCCCTCTCTTCTTGGTGGCCGTCCACCATACCTTGGTGGAGAGAATCGTCGACGCCCACGCCATCGTGTTGCCGCTTCGACGCTCTGCAGTTCTCCGTCTACTTGGAGTGCTTCGCTCACGAAGGAGACATTCGATCTCGTGCGATGAGATAAGGAGCAACCATGCTTGGATCAACTTCTTGGATTGCGAGAACTACGTGGTTCATCCTCGTGCTCGCAAGCAATCTCTTCGACGATCGGACATGAGACAGGAGGTCTCTTCTCTTAGAGACTTGATCAACCACGCTTCAAGAGGTATTGCATTATACTTGTTGTGGTTATAGATGAAACGATCCGAGAATTGTTCTTGGATCATGTTGTTTCATCGAATATTTTTTTTTAAAATTCCGCTGCACCGAACAACTAGTACGAGTAGTCGTTCTTCGTCGTAACCGATACGATGCTCACGCTTCCGTGATGCGCTTGAGGATTTATCCATATCCTTCAAGTGGTATCAGAGCCTTAGGTCGATGGTTTCGAATATGATTCGCTAACCGAGGACGACTTGGGTTTGTTAAGGTCGTGAAAGTTTTCATCGCATTTGATTTCGCAGATCTCTTTGGTAAATAAATTCGGCACTATTTCAATTATTTAAACACGAATTTAATACTTGGATTTTGTTCCCCATTAAATAAGGAAACCACAGGATCTGAGTTTGCGTAAATCGTATTCCGTATGCTCGAGATATGATTATTTTAATGAACATGTATGCACTGTTGCAGGAACTGTAGATCTGAACGTGATTAAAATGTTAATTACCATTTAGACATGTCTCGAAATACATGAAACATCATTTGGGTTCTGTCCTAAATCAAATTAGCAATCCATGAAAATTTATTTTGTCTAATTTGGATTTAATATGATTGAGATATGCTAATTTTAGTAAGTAGGGGTCACTGCTGAAATTACATTCCTAATCTAGAACCATGTGATTGTCAATTTATAAAATTAATTGTTAATTTCAAGAAATAATTATGGAAAATATTTGAGAAATATTGGA